>VXBP01005298.1:189937-741454 GCA_013400115.1 Rhinopomastus cyanomelas
AGGTTTTAGAGGCTGCACAAGGTGCAGGGCTGGACTGCTTGCTGTCTGCAGGTGTATGGACAGCTAGCTTGTTCCAGTAAAGATCAGAGAAGTGTGTGGTCTGACCAATAGCCCTGCCCATAAGGCGGGCTGTGTGAAGTCTATATAAGTTAGTGGCTTTGTTTAATAAAGTGTTCATTCCTGGGTATTCTTGTGTGTGTCACTTCGTCCTCGGATGATCCCAGGCTTTTGCGAGATCATATTGGTCCGAGTGTGAAAGCCTGCTAGAGTTCCCACGAAAACGCCTCTCAGCTGACCCTGGACCCCCAGACGAGTAATTTATAGCTCATTATACTTGGGCATACTTCTGGCTCATATTCAGCCTCCTGTCTATTAGAACACCCAGGTCCTTTTCTGCCAGACTTCTTTCTAGCTGCACTTCCTGAAGCCTGTAGCGTTGCATGGGGTTGTTGTGTCCAAAACGCAGGACCTGACACTTGGCACTATTGAAACCCATGTGTTTTTGTATATAACCCATCTATTTTGTATATATAGCCCACTGTATACAAAACTCCAGTAATTATACACCTCAATCAAGAGGGTAATTGCACAAAAAAGGATGGTCTAGGTGGAGTTTCAGCATTCCTCAAAAGAACAAGCTCGTTTTCCTTAGTGTGAAAGAATCCATGGAGCAACTGTATTATAGTCCATGGAATTACACCAGAAATTAATTTAGTCTTGAGCATTTGGAGCATAAACAATGGCATTATTAGCATGTTCAGGCTTCTCTGGTCTTAATGAACTGATCAGATTATTCTATTCACAGGCTTCACTATGATAAGGATCATTATGGATTGTCAAAAGATTCAGCACATAATGTTCATAAAACTGAAGCTTTGCTGAAGTATCCTAATGCTAGGGGCTGATAAATTGAGCAGCTTCAGAATTCTCATTAAGTGTGTCAGCTGAATTGCTGTGTCTTTTGCCTTGGCTAATGGGTTGGGTGACCAACAGCATTTCACAACTGAGGGCATAGTAAGATCAGCTTATTAAGGCAGCTAAATGAGTGTTTAGAAAGGTACCAAGCAGTAAAAATCTGTTGAAGTAGGATCCTCTGTTTTGCAGAATATAATTGCTTATAAAAGCTTCCCATCTTCATCACATATGATTAGAACCTAAAAAGAATTTTCTTTCAAAGTTTTTTTTTTTTTTAACATGGATTAATGATTCTATGATTTAAATTCTCATGGGACAGGGCTGACCTTCCTCCTAGAACCGCCTGTACTCTTATTGAAGGCAATATATCTACACGTGCTTTGGACCTGGGGTGTGTTAAGTAGCACTGATGTATTTGTGTGTACTCCAGGAATGTGTAGTTAGTGCAGTGGCTCTACTCTGGGAACGGTGATCATTTTGCAGCTGATGTAGTCTGTAAGCTCATTAGCATCCACAGGAATAAATAGAGATCCTTGGGGCCAGCGTTTCTGAAGTAGCGTCATGTTATTCTTTGAGAATGTAGAGATGGAGAGAATACATAATTTGGAATACAATCTTCTTCCCCTCAGCACATACACAAACAGATGTAATTTTCAAAGCATCACCACAAAGCAGTTTAGTAAATGCTGCAAAATTATGGCAGTGCAAAGTCTAGTTAACGGCCTTACTCATTGTGTCTAAGAATTATTAAAAAACATTACTGCCAGTGACAATTACTTTGAACTTTATTAAATCTTGTGATGAACCCATCACTATTAGTATGTTATGAGTGCTGGAAGGACTGCTCAATGAAGTATCTTCTAATTGTCATCTCAGGAGCACTACAGACTGACCCCCATGGTGACCTTACCAGCAGCTGTAAAAGAAGAACTTTCCCTGTATGAGAAATGTAGACTTCTCTGCCTAGTGGCATGGTTGATCTTTAACTCTGAAATACCAAGGATGTCCTGTATTTGCCTTTTCCTCATTTTTGCATATGTACGTCTACTAAGAATTAAAATTCAATCCGTAGAACACTAAAGCCATGTAGCAATAGGGTATCGGGATCTCAAGTTGCCTTCAGAGGCTTCCAGTTGTATCTGGGCAATCCACTTTAAACATGACAGAAGCCACTGAACAACAAGATACAGAGTTAAAGCTGAACTCTGAGAACATGTCCAATATTCAGCTCGATTCTGACTGAGGCTGTTCTTTAAAACACAAATTAAACGCCTCAATAAGCTGCTAGAGTCTTAAAAACCCCAAAAGATGCTATTTTCAAGCACGTCTTTTCATTGAAGGCGCCTGGAAACTGCTGATACTAGACTTTGTATAGTTCTTAAAAAACAAGAGTTCTCAAAAAGCTAGCTTGGCTGACTCAGCACTAAGCCAGTAGTAACGTTCCTTGGGCACGGAGAGACAATTTCCAATAGGGAATGGCAACGAATCTTCAATGGCTATAGTCTCTTAAAAGGTATCTTCAAGAGCTCACCCTTTCCATTAGTAACACAGGAACATTTTGCAGAGACATGACACAACCTGAAACTTTTCAGTTGCCAAACATACCACAATTACATTTCAGCTCAAATAACCAAATGCATACAACTTTGAAAATTAATTAACAGAGAGGGTTTTTGACCATCTGCATAAACTATGACCTCTTCTTTTGGTAAAGCCTGCTACCACTTTTTCCTTCTTGGACTGAAAACTGGTCCCAAGGTACCAATTATTTCACACAGGTATATTCTAACGTAATTTATGGAACACAGTGGGCATTCTCCTTTCATCTCCTTAAACTAACATAGTTTCCAAATGCTCACATTACTCAGGAATAGACAACACAGTGAGAAAGTCCATCATTAAAGCATCGAGTGCATTTCCTGATTACACTGTGTTTCAAGATTTGGATGAGAATCAAGTATTAAGACCTTTGTCTTCAGTACAGAATTGTGAAATCTCAATGAGTTTTTAAATCTGCAGATAACAAAGCTTGTAGGGACTACAAATAAGCTGGAGGACAAGATAGGAATTCAAATGAACCTCAGAAAATGGGAAAGCAGATGAAAAGCATTGGATGTTTATTCAGCGGGGACAAAGGCAACGTTCTGCACCTACCCCTGAGTAATTAGCTATGCAAATGTAGGAAGAGGATCAAGTAGTAGGTAGTTTTATGGAAAAAGATGTGGGACTTGTTATGTGTTGATGATGAACAAGAGTCAACAATGTTATACAGTTGAGTAAAAGCCAAATGCCCCCCTCAGACAGCAGAGAACGAGAGTCAAGATTCCTCAGGCAATCTTTCCCTATAGACTGGACAGATAAAGCTTTGGCTGGAGCACACTGCCCAGCTCTTTGCTTTGATTTGCAAGCAACATGGGTGAACTGGGTAGAATAAAACAAGTGCAATCAAACTGCCAAGAATTTAGTCAGTTTTGATGTGTGTTTGTTTAGGGGTTTTTTTGTTGTGTTTCTGGGTTTGGTTATTTTTTGTTTTGTTTTGCTTGAAACACAGAGTGTCCAAAATGTGAAGACCTGGGACCTAACACAGAGGATTAAATGACAAGTCAGATATTCAGCTGCTGTAATCCAGGACAAATACCGTAGACAGCAGAGGATGGTAAATTATGGGAACGAGTGATAGACTTGTGCCATTTTGTCTTTCAAGAAAAGTGGGTGCTTTCTAAGACTAAAGCAAGTATTAAATGTGAAAACCAGAAAGACCAAGGGGTTTAAGAAATACATAAAATCCAAAGCCCTGGGCCTTCTTTATAGAAGCAATGTAAGAAAAGTACTTCAGCTGCCTTCTGAAAGGATCATTCTAGAGCACAATATCACAGGTAAGCATCACAACCTACAAGTGAACCCAAATCAGACTGTACAGTTAAAATCAAATTAAGAATCACAGAACATTAGGGATTGGAAGGGACCTCGAGAGATCATCTAGTCCAATCCCACTGCCACAGCAGTTTCACCTAGACCAGGTCGCACAGGAACATATCCGGGCAGGTTTTAAACGTCCCTAGAGAAGAAGGCTTCATAACTCCCTTGGGCAGCTTGTTCCAGTGCTCCATCACCCTCACTGTGAAAAAGTTAATTTGGAGCTATAGTTATTTAAAAAGCAGAAATACACACAACTTCATTTCTATAACAAGGGAGTGTTGTACACAGATGGTCTGTGGCACTGCAGTAGTATCTATATTTGCTGTCACAAAATTACCCTTTGTTATTGTCTTGACCTTAATCGTTCCTGTTGTCTAAATAATATTCCTTGATTTAAACATACTGAAGATCTTTTGAGAAGAAAAATCACCATCTAGAGTGGTCAAAGGTTCATACAGCAAATGAGACAGGAAGAATGAAATCTATCTACAACAGGGGATAAAGCCAGGAAGACAGCTACCAATCTTCATATAACATTTTCTTAGCTATAACGTTCTATAAATTATATTTCTAAAGGAAGTTTGTACATGTAAACACAGCAAGACTACTTTGACAATCCATAGATGTATTGGCTTAAAGAATGGTTCTACTGTTCATCAATGTTTATAAATATGTGAAAGGTAGGTGTCGGGAGGATGGAGCCAGCCTCTGCTCAGTGTCATCTAATGATACGACAAGGGACAATGGATGTGAGCTGGAACACCTAAGTATGAGAAGGAACTCGTTCGTGGTGAGGGTCTGGAACACTGCAACGGGCTGGCCAGGGAGGCTGTGGAGTCTCCTTCTCTGGAGAGGTTTAAAACCCATCTGGATATGTTCCTGTGTGAGTGGATCTAGATGATCCTGCTGTGGCAGGAGGAATTAGACTAGTTGAGCTCTGACTGAGGTGAGTTTAACTAATGAGAGTTCAGTATCTGGGTACATCTGTACTAACCAATACAAACATGCAAACTGTCTCCCCGGGTCATGAAACAAGATCAGATACAAAGCTGTGCTGGTATGAAATACAAGGCAAAACACAGTGCACCAGGCAGTAGATGCAGGGATTAATGAAAATGTATGAGAATAGCTGCTGTGTTTTCAAGGGCATTATCAGTTTTGGATTCAACAGTGAAATGATATACTAACCTTAACCTTTCGCTCTTACCTCAACAGGTTTCTCCTGAAGAGCCACAGCTGCAGGGACAGGGTCTAAGGCCCTGGGAGCAGTAGGGAACAGCACAATCAGGATCAAAGCATCACTCTGGTTGGAAAAGACCCCTGGGATCATTGAATCCAACCATGTACCCTATATTACACGTTCATCCCTAAACCAGATCCCTCAACACCTCATCCAAATGATCTTTAAACACATCCAGGGATGGCGACTCAACCACTCCCCTGGGAAGGCCGTTCCAGGGCCTGACCACCCTTTCTGTGAAGACATTTTTCCTAATATCAAGTCTAAACCTGCCCTGTTGTAACTTGAACTCATTCTCTCTTGTTCTATCACTAATTGCCTGTGAGAAGAGAGCAGCACCAACCTTTCCACAACGTCCTGTCAGGTAGCTGTAGAGAGTGACAAGGCCTCCTTTCAGCCTCCTCTTCTTCGGAGCAAAGATCCCATCCAGGCACAGGCCCGATCCTCTCGCTGGCACCCCACCACAGGTCCTAGCGACTTTAAACTGGGGTCTCTGCTGAACTGGAGCCTCTGGGCTACATCACACAGGTCACACAGTGCATCCCAGGACAGCCAGAGGGAGGTTCCCTCTACCTGCCTCAGCTGTGCTTTGACGGAACCTGCTCTGAACTGAGGCCTTAGCGCTTCCTACCCGATTCAGGGCCCATCTGAGATCGCTTCAAGGAGAATGGGGTATTCAGCAACCAGTGTGGCTGAGGGCGATCCACATCTTCCTGCGGTGTGGTCTCACTGCATTTTCACTCCAGACAATTCAATGCCCCTTTGATGCTGAACCAAACTGGCAATTAGTCGTCAAGGCACAGTTAAAACGGCAAAATAAAACCTGCGGATTCAATCAGCATTTCCATGGCAGCTGAGATTGTGCTGCTTAATGGCTGGAATGGGTGGCCATAAAAACTAGTTGACTGCAGATCCCCAAAAACTGATTCCTGGAAGAACAGTCAAACACAGTATCTTCAGGAAATAACATTAAAAAGTATTAAACCACGAGTCTCTCAGTTGCTTTAAAACACAGGCCTAAAATCTAAGTCTCTTTAGAAGCAGGCCACATTTAGCAAAAATAAATTTATAGGGGGAAATAAAACGCCGTAACCACCTGGCTAACTGATTTGCACAAAGACAACTTTTTCTGGGGGAAAATGTTGACTCTGGTGCTTTGTGTGTTTGACTTATTAAAATATCCCTTTGTTTTCATTACAGCCAGGTTTTCATCAAGGCCACATGTAGAGAAGAGGTAAAAAACTGGAATTTAAAGTGGGTATCCTCTTCCTTCAGCTGGTGGAAAACGTGTCCTGGAGGTGGTGATCTGATGGATGCTGGCAGCTTAGACATGGTGTTAAAGCTGGGCTGTTGCCATGATTCCAGATACATCGGACTTAAATCTGACAAACTATGCAATAAACATTTGGAAGATAAAACTACTTGATACACAAGACTGTTGTGTCTGCGTTGCCATCGTCATCGATTTCCCAACACCTCAAGGACTGTGTACAGATCACGTTCACAGCTTTTAGGGGGGTGATAAACTACAGTGTACACTTTACACTCAGCTCATTCCTACAAGACCTCTTGTGCAGTTTGACAATTAAGCTTTCTGTGTCTCAATGTGTTGTGATTTTATGCAAGGTATTTTGAAAAAAAAACCCTATGGAAATTTGTATTCTTTTTGCAGTTCTGCCTCTAGATAATGACACAGAAAATCCTTCCATCATGCAAATGTTAACTGCCTTGCTGACAAGTTTTAAAGCCATCTCATTTTTAAAATTTAAGTACCTAAATCTATTGCTATATTTCAAATAACAGTAAATAGAAAAATATTTATTTGCTTTTCCTAGTTGTTGTTTTGATAATACTTGAACACCACTTTCCTCAGAGATGACAAGCACAGTGAGCCTGTGCTGTCAAACTTCCCTCCCTCCAAGGTGCACCGTTTCCTCTCAGCCAACTTCTTCCCCTTTGCCTTCTGCAGAGGTGCCCCACAGTCGCTCCACCCTAAAGATGTGTTGATGCATGGGAGTGATCTGGCTCTGGAGCATTTGCCTTTGCTGAACTTCAGGAGTTTCCTGCTAGCCCATTTATAAGTTTGCTGGTGTCCTTGCTAAGGTCAGCCTTGGCCACCCTTTTTCTGGACCCTTCCTTGTCAAGTCATCCACACGCTTCACGCAAGGTCATGTTATCCTATTTATACAGGCCACTAATGGAAATGCATCTTAGCCTCTGATTTTAGGGACAGCAGCATGAATCCAGGCTTAATGCAGTCAAATACTTCACTGGAGGCACAGCATTGTCATGCTTCCTGTAACAGGGGACTATGCTGCAGACTCCTGACACAGATAGGCAGCAGTTGAACACGATTACAGCGAGTGAAAGCATCACAGAAGGCACAATAATTGTTTCATTAAATAGACAAAATGGGGATTTTTTTAAATTATGCCTTAAGTTACTTTAGGAATGAAAAAGCTTTCACAAAGCATGTTTCATTGCTCACAATTCTGAGAAGCATTTTAAAAAAAGCTAGTGATAGATATGTCTGGCGTTCGTAAGCTGAACTGGTAGCAGCAACAGGCTCTTGTTTTGTCATGGTCTGCACAATAAAGAGGGACAAGTAGAGTAAAAACAGGGCAGATAGTAGGATTTTCACGGTCAGCACCCTGCCTGTCATGCCCCTCACGATCTTACTTGCATACAGGTGGCTTTCACAATATTTCTCCCAAGTATCCTGCAGTACTGCAATGCATTCTATGGAATTATAGGACACAGACCTGCTGCAGAGAGTCCGGCATAGAGCGACGAGGATGATGAAGGAAGTAGGACACCTCCCTTATGAAGGAAGGCTGAGGGAACTTGGGAAAAAAAGAGACTGAGGGGGTGACCTCATTAATGTTTATAAACATGTCAAGGGTGAGTGTCAGGAGGATGGAGCCAGGCTCTTCTCAATGTCAACTAATGACAGTACAAGGCTGTTGCAGGCGGATTGGACTAGATGATCTTTCGAGGTCCCTTCCAATCCGTAATGATTCTATGATTCTATGTCAGCTGGAACACAGGAGGTTCCATATAGATATGAGAAAGAAGGTCTTCACAGTGAGAATGACAGAGCACTGGAAGAGGACACCCAGGGTACTTGTGGACATCTCCAGAGAATGAGAGTTTAAAACCCACCTGGACGTGTTTCTGTGCAACTTGGTCTAGGTGATCCTGCTGTGTCAGGGGGATTGGACTGGATGATCTTTTGAGGTCCCTTCCAATCCCTAATGATTCTACGAATTACTTACCATATGTTTATAAATATAATCATGTCATAGCTTAAATAGAAGGGCATTTGCATACAGATGCTGTCAGATATCTCTCTAGTGGACAATAGTATGTGTGTATACACACCCCCCCCCTTACAATTAATGCTCAGTGAAGATTACTACTGGGAGAGGAATTAAACCGCAGTCTACTCAACACAGATTGTTCAACACAGTCTGACAGATTTCATAGAGATGCAATGAACTACCTAAACACAATTTGAAAAGTTAATAAGTGTGGACTGGATACTTGTTTTGCTGCTACAAATACACAGCCTGTCACTTATGACTCTCATCCCAAATCAATGTTTTGGGAATAGACCAATGACAGGCACCTTTAATCAAATATTGATGTCAAACCAGTAGTAAAAAATAAGTATTTCAGCAAGTCCCAAGTCTAAGAGCTGCTGCAATTAGAGGAAATTTAGGAAATATTTGGAACAGCTGCCCATCAAGAGAATTGTCCTTAGTGAAAGGTTTGGGCTACTGGGCTGAACTACCAGTGACTTAGAGTTGCTCTATTTCTTAACAAATTAACTGTAAAGTTACTTTTGTACTCTGCACAATGCAAGGTCAATGAGAAGAGACTAACGAGCTAATGGGCCAACGAGAATCATGTCTTCGCAATGGATTGCAAGTTATGGAGCAGGTAGATGTAAAAACTACTATTTTATTAAAGTCTTCATGGCTGCCCCATCTGCCAGTTGGTTCATTCTATAACTCACAGAACACAGGGGAGGTGAATTACCTGGTTTCTGTAAATCATTCGAATTACCTGCTTCCAGAGCGGCTGGAAATGTGGCAATAGCTTGTTACATGTGTTATTTCTCCACGTTTTAATGGTGCTGTTTACTATTAATGTTGCATTTACTACTTGCTCCCTCAAGAAATGTGCATAGGTATGTGTTAGAATTTTTCTATTCAGTGTAAAAACCTGCCTGCTCCTCTTTTTGGTAAAGCTGCAAATTAAAGCTAGAAATATCTTCATTAGCAACACTTTTAAACTTATGTTTCAGACAGAGGTCATCCCCATGTATTTTACTTCTGTCTTTTCTGATTGTTAATTAAGACAAGCTAAATATTCCTAAAACTGCTGAATATTAATTCTTTATCTCTGGCTTTACCTGTGGTTCTAGTTCATCTCTGTTTTGATCACTGCGCTGACAGCATTTTTCTCTGAAGGAATCTTATTGTCTTGGTCCACACAAGATGTTGGTGACCCGCTATACAAGCCATTTTCTTTCTCTGTGGTAGCCATTAGCTCTGCTTTGCGCGCTGGCCCAGAGTGGAGGTGCTGAATTGCTAATGCATGTGTGGGCATTCAGAAAATGTGCCACATGAATCTCAAACAGCATCTAATTTGACATTATGGCCTATTCAGCATGCAGTTAGCCTTAGGTAACAATCACAGTGCACAGCCCTGTCGTGCTGAGAATCAGACAGTCGCTCGGCTAGATTCGCTTTCCGAAACGCTTGCATCCCAACGTAGCGCACGAGCCTGAGAGTAAAATCATCACGTTGGAAATTCCTCAGTCATTAGAAATCCACTAGAAATAAATTAGCATGTGTAACATTTAATAAACACGGCCATTTTTGGTTGATGCATGTGTCTAGTCATCAAAATGGGATTATTATAGCTGCGTTTGTCTAATACGGGGCTGCAAGTGCTAGAAAACCACCTTTCATCAACGCATCAGCCCACATCTTGAGAACTGTTTCAGGGGAATTCGCGCCAGAGACGTGCGTACCGAAACCAGTTACAGCAATCGCTGTTAATCAGTCAGCAACACAAAAAAAGACCTTCACAGACGTTTTGTGAGCAGCACAAGGAGCAAAACATTCCAGGATCAGTTACAAAAAGCTGTCATTTACTTCCTCACACATGCTCTGCAGAAACTTCCAAGGTGTTTTAGATGAGATGCTGCAAGAAAGGACACTGACTCTGCTCATGAATTGTGTTTGAAGCCTGTAAGTGCACACATCCTTGCACTACATGGGCATCCCTAGGAAACAGTTGGAATACAGACTTTAAAGCCTATATGTAAGGATAAAAAAGGCAGGAAGAAACCCCACTTAATTTTAAAAAAACACTCTTACTAATGCAGCATCACTTTTAAGGTTTTTTTTTTCCTCTTTAATTTAGTAATTAAAGGAATCGTCACACCCTAAATTGACTCTTCTGAACATCAGACTTCTCACTGCGCGGAGTGGTTTGACATTAAAACACATTCATTGACTAGCTGTGAAGCTGAGCCACCCCACACTATTCCCCATGTATCTTTGTTTAGTGGCTCTGCATAACAGATGGAATTTTATGTCATGCAGCATTAGGCTACTGTTAAATTTTAATTTCAATGAATGGTCTTTATACTCTTTCTTTATGCACACCAGGGATATTTTAGGCATCCATTTCCCTTCTAATTAGCTTTTATTGCTGAATTCATTCTGAATCTCTGGAAGTCATTAGATTCTCAAACAGTCACAGCTGAATTTACTTACTCTCTAATAAAATTAATTAGTTCCTCACAAAAGGAAAAAAACCTTAAATTTAGGCTACCTCTATACTTATAGGTAGTAGTGAACGTCTGTAGTTTCTGCGTGTATCCCTTTCTGGTTATTATCATCACTGTTTCTCAGGATGATGCTTTGCCTCTTTAACTTAAAATGAAACCTATTTTGGGAGCTTTTTCTCCTAAATTATAGAACAACATCACTTAGACACTAATCTCTGTCAAAAAGCTCTTAAGTACTGTGTGTTTCCTTAGACTATTTTGTTCGCTGCAAAGCTGCACAGAGCCTAAGGCATGGGTAATTTACACAAATACTGCCTGAGAAACTCAGCTGATGTAAGCTGCTGAGAATAAAACTTTTAATTGGCCCGTTTAAAAGAAAAAAAACCACCTAGATAATGCAAGGAAAAAAAATGTTGTTTAAAAATTTTGCTGTTGATTTACTAGAACAAAGGGTCAAAAGTTTTCACTTTTCTGGGAAAAGGAAAAAAATAGATTGCATAATGATAGGAAAAGGGCAATGGGTGTCAGCTGGAACATAGGAGGTTCCACATCAACAGGAGAAGGACCTTCTTCACTGTGAGGGTGACAGAGCAGTGGAAGGGACTGCCCAGGGGAGTTGTGGAGTCTTCTTCTCTGGAGGCATTTAAAACCTGCCTGGATGTGTTCCTGTGTGACTTGGTCTAGGTGATGCTGCTGTGGCAGGAGGATTGGACTAGATGGTCCTTCGAGGTCCCTTCCAATCTCTAATGTTCTGTGATTGTGCAATACTGTGACTTCTTTTTAGATTTCTTTAATGTCTGAACAGTTCCAGTCTTGGGTAGCTTAGTGACACACCAGCATGGAGCTCTGTGGAGCTTCATGGAAACTGAATAACCTACCTTCAGGGACAAGCAATGAAAGACTTCACATTGTGTGGACCACAGTGGAATATTTACGACACTAGTTAAGAGTCTGCCACAACTTCCGCGGTAGCCCCCCATTTTAAGAAGTGCAGATTGTATGTGGTGATTACACAGCTGCAACACCAGTAGTTTGTGAAGCACTATATTTGTAAGAGTCAGAACTCAAATTCACGCACAGTCACCTTCCTTTGCACTTTTCATACTGTCAACACACACACTGCGTTACTCTTAGAATCCAGTCAGGAACATGCTACAGACACTTGTACGTATCCAAACGTTTGTGCTGGAGACACCATCTGCCTCGCACATACGGTTGTGCACATACCATTATCATACATATGGACGTAGCAGCGCCGCGAGAGCACTGCTGTTCTCGTCGCTTTCTACATGTAGAAATGTCATGCAGTTACTGAATTCATTCAGATTAGTCATTACGAAGGACTTGGCTTCCCAGAAACAAAAGACAAGCTGCAAAAGTCAGCAGGCTTTAGCAAACGGCAACAGTTGAGATAATATAGAGTCAATGGTATCACCAGAAGCCTGTTCACATATGTAAGGGCTGTGGCAGCCAAGATGCGGTTTATTTCCCTGTCTAACTTGACATTCCCATACTCTCTGAGTTAACTCCAAATTCCGTGTTTAGTAGAACAGACAGAAAAAAGTTTGCCAAGAGAAAGAACCTCAGCAGTAGCAAAGTAATTCAAACTTCCTATTTTGCTCCTGTCATAAGACCCAATGTCAACAGCATTTCCTCTTCTCCTCATGTTTTTAAAAACACAGACTACACACAATAAGCCTGAGAGCAAAACATATGTGGCTCCGTTCAGTATATTCCCTCTCAGCAATTCACTGTTCAGATAGTGCCTCTTCTTGGAGACCCCAAGCCTCTGCAGCAGGAGCAAGCGGAGATGAACCAAAAAGCAGAGTAGATGAAGTTGTTCTGTTCCCATCTGTTAAAAGGTACCTTACTCAGATATTCTTTCAGAAAGGCAGAAAAACCTGTGGCTGTTCACAGCCTTATAAACACAAGTTGGAAAGAAGGAACCACGTCAAGCATTATAACAGAAACATAGACCATCAGGGATTGGAAGGGACCTTGAAAGATCATCTAGTTCAATGTCCCCACCACAGCAGGATCACCTAGAACTGGTCACACAGGAACACAGCCAGGTGGGTTTTAAATGTCTCCAGAGAAGGACACTCCACAACCCCCCTGAGCAGCCCATTCCAGTGCTCAGTTACTTCATAAGGGGCAAGAACAAATGGAAGTGAGAACCATCAAGCAAGGATAAGGTGGCTGAACAGCACCACACATTATTAACAAATTCAAATCAGCTGCCTAATTAACGAGTTAACTGGGCATGAACCAAAGTGTCATGTTCCAGACATGTTTTTTAAGTCACTTCAAGGTTGTTTCTCAAGGACATTTTTGATGTTTCGAAGGATTTTGAAAATTTTGTTTCTTTTCCGACGTAAAAAGCTACAGTGAGTAAAAACTCTTTTTAAACATTCTGTAAGATATGGGGAGACAGACATACTTCTTTCAAAGTCTTTCCTGAGTTTAGGGAAAACTTCAGCTAAGATACGGAGCACAGAAGATGGAAAAAACATCTCAAAAGTCAAGGGATTTTTGCAGAATCACAGAACATTAGGGTTTGGAAGGGACCTCAAAAGGTCATCTAGTCCAATCCCCCCTATACAGCAGGATCTCCTAGGTCGAGTCAAGCAGGAACACATCCAGGTGGGTTTTAAACATCTCCAGAGAAGGAGACTCCACAGCCTCCCTAGGCAGCCTGTTCCAGTGCTGATTTTCCTGATGTTTAATACTGTAACTCAATACAAAAGTCAGCACAGAAGTAGCTTAAAGAATTAGATTACTCCAGGAAATTAAAAGGCAAAATCTGCTTTGCTTTTATGGAACAACTGGCAGAAACAAAAGCAAGAATGATTCCAAAAGGCATTTTTTTAGGTCTCCTCATTATCATTGCCAGGCAGTGCTTTGTCACAAGACTAAAATAAAAACGTATTTATAGAAAATGTTTAAATATGCGTGGTCATGAAGCATGGCACAACCTCATTTCATGTTATTCAGACTCATAAAACGTGAAATAAAATTATATTTTCTCCCAATTCAAACTTTTGTAAAAGGAAATGCTGATGAAAACAGAAGAATCATGTAAAACAGATGAACAGAATAAAGCATCATCTGAAGCACGGATGTTAATTGGAAAGCTTTCAGTGTTTTCTGAATGCTATTGTGTGTTTTCATCTAGAGTTTTTGAGATTTGTGACTTTTTCTTTTTGCATAAGTAAGTTTAAACAGTGGGTAGTACAGATTTATTTATGAATTTGTTAGATTGGAGTTTTAAGTAGTCTCAAGAACTCAAACTGGTCAAAAATGACATAACAAGCAACCTGCACGCTGAGCTTAACACAGCTCCGTTCTTCTCTGTTTGTTGCTGCTGTTTCCTCACGAGCACATTCAAGACACAAAGCTCAGGACTCCAGCACATGTCATTTGGTTGACTTTTCAAAATTATTACTACACTGCTTTCCAAACCTTCAATTTTTATTTAATCCTCCTGAAATCTTTTTTTTTTTTTTATTAAGCTAACCCTGACATGGACATCTGGAGCAGGTCCAGGACCAGTGACACCTTCCCCCAGGACAAGTTCCCATGTGGGGGAGGGGTCCTTCAAAGCAAAACAACTACTTTTCTTTTCTTCTTCAAATGAACTGCTGTACATTTGAAAATGCTAGCAAATTTTCAAACTACACTAACCATGAATACCTCATACTGAAAATATTAATCCTCAACTCTAGGTGGAATTTCCTGTGTCTATTGCCTCCTATACTATCACTGTGCATTTCCAAAAAGGGTCTGGCTGTGCTCCATCAGGTAAAAAATATTAGATATTAGGATTAACAAGATTAGGCACCATTAGCTAGTTGAAGACAGTGATGAACTCTCACCACTACCTTTTTAATAGTAAATAAATTCAATTCCTTTAGCTTTCGTCAGACCTTAAGTCCTCCAACCTCATGACCAACCTGGTGACCATCTGCTGGTTTTGTTACCATTTGTCCACTTGTACTGGGTATACAAAAATAGGATGCAGTGCTTCAAATGGTTTAGGTGATCCTGCTGTTGCAGGCAGATTGGACTAGATGATCTTTTGAGGTCCCTTCCAATCCCTAGTGTTGCACGATTCTGCGTGATTCTGGTTTTTAAAGCCAATGCAGATCCATGATGTACAAGCAATTTTTCCTTTAAAATATTGCAGTCAACACTTCCCTGAAATTTTTGAGCACCTGTCTTTGAAGTAACACATCTAACAGCATTTCTCTTTGAAACATCCAAACCTGGCCGTGCTATGGATGGGTTGTATAAGTCACTTCACCAGGGAAACCCACAAGCTGCTTCTATGTGTCATTGGTGCTCTTTCAAGGGTTTTTCCTTCTGCAGCTTTTGTTCACAACTATTTCATTGTGTCAGTGGCTAACTGGCCTCCTTAGATTGTTGCTCCTTATTGCCTGTTCCTGCCAGCTGCAAAACACACTGGCTTCCTTTTTTAATCATGAAATGAATTGTTGCAGGAGTGGGGAACGCTACAGTTTCCTCCACATAACATTCTCCAATCAGAAAATTGTAATTTCTCAGATGCATTAGCACAATGCACTAGGAAACAGCTGCGTAATTTAACTTAATTGTTAAGCAATACCTCATTACAGCTAGACAGTAAATTCAGCGATTCACTTTCTCGTGCTCTGCTCATCTCTTCAGCGTTCACACCATGTCCTCTCTTTCATCTGACTCTCTGTTCCCAAAGGTGCTGGGGAAAGCCATATTTGCAATAAAAATGAATTCAATCTTCTTTAAGAACAAGCTCAAATTCATGGTAGGTGCCTAAGATTCACATTTACAGGGAAGTAAATCTTTTTAGATAGCCCTGGCAAGTCTGGTAGCAGACATTCATCTATTTTTTTTTAAAAAACAAAACAAAATGAGCATCCAACATCCATGATCAGCTGAACATTCAGGTTTGAAATACATCTTACCTTCTAAAGACCTGTGATGGCAGAAAATATTGTTCTGCACCGTACAGGTGGAGAGCTACAAAAAGTACCTGATCCAACGCAGTGTGTGGGGAGCTCCCAGTGTACTCATTTGAAAGCACTAGGAGACAAGAAACCACTGAGTAGTCTTGGGGTCAATCTCTTTTCAGTGGTGCCCATTGATAGGACAGGAAGCAAGAGGCACAAACTAGAACTAAAACACACGAAGTTCCTTCTGAAGATAAAGAAGAACTTCCTTTCAGCATGACACAGCACTGGAACAGGCTGTCCAGAGAGGTTGTGATGTCTCCTTCTCCAGAGATTTTCAAAAACCACCCGTGCAACCTTCTCTGGGTGACCCTGCTTTTGCAGAAGAGTTGGACTAGATGATCCCCAGAGGTGCCTTCCAACTCACCCTTCTCTGATTCTCTAAGAACCTGTGATCTTTCTATCAACTAGATGAGGCAATGTTGCCAGGTTTCACCTCAGACATCGTTTATTTTCTTTTGCTTGTCTTTAAAATGCCTGAATAAATGTTTCATCCTAAACTAGTTTATTATGTTCCAGAATTTATTCTTTTCAATTTATTATTTTCTGCATCAGTTAGAATTTTTAAATGCATTTATATTTGAGTATAGTAGCCAGACCCAGATACCTGCGTATGTATTCATAGTACACACCTATGTGCTGATTCCTAACTCCCAAGCAAGTTTTTAAGCCTTGTGTGGAGACATTTAAAACCTTCCTGGATGTGTTCCTGTGTGACTTGGTCTAGGTGATCCTGCTGTGTCAGGGGGATTGGACCAGATGATCTTTCGAGGTCCTTTCCAATCCCTGATGTTCTGTGATTCTGTAATTTACTAGATTTCCCAGGCTGAGGAAAGAAGATTCCACTCTGTTTCTACATTACATACCTTTTGTGTTTTAAGTAGCTATTCCAAATGTGCTTGGCTTTTATTGCTCTCGTTATCTAACCACATGTTTAGGTACCTCTGAAATGCCTACGTGGTATCACAAAATAAAAACAGAAAAGTCTACTGGAGTTGCTAGTAACTTCGATCATTCTGCAGCTTGTGGTGATTTCTGCCTCTTTGTGTTGAGTATGGATCAAGACTGCCTTTGCTATCACAGCTGTGAATGGCACACTGCACTCTATTCTTTCTTTTTCTTAGCTGTACGTTTCTCTAGGTCTTATATTTATAGCTAAGGTCCTGTGCAACTTGATCTAGGTGATCCTGCTCTGGCAGGGAGATTGGACTAGATGACCTTTTGAGGTCCCTTCCAATTCATAGAAATATTCTGTGTAACATCCAAGAAACAAAAGCATTTTACCACAATGGTGATGCCCACTCTTTAGCCTCCTAGATGAGATTGTCTAGAGCACGACCTCTCCAAAGCTGAAAATAGAGAGCATCTTCATTCGTAAGTCTACTTTCAGCTATGTGAACAGCACATTGAACTCACTTAGAGTTAGATCAGAACAGTAAATATTAAGAACAACCACTTACATTCCCCTCTCAAAGAGGACTATTACAGAGAAGTACTCAAGAGAGAGAAGGAAAACTTCAGTGACCTTTCTTCTTGCCCGTTCTATGAGCGACCAGTAATAAAAGCTCTTCTACAACCACAGCCAAAACGAAAAAGAAATAAAGCTTGGACCTCTGTAAGAGGGTTGGGGGTGTTTGTCCCTTTATTATTGTTCCATTTTATTGCATTTTTTTATTCAAGGAGATTAAAATAAAAGCACTTGGATACAGTAAGCAGTAACACTAGGAATCTGACAGTGTTTAGTCAGAACATGCAGTTGCTGGTAACAATCAACCATCCCTGTGTCTCTGCTCTGTGTAATTCTCCATCCGCTGAAAATGATCTAGTTTCTAATAAATGATTCTTTAAAAATATAAAGAGCAGTGCTTAGCATTTTTAGAATGTGTATAGGATATATTTGATTTCATAATCAAACGGGGTTGTGGGGTATTTTCTCTTGATTACTGGCAGAATTGCTGGCATAAAATTGCTATTGGTAGAGAATCAAGACGGTTCGGTGAAGTATTGTCAACCTAATTGGTTGTTTCCCATATTGTGGACTAATACATAATCCTCAGTCTTTCTCCTCCATGAGGAACAAATGGGACCTAATCACTACACCTTCTATAACCAGGATCTGAGAGTTCAGAATCTGACAAAACGTGGTGGAAACACCTACTGTGTGTTAATATGTAATTATACAATAAAATCTGCCTGTAGTTATCGCTAAGGGGAAATGACTAATTGTCTTCCAAACTGGTCATCTAATTAGAGTAAGCAAAACCATAGTAATTATGTTCAGCTCCTAGAGAAGCCTGTTACTTTCTGTTGTTAATTGCAGAGAAACAGATTTGCCAATGTTTGCATAAGGGGAAGAGTATTTTGCATCTGCATCAGGCAAGAGAAAGGAAAAGACCATCACGAGCGTGTGGTGAGGTTCCATTTTAGGTGTATGATCTATACCAGTGTGCCACTTCAGAAAGCCACATCAAAACAAGAGGAAACTTCTAGGACGTCCTCCTGAGGTACAAAAAAAGAGCTAAGTTACAGCTAGTTCGTGGATCACTATGGCCTGGGATGCTTTAGGCCTGAGCAAGGTTCAAAAAGATCAGTCATTTGGAGGAACTTCATAAATGTCCACGGCTACAACATTAACGCTTTTGATGCAAGATTAACCTTTGTGTTACCAACAGCCCTTGACCTCAGCAATAAGAATTAAGAAGAAAGGACTTGACAGGCAGACTGTCCTGTATGAAGTGGATTCTTGCTCTCTACTTCCAACCTATGTGGCCCTAGAAGCTTCCTGGGGGTGCAGAGTTCCATACTGCATATCCTCAGGTTGTCTTTATACATGCATGCCAATCACATACGTAGAACACACAGGATGTAGGGTCTGGTTTGTCTGCTCCAAAAAGAAAGGCAGTTTTCACAGAACATTAGGGATTGGAAGGGACCTCAAAAAATCATCTATTCCAATCCCCCTGCCAGAGCAGGATCACCTAGATCAGGTCACACAAGAACAGATCCAGGTGGGTTTTAAACATCTCCAGAGTTTTGGTAAAGTCAGACCCTCATTAAGGTTGATTGATATGATCCTCAGTATGATTCAGCACATCTGAAAATGATGTAATGAACCCAACTATGAATTCACAGTGTTCTTAGTTAAAATTCAAGAGTTGCTTAGATGAAGAAGATGCTCCTGTTTAACCAGGAGATGAATCAGTTCTACTGATAAAAAGATGCCCGGAGAAGGACAACAAATTAGCAAAATGAAAAATGCTAAAGATTGACAGTTGTTGTTTTTTAAACAAAGTCTCCACAGAAATATTTCTCAATCAGCTGCTGTAAAAATATTTACAAATGGATCTAATAAAATCTGAGAGTCTGCTTACAACAAGAGAAAGAATTGCAGGCCTTCTGTGGTTGCAGCTCAGTGCTGCAGCTCTGAAAACAACATAAACCCCAAAACACATCGGAAATGCAAAAGCTAAAAAGAATCATGCAGACGAGTGTAACTCATACCTAATATGCCAGGGTAAACAATATCTGCATTAGCATACTCCACAGCTCCCTGGTACCAACCACACTTAACAACAAAGAGCTGAGCCTTCACTCTGCATGAATTAACCTTCGTCTTTATCTACCAGAGTTTTTGAATGGCAAACGCTGCAATGATGGTTGAGATTAAAATGTTAGCCTCCAGTCAGACACCTGATACAACGGGAGACTCTTTAATTCACTCTTAAACAGCTGAAATAATGCTACGTTCACAATTTTCTGCATGGATGAACATTAATTCTTCCAGGAAAGGAATGTGGCCATGTTTAATTCAGGAGTTTTAAAAATTTACTTATTAAAAGATTCTAATTTCCTTTGGTATTTTGCGCCTTGCTCAGTAAGAAGCAGCATCAACAGGCCATGATAAAGAGATTAAACCAAGGTGCAAAAGTTCTGCCAAAGCAAGTATTTGCTTTTAGTACAACAGCTTTTCATACAGGCAACTCTGACAAAAATGAGCGACACAATCTGAAAGCAGATTAACGCAGTCACGGCCTCTGTTTTCGCAGCAGCTCACTGATGGATAAGTAACAAGTAATAAAGAGGGCTCTTGAAGCCTGGGAGGCTTAAATCTCTTATTTAACACTAATTTGGCACTTAGACAGAAGTTGTTCCTTGAGAAAAATAGAAGGCTGACCCTGGAAAAGACAGTTTTATCAAAGGGCTTCTACATGGCCAGCTGAAAGTCTCCATTCTAGATCAATTATCCTTAGAAGTACATTTTGGTGTTGGGAAACCAGGTTATTTTAAAATTCCTTTAACTGCTTAAAATATGCTGTCAAGTGAATAGTTGCATATCTGGAGATATTCAGACCCTGCCTGGACACAGCCCTGTGCTATGTGCTTCAGGCAGTCCTGCTTCAGCAGGGGGTTGGATTCAATGATCTCGAGGTCAATTCCAACTTGGATGACTTTGAGATTGTGTGGAAACTGTTTTGAGTCCTATCTAGTGTTATCCTATCCTACACTTAGGGGATAGTCTCAACTGAAACCCCTATTGTGTCATAGGGCAGAAAAGTAGGGCACTGTTTGAAAATACTGGGGGTATATTTTGTTTGGTTTCCTTTTCCAAACTGCCAAAGACAGTTCATAAAGTTCAGTCTTAGCAAGAAAAAAAAAAAAGAATCCACAGTTTTTTGCTTAAACTTTTTTTTCAGCCTACCATCAGCAAAATAGAAAGTTTTAGCTATTGTTACCTTGCCTTCCTCTAGGAAAAAAACCTACAATAAGCTTCAAGTACACATTTAGGTGGTGTTCAAAGCTTGCAAAACATACTGATTTTCCATGAGGGTTGGTCAGAACTTGATTTCTGAGTATGGCAGACCAACGAGTCAGTATAAAACCTACCAAATACATCCAGAATTCTAGATGTCCACCACAGTACTTTTCAGCTCTCAAGCTGTCCAGCAAATCTTCACAAAACTCAGTGTAAAACAACATTGGGAAAGTTTGTTCCAACAGATTCATGCCTGCGATTTCATCCTGTAACCTCCATTTCATTACCATCGTTTATCTTCTTCCTTAAAGCTCCAAATCTGTCTACGAGGTGTTTAGCTCAGGCATAAGTTCTTGAAATATCTCTGTGTAAAGCAACCTGTGTTTTAAGCTTCTGTCCTCACCTCAAAAGGGCTAGCAGTGTGAACAGGCACACCTTAAAGATCCAGGCAGCATCTCATTGTGCCATGGAAATAAACATCTCCCCTAAGTATTGACTGGGGCTTTTTGATCCCGCTACCTACTGTGGAGCACACAGGTGTATCTGCAGTTACAGACAGAGGGGTGCTCAGCAGGGCTCTGCTGCTCCCATTTAGCAGTGACACTGCTGAGCAGCACTGGAGATGCTCTAAGAAGTGTTTTTCTGAACTGGACTCAGAAAAAGGTGTTAAAAGGGCTTTCATAAAAGTTTTCACAGAACACTAGGGATTGGAAGGGACCTCAGAAGATTATCTAGTCCAATCCCCCTCCCACAGCGGTTTTGAAATGTTCCAGCTGACAAAGACAGCAACTCTCAACTGACATTTGCTCTCTTGTAAAGCCAAGTTAAGGAAGTTTAGTGTCGTGCAAAACAGACGTTGAGTTGTCCTTTAGTATCTATTGTACTTGCTCTTAGCTTACCCAGTCACTTCACACTACTCTCCACTGCTGATGCAGCAACCGCTAGCTAAGCAGATAGAACGTGATCAAGGAGAAGGGGGCCCTTTGTGAAGGAGGTCCTGTTACCCATACATCTTATTTAATGCTACACACCTCACTAAAGTAGTGTGACAAAGACAGAAGCAGGATCTGCCCTTTCCAGGACAAAAGCCTGCCTCACCTGCGCGGGCGTGGCATCAGCTGATGATGCAGGAAATCAGCCAGCACTGCTCTGTTTGTGTCAAACCTGCTGTCACCCTAGGTAAGGGCATTTGCATCCCAAGACATCCCATTAACAAAATACTCTAGGAATGAAACAGAACACAACAGGCACTTAATTTGGTTCTTTCTTTTTTTTTACTATTATATAAGTTAGGCTTATATACTTGTAAATAAATACTTGCAAGCAATAAGCAAAATACTTGTAAATAACGTAAGGAAAACCTTAAAAGTACTTAAAAACATAAAAGTATGCTTAAAAGTTAAGCTGCAGCCCACAGGTTTTGTGACCAGACAAGAAGAATTCAAGAACCCTTTTCTCATTGGCTGTAATTTTCATACTAAAAGTCTGTGGTTCTCTGCAACAAAGGCTGGTGGCTCTAACAAAAGGCAGTTGCAAGAATAAAGAACGGACTGCTACTATTTTACATCATACGAAGAACTTGAGACAGAAAAGGTAGTCTTGAAAATACTCTGTCATACCTAAGAGGACAGTATGAGTGAGAGACACAAAACCAGAGAAGGAAAGAAAATACCAAGTTTCTCTGGTTACCACCATGGTCTCTCTGAGGAAGCACATTAAACCACAGAAGATTATCTTCAAGATGTTGGAAATGCTGCATTCTGTTGCAGCAAGTACTACTAACATGAGACCACGTCTCCAGAAGGACACAGAGCTGCTGGAGAGAGTCCAGCGTAAGGCAACGAGGATGATGAAGCAGGTCGAGAATGTCCCTTATGAGAAGAGGCTGAGGGAGCTGGGTTTCTTTAGCTTGGAAAAGAGGAGAATAAGGGGTGACCTCATTAATGTTTATAAATATGTGAAGGGTAGGTGTCAGGAGGATGGAGCCAGACTCTGCTCAGTGTCATCTAGTGATGATATGATGAGGGACAATGGGTGTGAGCCAGAACACAGGAGGTTCCACACCAATATGACAAGGAACTTCTTCATGGTGAGGGTGACAGAGCACTGGAAGGGGCTGCCCAGGGTGGTTGTGGAGTCTCCATCACTGGAGATGTTTAAGAGCTGCCTGGATGTGTTCCTGTGTGACTTGGTGTAGGTGATCCTGCTGTGTCAGCGGGATTGGGCTAGATGATCTTTCAAGGTCCCTTCCAATCCCTAATGATTCTATGATTTAAGTCTTTGCTATTGTAAACATTCCAGTTTCCTGAACATTTCTCTGTTTACAGGGTTTTCTCAGACTAACAGCAGTCTAAGCAGTAATACCTCAATGCTAATCTAGCAGGAGAATCCAAACAATCGCTTTAAATAGTGCACGCTGACACCACAGGAATACAAATGCACGTTCCTAGGTCATCATTTCTCAAGACAGAAGAGTACAGCTGAAGCACAGCCCTAGACTCCCTTTCCAGCACAAGGCCTTTCCACTCCAGTGCGAGTCAATGCACATCAATGGGTCATGCTGTGTCATGCATGCAAGTGATGAATGTACTTGATACGAAAGCAGCTGAGGGAGAAGCCTCTGACAGCAGCTGTGATTTGTTTTTCGCTGGCGAGCATCTCTTTATTCACCGTATAAGAAGTCATCATCTAAGAAGGAAAAAAACCCATCTTTCTACAACTCTGTGTGTACTAAACCAGTAATTTCTGAAGTGAATTCCCTATCAGAATAAGGGTAATGACTTGTCACCCCCTCAGTTTGATCCGCTGCCCTTTCATCATGGCTTGCAATGGGAATGCAGCATACTCGGCAGCACAATCATTCAGGGAAAGCCCTGAAGGATGGTGAAGGTGCCCTGAAACTCCAGGAACATTTTTCTGACATACTTGTGTTTCAGAGTAATTCATTTCTGAATCCCCTGCCTCTTTGCTTAAGAAGTCGGCTTCTGCTCCGTCACTTCTTTGCATGCATCACTTACGTGGCTGAGCTGCCTCTGAACAAACATGGCACTAGTCAGGGTAGGTCTTTAACTACTGTGTTGAGTATGTTCCAGAATTCATCTGTATTTCCTGCATATGAACCTAACACTTTCACAGCTCACTGTGAAATAAAGCTGGTTTGCTTTTGTTTCCTACTTGTATTCATCCTCCTATAAAATCAAACCTTTTGAGATTTTAGTGGTCTCCTAATACAATGAAAAAGGCCACAGGATCACACAACTTTAGGGATTGGAAGGGACCTTGGAGGATCATCTAGTGCAATCCCCCCACCACAGCAGGATCACCTAGATGCAGTCACACAGAACATACCCACATCAATATGAGAAGGAACTTCTTCCCAGTGAGGGTGACAGAGCACTGGAAGGGGCTGCTCAGGGTGGGCTGTGGAGTCTCCTTCTCTGGAGACATTTAAAACCTTCCTGGATGTGTTCCTGTGTAACTTGGTGTAGGTGATCTTGCTGTGTCATGGATTAGACGATCTTTCAAGGTCCCTTCCAATCCCTAATGATTCTATGATTCACCCATTCTGAGGTACAAGCTTCTTGCAGCAGCACTGTTTCAGTCACAATTTTTTATTGACCACATTCAAATTCATAGTCTTGAAAACCCATCAGTGGTCCAGATTTTTAGTTCCTTGTCTCATGAAATTGTGACAGGAGAGTCACTGGTGTAGGAGAAGCTCAAAGAGTTTTCTTCTGCTGGACCATGACTTTGGAAGCAGGGGCAGGATACTAATCTCATCACTCAATAAAATGTGAAAGACCCTTCCCTGTAACTTTTAATACAGCGATGGAGAGTAATCTAAAGTGTCAATATGCATCCTCCTCCTCTCAAGGCTGCTGAAGAACAGGACCAATTGGATTACTAACTGTGTTTAGGATAATGCTCTAAGTACACAGCAATTTGCAGGATAAATAAGAAACCATTTCCACAGGGGCACCACCACAAAATGTTTGCACAGGCCACAGAATATAGGCTAGAGGAATGTGCTAGCCTCCAAGTCATTCAATACAGCCCCTCTGACACCAGCATTAACTCTCGAGTTGCTCTCTTGGAACTCCAGGAAAAAACAGTTTGAATACAGAAGCATTTTAGGGTTTGGGGATGCTTTTGAGTTCTCCTATATTTCAGGTCTGCAGGAACCAGAGAGATGTAGTTTGAATTGACTCTAGTAGTTGTAATCATGGGGGCCATAGATATATTTTGCAAGTCACACACAGGGTTGCCCTTTGATCAAAACCAGAGTGTGTCTATTTTTAATCTCTCACAAATATTCTGGTCTATTAATCTGAAGGGCATTTTTATCTCCGAGACTCATTACTCCAATAGGATTGAAATGCATTTTGTATCCACAAACTGGAAGGGCTGGTGTGAAGAGCAGCAATTTAATCCACTGCCCAGTAAGCGAGCCCATGTGAGCAATATCTGCACCAGAAACTTCGTGCATCACTTTAATTGAAAACCATCTAATTAGATAATTTACTACCAACATTTACAAATTAGACAGATCAGCCTAAACTATGTGAAAGTCCTCCTTTTTTGTCTAATGTGCTCTTGTGTCAAGTGAATTTTCTGAGCTTATTTTCTTCCTGAAATTGAGATATTGGTCTTCAGGCAGCTGTAATTATGGATGCAAGCAGTATGCAGACTGAGAATGATTTACAGCTCATCAGCTTTCTTCTAAAGCAAGAGCAGAAAACAATGACAAGCTGGTGAGAAATTAGTATCTTTAACACAATTAATTATTAGGCCCTCCATGCCAATAACAGTGAAATAATTCATGGTGGAAAATACATTTATAGATTGTCTGATGACGCAGTAAAAAGCTGGTTATACCACAGTACATCCTAACAAGTGTCTGCCCTCAAGAAGGTCCTCTTCAGCCCTTCACTATTCACTTGAACACAACGTTATGACTTTGGGGGTTTTGGTGTTTAGGGGGCTGGACTCCTCAAAAGTTCCTTACTCCCCAAACAACTGTGTTGGGGACTGACCTGTTGGGGAGCAGTGTAGGAGAAAGGGACCTGGGAGTCCTGGTGGACAGCAGGATGACTATGAGCTAGCAGTGTCTCCCTCTTGTGGCCAAGAAGGTGAGCAGCATCCTGGGGTGTTTCAGAAGTGGTTATAAGATCGAGAGAGGTTCTCCTCCCTCTCCTCTCTGCCCTGGTGAGACCACATCTGGATTATTGTGTCCAGTTCTGAGCTGCTCAGTTTAAGAACTGCTGGAGAGAGTCCAGAGCACAGCCATGAAGATGATGAGGGGAGTGGAACATCTCCTTGATGAGGAAAGGCTGGGGGAGCTGGGTTTCTTTAGTTTGGAGAGGAGGAGACTGAGGGGTGACCACATTAATGTTGATAAATATGTGAAGGGTGTCAGGAGGATGGAGCCAGGTTCTGCTCAGTGTCATCTAGTGATAGGAGAAGGGGCAATGGGTGTGAGCTGGACCATAGGAGGTTCCACATCTATGAGGAGGACCTTCTTCCCAGTGAGAGTGATGGAGCACAGGAAGGGGCTGCCCAAGGTGGGCTGTGGAGTCTCCTCCTCTGAGGACATTTAAAACCTGCCTGGACATGTTCCTGTGTGACTGGATCTAGGTGATTCTGCTCTGACAGGGGGATTGGACTAGATGATCTTTCAAGGTCCCTTCCAGTCCCAACGTTCTGTGATTCTGCAATTCTGTGAAATTCTCTAAAGAAGTTTTTGAGGTTTCTTTTTGGTTTTTTCCCACCTGTTTCCCCTCCCATTTCCCTCTTTAAATCAGCTTCTGGAAAGAAATAAAGAGTAAGAACTCAGCAAAGGAAGAGGAGGATAAACAACATAACAAGAGGATTGCTTTGAAATCACCATGAAGGGGAGGGGAACTGGCAGCTCAATATTTTCTCTAATCTGTTGTTCAGGGTAATGCTAACTTTCCAGATGCTACAAGTTTGCTGCAATCATTGTACTGTAAATACACAAAGACATTTAGATCACTTTCAAGTATGTTAAGTGCTCGAACACTTCATAGTTTTAAGAGCTTCCTAGTTTTGAAAGCATTAAACTTCCCTAACAAAGGGAGCCAGTCTATCTGCTGCAGTTAATATTCTTCCTTTGAATTCCTCCTTTGTCATCAAGGACTTGGCCAGAGTGAACCTGAGTGGCAGAGCTTTAATGCATTAATACATAAAAAGCAATTTCAAATGAGAAGAAAATGTAATTGCTTCAGAGGAAGGAAAGAATTCACAGCCAATAAAACAACTCTTTTCAGAACTTCAGATGGAAGCTTGGCATTTCACATTTGCACATTTCCTGCAGCCAGGGTAAATCCTTGCAAGTTCTCCTGGATTCTTAAGGAACAAAGACAAAAGCAAAGGACCTAAATCAAACCAAGCAGGAGCATACAGTTCCTTTGCTGGAGGTGCAGGGAACATTTCAGAAGAACACACTCTGCAGCACAGAATGACAGAACATCAGGGGTTGGAAGGGACCTCGAAAGATCACCTAGTCCAATCCCCCTACCACAGTAGGACCACCTAGATCAAGTCACACAGGAACATGTCCAGATGGGTTTTAAATGTCTCCAGAGAGGGAGATTCCAACAGTCCAGATGCTTAACAGTGAAACCAGAAAAAAATACTAGAAATTAATATAATTCTGGAAAAGACAAAGCATCTGAAATTCCTATCCTGAGACTCATTGAAAAGTTGTCCAAAAAAAAAAAAACCCCAACCGTGAGACATGTCCTCCATATTTTTGTATTAGGTAGACTGATCTAGAGACACTTTCCTTTTTGCTGTTAAGTGATTTTAAAACAACAAAAACCTAGAGGAGATTGAGTAACTCAAATTATTTTTGCCTATAGTGTTCAATTCCTTTCAGGGCTTTCACGTTTGCAGTCAAAAATGAGAGGTTACTTGAGCCAACATTACACATGTTTACATACCAGTAAGAGTCACACGTACTCGAGAATCCAAGTGAGGTATTTGTTAGAAAGACCAAAACAACAACATAACTTATGTCCCCAAACTGAATCCATTTGGTAGGTTGCAGAGGTAAATACTGTTCACAAAATAGAATCATTCGGGTTGGAAAACACCCTTGGGATCATCAAGTCCAACAATCAATCCTACTCTACAAGTTCACCCCTAAACCAGATCCCTCAACGCTATATCTAAGCGTCTTTTAAACACCTCCAGGGATATTGACTCAACCACTGTTACAGAACAGCTTTCCTAATTCAGGGAAAAGTCAAGCAGGGTGGTTATTTTCAGAGACTATTACAGTTCATAAGTGATGTCCAGAGATGGTTCAGTCCAGCCCCCATTCCAGAGCAGGTTCTGTACGACAAGTTCACCCAAAACGCTGTCATCCAAAAATTGCTGCTTTCCACACATAAAATCCCTGCTGAGAAACCACACGTGCTCTGCGTTGAGCAGTAGCTCAGCTCCAACTGTATAGAGCAGCCCATTGTTACACCAAACTTCATTTTTAGGTTGAAGTTCAATAAGAAAAGGACTCGCGGTGCAAGTCCTTGTCCCTACCCATAACACACACTGTGCCACATAATGAAGTAGAAGGAGCATAGTTTCCCACTGGCCATGATAGAAATGTTGTTCCTTGAACTGTGGTCTCCTTAGAGAAGAGCCAGTTCAATGGTAAGAGTCTCTGGATAGTCTCAAGCACTTGTGGTTCTTACAACACCCCTTCTGTAAGAGAAGAGCAACTTACCAACTGCTGCTTCAGCTTCTGGTGGAGTCTAGGACACCGATGCCTGTTTATGCCTTCTCACACAGCAACAACACGCCAGCCACGGTTGCTATATGTGCCTTGCAGCTTTCAGTAACAAATAGGGCAGCATGTCCATCCAACGCTAGTGGCACAAGGTTTTCAGATGTAAGGAACATCCCCAAGCATCTTCTGGAACTTAATCCCACTCTCTAGGAGGTAGTTACAGCAATAGCTCCCTCCATGAAGGAGGATATTTGGAAAACAAGAAATGGTCCATGAGGAGCTAGAAGATGATGGTCTGAAGTCACATTATATAGTGCAACTTGCTGTGTGAAGCTCATGCACACCTGTGTTGAACCTGGAGATGATGATGATGATGAGGCCACACCCCTGGCAGTGCAGCCTGAAGATTGTGGTGCTTTCTGCATCTTGCTGAGCCATGTTGAGCTAGTTAGAGGTTGATTTCTCACTAGCTCCAATGTCTTTTGGAAACTGTGAGGGAAAAACTCATGTCTGAAAGTGGAGATCTATGTTGATGAAAACCTGTCTCTCATAATGCCCTTCATATTGAAGACTGTATTTACTGAAAGTCCTGTAAACATTGTTCCAATTCTTTTTAGCATTTGTATTTCCACACAGCCACCATCGAAGGCTTTTGATTCATACGGCTACTGCACAAATTTACTGATACTTTCCTTAAGCCTATCTAGGTGAATTAATAATGCGTCACTGGAGGAGCTTCTGTAGAGGTCAAAATCTATCAAGATTTTTACCAACATACATTTTATCCAACTATGTATTTTCTTTTGTCCTCTTTCACTGCTCACAAACTCAAACCTTCAATTTACTAAGCATCACCAACAGCAACTTTCTTCTAACTCTGTTTTGATTTCTGCACTTCTGGTAATTATTTTCACCTTTTCACAGAAGGGATTGGAAGGGATCTCAAAAGATCATCTAGTCCAGTCCCCCTGCTACAGCAGGACCACATAGACCAAGTCACACAGGGACATATCCAGGTGGGTTTAAAACATCTCCAGAGAAGGAGACTCCACAACCCCCCTGGGCAGCTCATTCCAGGGCTCTGTAACCCTCACTGTGAAGAAGTTCCTTCTCATATTGGTGTGGAACCTCCTGCATTCCAGCTCACACCCATCATCCCATGTCCTATCATTGGATGCCACTGAGCAGAGCCTGGCTCCATCCTCCTGACACCCACCCTTTCCATATTTATACACATGAACGAGGTCACCCCTCAGTCTCCTCTTCTCCAAGCTCAAGAGACCCAGCTCCCTCAGCCTTTCCTCATCAGGAAGGTGTTCCACTCCAACATCTTCGTGGCTCTGCGCTGGACTCTCTCCAGCAGTTCTGTTTCCTTCTCGAACTTGGAGGCCCAGAACTGGACACAATATTCCGGATGTGGTCTCACCAGGACAGAGTTTGAAATCAAAAGTCTTGAAACAGTTTAATAGGACTAAGATTTAATATAGATAGCATGGGCTTGAAAAAAAGGTAAGGTGCCTAATTTTAAGATATTCTGAGAGTTTTGGAAAGGGTGAACCAATTAATTATTGAAAATAACTTCCCTTTCCAGGCAAACCCCAAATGTCCTATTACTTTTGAAAATTTTGGCTAAGCAGTAGAGAGCATTTGACATTTATTCAGTTACTACATCACACCATCCTAAAAATGCTAATGTTCTAATTTATTATTTTCCAAATGAAGAGGAACCAGTATTGCATCACCTACTGCAGTCCTCCCTCCACTGACCAGTCATCTTCATTACAGATGGTTATACATCAGGCCACTGTAAAATAGGTGCCAATGACAGAGGAGGAATCATCTCTCATGTAACAAGATCCTCCTTGCAGTACCACTGGAAAAGCTGAGCACTAGCATTACAAATGAAAACATACAGATTTATCTGGAGCAGGAAGGAAGTGGAAGATAAAAGATGACTCCAATTAGCGCATGAGGATACATTTACGTTGTGTGGTAAGTTAGCCACCAAAATCCAACACAGAAAATTAATACAATTTTTAATGTGGTGGCCATCCTTTACACAATTTCTGCTATTTTTCTCTTTTATAGCCTTATTAGCTCATAAGCTGAATGTGACTGACATTTCAAAGGTAAGTGTCTGCATGGGTTTTTACAGGTATTTGCCTTATTCCAAAGCTCCTTCTGGACAGTTACTTTTGAGCCTCCATCCTTTTCAGCACAGAATTCTTTCTCATTTTGTATCTTCAAATATACGTTCCAAAGAGAACACATGACTTAATAGAGACTTTAACATGTGGGCTGCCAACACTTGACATCCTAATTCCACTTTAGGCCTAATGTAAGCTTAGCATCTCAAATAAAGGCAAAGGCTTTCCAACAGCACATTCAACCCATCGCAAGTACACAGGGAGTAGGGCTGACGAACATATCAAATAAGTGCACGTTGAAAAGGTCAAAACGATCTGATTTACAGTTCTGTCATGTTGTGTGAGGACGTGTGAAGCACGCCAATGCTCATTTCACATTCCACGGTGACAATGTCTGTAATGAATAGGAAATGACATATTATGAATTCATTCTTGTGATGATAATTGTAATGAGAATAGTGAATGGTACAACAAATCCAATCCATCTTCATGACAATTTAAAAACTGTAATCTGATTGCATTCCTGGCGTAATTTTCAGACAACTTCTAGGAGAAAACTAAATGCAATTAAGTGGTAAACAACAAGATTTCATTTCCCAGGTATGTTTAACCCAGGTTTACTTGAAAGTTGTGTGGTCTGTGCAAATCATCTAAAGAAAGAATTATTCTATGACTCCATGAATTATTCTATGACTCCATGAATTATTCTATGATTCTATGAATTGTTCTACAAATGGATGGTAGAAGACCCCAAATCATCAACCATGGGGGACTTCAATTTACCAGACATCTGCTGTAAATATTATACAGCAGAGAAGAAGGTTCCTAAATTTATTCCATGATTCTATGATTCTAAAGTTTCCTTTAATTATATGCAAACTTTGATTTTCCTTTTATTTCAGCATTGTACAACTTTATAAAGAGAACCTTGAAGGTTATCCCTCTACATCATGCATTAACGGAAGATAAAGAAAATAATTGGAAAAACTTCAGTTATTCCAATAATAATCAGCTACTCTGCATGTAAGGCGATAGGACGTGGTGATGTGCATTTAGCAAATGTAAGCATTTAGAAAATCAAACTTCTGCTGCTAAAAGCAGGGCTTAGCTATTTTGCAGATTTCAGAATGTTTTTCTTGGAAGCATAGAGGAAACAGGTTTTGTTCCCATGAGAGCCACAGCTGTGCACTCCCTGCAAATTCAAAGACAACAGTTTTCTTTGTCAGTCTAACTAGAAACAGGAACCACCTCATTTACTTGTGCCAAGTTATTATGGTTTCCACGAAAAATTTAAGCCGACGTCACCTCCCTCTGCACTCCCCCCTGCCCCCAGCACTTTATAATCTGATTTCAATGCTCAGAATTAAATATTGACTCCACAGCAGTGTCTTGCAAAAACTAGACTGAGTGACCTTGCTGGGACCAGGATATCATCACTGCTTGCTAATGGTTTCTCTCATCCCCTCTGTCTGCCACTCATACAGCACACCAGGGCTAAACTTCCTCAGGCCACTCTCAGAATGTAGGTCCAAGGGCAACCTCTTTCTGAGCTACCTTGCCTTTGCTTCAATGTTATTTTCTATTTCTATTGTTTTCTTGCTGTCTGGGTAATTGAATCAAGTCTGGGCTTTAGTGTATGTAGGAGGGCTCATTGAATGGATCACTGCTTGCTGAGTCTATACAGCACTGCTGGGCTTGCAAACCAGGTCCGTGTGTATCCTGTCACACAGCCGATGGTTTTGTAACCACGCTGCTGTACCAACTGGAATTGATGGTTCTGCTTAAGGTGGGAACGATTTATTCTGTTTTCAAGAGCCATTTGTATTCGAGCAGGACCTGTTCTAATAAAGGCAGAGAGCATTCTCTAAAAGGTTTACATAAGCAAAAACAAAATACAAATTGTAATGACTGTCTGTAATTTTCATGGATGAACTTTTATAGAAGCGCTTTAGTGAACAGCGACAATTTGCGTTCACTTGTAGAACTAAAATCGCTTGATGTGTCGATTGTGTTGAATTAGTCACCTGTATCAGTCATGGCTCTTGACTATTGAGGTGTTTTGAATGGTCTTTATTGGTTTTTGAGGAGAATCTGTATTTAAGAGGTGGCCAACAGTGTCATTCCACTCATTATGGAGTGCTAAATAGCTGAAGGGGACTAAAAGTATTTGGAAAAACTGAATCTATTTTTAACTAATTAGCTTGGAATCATTTGTCTAGCTACTCCCTGTTTTCAATCTATGGCAGCATTTGGAAGGTAATTGAAAGGCAGCCTTCTAATAAATGTTCAGACTGCCCTGAATATAAAGGATTGCAGTGCTCACGCAAGGGGACAGAACCAGCTGCAAAGAGACACTGCAGGGCTGGAGGCATGGCTGGTGCCCAAGTGGCCGTAGGTGGCCTGGATGTGTCCACACCTGAATAACACCTCACATCACAGATCTGACACCTTCATGTTAAATATCAGAAAACACTAGCAATGAGATTATAGCAACTGAAGACCTTAAACTGAAAAATCTGGCTGGTTTAGGTAAACTGTATGATACACAGTCAGTAGAGATCACAGAGTCACTCTGGTTGGAAAAGACCCTTGGGATTATTAAGTCCAACCATCTATCCTACCTTACACATTCACCCCTAAACCACTCAACACCTCAACCAAACCATCTCTAAACACACCCAGGGATGGCGACTCAACCACCTCCCTGGGAAGCCCATTCCAGTGCCTGACCACCCTTGCTGTGAAAAAAATGTTCTCAATATCAAGTCTAAACCTGCCCTGTTGTAACTTGAACCCATTCCCTCTTGTTCTATCACTAACTACTTGTAAGGAGAGACCAGCAGCAACCTCTCCACAACATCCTTTCAGGTAGTTGTAGAGAGTGATGAGGTCTCCTCTCATCCTCCTCTTCTTCAAACTAAACAGCCCCAGCTCTTTCAGTCTTTCCTCATCAGATTTATTCTCTAGCCTAGTTGCCCTCCTCTGCACCTCTCCCAGCACCTCCACATCTCTCTTGTATTGAGGTGCCCAAAACCAGACACAACACTCAAGATGGGTCCTCACCACATCTTGATCAATAACCTCAGTTTGGGAACAAAATACCCCAACTATTTGGGGAACAATAAATCCTATTAAACCTGGAGTCTGAACTCTCGAACGCCGGCATCAGTTTGCTCGTACAACTGAGTAGTGTAAGAGAGAATGCACGAGCTTCCCGTTTGTTGGGCTTTTCTTGATTTAAAGCAGTCAGTGGATATTGTAATCCAGGAAGAAAATGAATACCATGACTCGTTGAAATAGCGTGGTGCAAAGAACTTCTTAAGATGCACAAGCAAGCACCAAACAAATATTGTAAACAAACAGACAACATAAACAAAGCCTTGGATTAAGCTAAAGCAACTAAATAGTGTTTAGGAAAAGAAAGGAATAATTGAGCAGAAAGCTAAGAATTGGCTAGACATTCAGAAAGCTATCACGCTCTGCCAAGCCTTCCTAGGCTCAAAACAGAAAGAGACCCAAGGCTAATGAGGTGAAGCCACTCTACCTGCAAACCAGGCTCTGACGGTACCCAGAATGTTTATTAGGTTCTTTCAAATGTCATGGTGGACAACAACTAAACTTGGCCATTCCTTTGTTCCTTGGAAATCCTTTGAAATCTCACACAGTCGTTATGGTCAGGTTCTAAGGACCTGTTGAGTTAGTTTTTTCTAACATGGCTTTTCAGCCGTATCAAACACGTTGGAGACCGGGACTGCTGTAAACTGCAACGTGCAATTTCTGGAGGCTTATGCAAGCACTGTAGTCACAGATCACCCACTTCTAAGCTCCTATTATAGAATCACAGAATGTTACAGGTTGGAAGGGAACTCAAAAGATCATCTAATTGTCTTGTTGAAACCACCAGGTCTGGGGGGGTTTATGAAAACCCTCAGCTGAACTATTGTTTGTCTTCAGCACCAGAGGATACAACCTTCAATCTTCTCGGGCACCTGGCTGGCTCAGTTGGTAGAGCATGGGACTCTGAATTCCTGGGCTCACGGGTTTGAGCCCCATGTAGGACATCTTGAGACAGTACTGTAGGCTTACCCTGCTCCAGCAGCGGGGGTTGGACTTAGATGATCTTTCGAGGTCCCTTCCAACCTCTAACCTTCTGTGATTCAAACCAACCTGTGACCCAAAACCTGCTGGATCCACCTCACACAGGAAAGAGGTCTTTTGTTGCTGCTCTGTGTTTCAACAGGATGCAGTGTACACACCTCACTTCCTTTAACCCTTTAAAAAGAGGCAGGACTATGACAACAAATAGTTTTGCAGGTTTGGATCACAAAATCATGGAACATTTGGAATCAGAAGATCATCTACTATTTGTCACTGTATTTACCGCTGCACTACTTCCTGGGTCCAACTTACTTTACGAAGGGTGTTCAATACTGTTTTGTCCCACAAAGAAAACTCAGTAAAATGCTTCTAATTACCTGCTAAGACAAAGCAAAAGTTTTCTAAGAAGGATTAAGTATCAGAACAACTCTGCATTAACTAGAGACAGACGATACAAGTAGCATTGACTTAATTTTGTTTATATTTCCAGACATTCTGCAGAATAACTAACTGTATTTTAAGCAACTCCCTTGAGTTTAAAATACGGCCCCTACAAATACAACCCCAATTGCAAGAAGCCCATTAAGATGTAGCTGAACTGTTACAACACTTTGGTTCTGCCTGTAATTCTCCGTTACAATTTCCATCTGAATTTTCCAATAGAGAACTCTGGTGTTTGTAGATGTGTTAGGTTTACCTACAGATCTCTGAGCTCTCCATGAAAGAACTATGCACTTATTACACCACTGAGTGAAACAGAAGTCTGGACCACAAGGAAAACAGTAGCAACACTGAAATGTTGTTTCGTCTCCTTCCTGTAGCTCTCCCCCAGTACATACTTGCCTTTCTCATCCACTGAAAGATGCTGATGCTTGGAAAATCAGCTTTTACTATCTAAGCTACTATGAGGAAGTCTGAAAGATCCACACTGTACGTGTTCTATTTGGTTCTGCTGGCAAAGCTACCTTTTGCAAGGTATTAGTGTGGATGTATTGAACCAAATACATTTTTCTTGGAGGGAAGTCACTCTTGTTACGGTGCTTTGTGTAATCCTCTGGGATGCTAAAGCCTTTCGTTTTGAGTCCTAAGGGATCCATTTGTGTAGAGAAAGTAAGCAGCACTGGAGATTTCAGTTCAATTCTAAACAAAAGTGTTGTGAGCACAACATGCCAGGCAGAGGCTGCATGGGATGTCTCTCTTTGGGCGTGCTCTTGCATGCTGCCAGCTCTGGTGTTCTCTTGGGAGTTATTTCTACTCCAGCATCTGCAGGGACACTGCAGGGCAGGGGAGTGCTGCAGTACTTCTGAAGACCAAGTGTTATGTGAAGCTGCTCCAGTTAGAAGTCCTTTCAGCCTTCAGGAGCAGAAAATGTGACATTTTTAGTGCTTTCAGATGTTCCAAGGCAGGGCTATGTAGTTCCTGTTCCACTGTGAAGCTGATATGAAAAGTCTCCCTTTTCTTTCTGCCTCCCTGGTGAAATTGCTGGTAGTGGGGATTCTGGGTTTCAGTTCAGGTTGTTTTTTGGGTTGTTTTTTTTCACAAATCACAATCAATCATTTCCTTAGCCCTGTATTTTTGAGAGCCACTTGACTAATAAGAGCTTGTGTGTTTGGTTACATCCACTGTGCAGATCTCTCAGCACACAGCAGGCAGTTTAGTGCCACTGGCCGTCATGTAACTCCTCATGCCCTGTTGGATTCGTTTGCCACAGATGTAGAATTGATATTAACTTTTAAGAATTGGACAGTAAAATAAATTACTTTGGTTTTGTCTTTCCTTGACATAAGAAAAAGTTCAGAGATAATTTATCTTGGCATGACACAGCTCCACCAAGCAGATAGAACTCTCCTTGTTGCCACCAGCTGAAACATCTGTGTGTTGAACCTAAAAGTCCCCAGCTCTGTTTCTTTCTAATTTTTCTTTGGTCTACACTGATTTAAAGTGAGAAAAAGATGTTTGGGTGCAATGATGTTTTTTGAAGGAGCTAGACATTAGCTATTTTATTCTGGTTCACTGAATCACAGAATCACTGAACATTAGGGACCGGAAGGGACCTCAAAAGTTCAACCAGTCTAATCTCACTACCACAACAGGATCACCTAGATCAAGTCACACAGGAACATGTCCAGGAGGGTTTTAAACTTCTCCAGAGAAGGAGACTCCACCACCCCACTGGGCAGCTCGATCCAGTGCTCTGCCATCCTCACCATGATGAAGTTCCTTCTCATATTGATGTGGAACCTTGTCTGTTCCAGCTCACACCCATTACTGCTTCTCCTATCATTAGATAACTATGAGAAGAGTTCAGCCTTCTCATCCTCTGCAGTGTGGGGAGCACTCAAATCTACTCTGACATTAAGATTTATTTGACACATACAAAGCCACACCAAAAGCTGTCTCAGCTAGAACCAGGAGGCTTGTGCTTGGTCGTGCTCAACCACAGCATCCTGTGCATTGCCGCAGGATCCTGCGCACTGCCAGGATACGCTCTTCAGGTCATAGGATCATAGGATGTTAGGGGTTGGAGGGGACCCAAAGAAATCTCCTGTCTTCTGTTCAATATGGCTGCCTACTTTGTCCCCGATTTTTATGCTTTTCCATAAAAAAAATTGCTCGAAAGCCAGCATGAATGAGTCTGGTTTTGCAAGATGAGTCACAGCACACTACCAACATTTAATGATTTCAATTATTTACTAGACAATAGCAGAACTGGGGGAAAGAATTGACAGCCTGTCACCGACAATGCTGGCTAAGTCATTTAAATCATCTCTAGACATGTTCTAATTTAGCTCATTATTAATTTCCTGCCAGGAAATCACTGCCCTAAACCTCTCTTTAATTCAGACATAAGTAATTCTAAACTCTCATGCAGGCAGCTGATTGAACTCAAGACTTTTGTCTCATTACAAAGCCCAGATGCTTTCAGGCAGAAGACTGTTCTAGGCATTTAATATTTTGAAACAAAATGTACTGTATAATTAATTGAGTATGAAATGCGCTGTTCGTCGCAGAATTAGTTTATCTTTTCAAGAGTTTTCTGTCTGTGTGCAATCAATCATTCACATTTCACAAGCTGCTGTAGGTTTATGAATTTTCACTTTCGATGCAATGGGGTTGCAAAATGAGCACGAAGCACAGTCTGAAGGCAAACTGAGGGGAGCTCCGCTTGTTTTAGCTGGTAAAATAAAATGTGAGTCCATCCATCACCATCCCCTTCATCGCGCCTCGTTTTGTGCAGCAGATGATTTGCAGCCCAGCTTGGTGGGGGGATACTAGAGAACAAATGAATCTGAACTGACAAAGCAGGAAGTCTCTCCTAATTACCAAGGCTGCTGAAGAGGGCTGGAAAGCAGAGACAAAGAAAACGCACGGAAAGTTTGCTTTGTGAATCATTTTGTTTGCTGGCCATGAGATGTGCTTGTCACGTTAACTTCGGTTGTTAAATTGCTTCAGAAGAGAAAGGAACTGCAAAGCAGGCTGCCAGCGAGGAGGAGGTACCCAAACACCCAGCCATCGCGCTTCGGAAAAGCCAGCCACAACCTGAACGTGTCAAGCAACGCGTTTGGTTTGGCTGTGTTTGAAATGGAAGGAAAGGGGGTAAATTCTCACCTGTTCCCCACCTTCTTGTAACTTTTCAGATAAAGAATAAGATAAATCACAGCCAGAACTGGATTCTGCCTTCTAGCCTTCAGCCTCTATGTCCAGAACATGAGGAAGCCTGGGGCATTTAGGCACCTGTTTTCCCCTTCTCTAATGCCTCTTTTTCCCATAAGATTGAAACCTGTGTCCCCTCATCAATACTAAATGGACAGCTACACTGGATACTGTAATAACAGTCCCCCCAAGAAGATTGTGTTCTGGTCTTTGACATCACACATGTTCTGAAAAATACGACGACCAAGCTCCTGAGATGTGCTGACAGAACAGATTTGGCTCCGCTGTGGCTTTGCACGAGAAGTACTGAATAGCTTCCTTTGGCCAACACTCACATGCCCTAGAGAAACTGTGTGCATTTCCTGTCGACAGAGCCTTCGCTGCAGAGGGACTGATGTCTGTGAGAAAAATGCCTGCAGAAAGAAATGACATGTTATACACTCTACTAGGTGCCATAATAACACCCCACAGTCTTTCAGGAAACCTTGCCGGTGGATTTGTGCTGTTTTGATGATAGCTGTCGATACGCAGTTCCTCACACTGTTTGACAATGGGGCCCCTACTGTGTTATATAAAACATGCACTTTAGCTTTAAAAGCTCAAACCTTTAATCAAATCCGAAATGCCAGAGTGGAAACTTCAAATCGCTGTCAGGACGACTTCGCTCACGTGTTCGAGTCTGACAGTCTCAAAAATACTTTCGTAGCTGTACAGCATCAGATAGAATCGGCTTAAATACAGCGGGAAGAGTTGGTGATAAGGAATGGTTTGTACTGTTGAATTGGTCTAGGTGATCCTGCTGCAGCAGGGGGATTGGACTGGATGATCTTTCGAGGTCCCTTCCAATCCCTAATGATCCTATGGCACTTTTTAAGGTGCAGTAGAAACAAAGCAAGGATATGGAAATGCCAAGGAGAAATCCTGTGTTCATTTCAGAACAATATGCTTCCAGAAAGAAAGTTACAAAACTGAGTTTAACCAAAAAATAAATTTTAAAAAGAAAAAAAACAGTGAAAAAAATCACAGCAAGCAATTCGCGACAAAGAATCAAAATTAAATAAAACATTTACCAAACAAAAGCTTAACTGTAGGACTGCAACCTGGATTCATAGCATTGTTAGGTTTGGGAGGCATAGATCTTAGACCTTGGGAAAGGCAACTGGAAATGGGAATACGAGCGAGAGTGTTGTGAGAATGGGATCTGGTTTACATCACGACACATAACAATAACCCTCAAAGCCATCAGACAAGAGCAAGTATTTACTGTGGTACCTGAAAATAGTTAAATCACAAGAGGGAAGGCTGAATTTTAGGATGCAGCTCTGAAAGTGAATTTACTAGATTGCTCAGCGACGATGCAAAGCTCTGCTCACAAGGTGGCTGCCACGTTGCCAATAATGAACACAACAGGTAACGATCTCCGCATTCTCTCCGTAGGCTAAACTCAGGTGAAACCAGCATCAAGTGAAGATGCATTTACTGTTCATTCTGGAAGAAGACTGACAGATTTCCATGTTTTGTATTTGCTCTTTTAGGCTTTACCAGCAAAACATCCCTTCTGTAGTTACAGAGGTCCCTCACCACAAAGCCATGTGCTGGCTCATGCTTGTCCCATGTGGGCTGGTACTGTCTTGCATGAGACACAAAAGACGTCGGTCTACCAATTGCTATCAGCAGTAGGGAGACAGCCCCTACACAGGGTCTTAGGAAGATCCTGCCCTGGCTGCCACTTGAGCAACTTTGAGACAGACATGACACTTGGTCTGTTATTGAACAAGCACAATCAGCTCAGAACTTTTGTTTCAGGGGAGAAACTAATAAATCACAGCAGCTTCAGATGACCATTAAGCTCAATGAGGCTTCACTATCCTACTTAGATTTCTTGAGACTTGACTCAACACAGGAATGTTGATGGTGGCTACATAACATAATGCCAAGATGGCCTTCCCAGACAGGAAGGGCTCACCAGTGAGCGTTGAGATGACCTAACCCCTAGGGAGGACACCAAAACCAGAATGAGTGAGAGCTTAGGCTAGGCAGAGGGTGCTGTGTGCACCGTGGGTGCTGCGAATCTGACTGGAACCCAGCGCTGCCGCTTGGTGCTGCTTTGCATAAAATTGCAGAGCTGATGTGCACATCACACCTGACAGCGGCTCAGAGGGCTGACCAGAAGAGCACAAAGATAACCTTCTAATAAGCAACACACACGGTACAAAGAGCGAGTGATGGGGAGAAGCTGATCTCCTGTAATTGCCAGTTTAATGACATATAAAATATTAAACATGAAATTAGAGGCATAACAGCAAGCCACATGTAAACAATGGCACAGAGAAGAGTGACAGACTCACTGAACCTTTAGAAAAAGAGGCACCTTCCCCTGGATTTTGATTGAATATTTTCACAGAAGCTGGACTCACACTTGTGGGAAACTGGGTATGTTTCTGTGCAACTTGGTCTAGGGGTCCTGCTTTGGCAGGGGGATTGGACTAGATGATCTCTCGAGGTCCCTTCCAATCCCTGATGTTCTGTGATAACCTGCCACACCAACTGTGCTATTGTTGCAGCCCTCAGAAAGACAAAACAAGACTTGCTCTTCCTGACAGCAAGTCCAGAGCAAGTTTTTCCTGCCTCAGCATCTCCTGAGTGACCCATTCCCTCTTTCCTCGTTCTCCACCCAACCCTATCGGGACAGGCAGGGTCTTCAGGGCTCCTCCACAGGACAACAGCTCAGCACAGTGGGACCAATACCAAACACCTAACGGGCACCCTCTGCAGATCAGGCCACTTGAGCAACCTGACTAGTTCCAAGCTCACACAAGGCGCTGCCTCACCTGGCCTCTAGAAGGCTGATAGCTGATGGGTCCAGGCAGGTGCTCCCAGGCAGCACCACGCTGCTTTTTATCTCACCCTGCTGCAGTGCCAGCAAGCCAAGGCAGTCTTTCTTCAAAGCAGCACTGTGCCTCAAGTTGAGGGCGTTTCTGGGTAAGAGATACCAGCTAGATATGTTCTAAGAGCTGTTAGATTGGTCATTTGTCACCCACTTCATGTCTGGATAGGTAAATTGCAGTGAAATTCATTGTGTGACAATGATGTGTGAGAGAAGGGTACCGTGTTCCTTCTGAGGGGGAATTAAGGTCAGTCTTGGTAAGATGCACTCAGCAATATGTGCTGGTAAGGCTCGTAAAATAAAGGCAAAACTGAAGTTCTAAAACACCTGAAGCCTTCCCACACCACATCATTTCTTGTTTGCTCCAACCATCCCTCCTTCCACCTGCTGACTTAGGAAAGGTACCACAGAGCCATGAAAATCATCAAATGGAACGTGAAAACCTGATCTGCTGTACGAACCCCAGGTCTTACACGAAGCAGCCATAAATCAGTGATGTTATTTTCACTCTTACGTAGAGAAATAATTCTCTTAATGATTATTGCAGTTGTGCTGTGCATTTATATTATAACTGTCTTTTATTATCACTTAATGATCTTTCTGTTGTCTAGAAAAAAAACGGAGTGATTGAGTTTGGCTTTGGTTGTTGTTGTTTCTATTTACATGTTGCCAGCAGGGCATAATAAATCTAAATTCTGACATAATAAATAGATAATGTGTTGTAATTGGATTATTTGTAGACTGTCTCACTCAGCAGAAATTTGCATAACCCTCAGAAAGACTGCCACGAGTATAAAAAATAAGCAATAAGCAACGGAGCCAAATAAAGGTTTTGTTTATGTATGTCTTCCTGAAAACACAGCAAAGAAAGAATTAAAAGTGTACCCTCCCCTCAGCTGTCTTAGGAAAGCTTACCCTGGACCTCGTTTGAAGATGGTTGGCTCTCTGCAGATGATAATGTATGGGATAGATGATGGAAAGTAGAAGATGCCTACTATCTGTGAGAGTAGAGATTACTCTCCAAGGTTATAGAATTGATGACTCTCATCACTGCTCTTTCCCATCAAACCCCAAATTTAAAACTCCATCACCAGTGTGAAAAGGATAATGTAGCCAATTATAGCCTCATGTACCAAAAATTCTTCTAATAGGTAGACATATATCAACAGATACAGATAGACAGCTGCTTTCGTGCAGAGGAAGCAGGGGAGTCAGTTCGGTTGTCCTGGTGCACACAAGAGAGGGATTGGCCTTTCTGCCTTCAAATGTTTATGCTCTGTAACCTAAATCATGATCTCTGACTTGGAAGTCTGGCTTCATCACTGCAATGAATGTGCAGGAATAATTAGACCTGAGAAAAGCCTCTAGATATCACTGTGACATCTTGTCATGGCTGAATATAGTTAATGTGGTTTGATTTGACAACAACTCAAACTTTATTACTAGTATGAGCTAAACCAAAGGGTTTAGCAGTGCTTAAAGATTAACCAATTTAAGACGCAGCAAGGGAGGCAGCAAAGTCAACCAGCTACACGGTTACAGATTTAAGAAGGACAAGATTCATGCTGACTTATTGCAAGTAAGTGGAAGGAAAGTGTAAGTAAAATACACACGTATATCAACACAAACTATGCAAACATATAGACGAAAGGAATGACTGGATCCAGAGCCCACTCTCAAATGTATAAAGTAAAACACCTAAAAAAGTAGGGAGAGAGAGAGATGGGATAGAGAGACCAGCCTGTAGTCAACCTTTGCTTCCTCTCATTTAGAGTAAATGCACCTACAGTGCATTGGCATTGCTCAACAGCTGGTGGTTGAGTCCCAAGGAGGTGTTTCAGACCCAGACCTTACATCATCCTGGGGTGGATCAGAAGCAGAGGCTAGTTAGCAGATCAAAAGAGGTTCTTCTCACCCTCTACTCTGCCCTGGCGAGACCACATCTGGAATATTGTGTCCAGTTCTGGGCCACTCAGTTCCAGTAGAACACAGAATTGCTGGAGAGAATCCAGAGCAGACCCGCGAAGATGATGAAGGGAGTGGAACACCTCTCTGATGAGGAAAGGCTGAGGGAGCTGGGTCTCTTGAGCTTGGAAAAAAGGAGACTGAGGGGTGACTTCAGGCATATTGATAAATATGTGAAGGGTGAGTGTCAGGAGGATGGAACCAGGCTCTTCTCAGTGTCATCTAATTATAGGACAAGGAGCAGTGGCTGTAAACTGGAACACAGGAGGTTCCACCTAAATATGAGAAGGAACTTCATCACTGTGAGGGTGACAGAGCACTGGAAGGGGCTGCCCAGGGGGGTTGTGGAGTCTCCTTCTCTGGAGACATTTAAAACCCACCTGGATATGTTTCTGTGAGACTTCATCTAGGTGATCCTGCTGTGGTGAGGAGATTGGACTAGATGATCTTTGGAGGTCCCTTCCACCCCTAATTTTCTGTGATTCTGTGATCAATTTTTCTGGCCAAAGATCAGGAGAGGTATCTTTGGCTCAGAGAAGATTCTGGATGCAGCCTGTTGTGATCCAGGACAGCTAAAGAAGATCCTATTTTCGGTCACTACTCACAGGGTCAAGGACAATTTGTGTCAGACACTTTTCTCCCACGGCCTCACTGCAGTGCTGTCATGATTCAGTTTGCACAGGACCACAACTGTTGGATCTTGAGATTTTGACATTCTCTCCTTTGGGTCAGAACTGCACCAGATCAAGAGAAGAACTGATTGGTCACCCAAGAGAATAAAGTTGAAGCAGGGCTGGGAGCTGGCTGCAGCAAAGGGGTATCTCAGTGCTCTGGTCCACTGCAGGAGATGATTGTTGTAGAGGACTGTTGTGGGAGAGCACTGAGCTTTGGTACACTGCAGGGAGCAACTGTTGGTCTGCAAACAGGGGAAGCAAAAGCTAGAAGTGTTAAGGAGTGGGGAGGCCTTTCATGGCCCTGTGTGCCACCTCTTGCATCCTGCATTTAACTTTTCCAAGGTATTGTTGTGTGACACACAGAGGGGACTCCCACCTTGTTTTGAGTGGCCCATGATGGGGGGGAATCGAACCACCACACATCTTTCAGGCCTTTAAATAGAACAAAATAGTGGATCTAGCTTACTTTTGTTTTGCATTTGAAAACATAAATAAAAGCACAATAAAACAAGCTAGAATAGTTAGTGATAACGCAATTACTTATGAACTTTTCCCCAGATCCTCAAATCCCCAGGATCGACGTATCACAAAGCAAGAGTCACCGTAAAGGTGGTTATTTTAAAACCTAGTGTGTCTCTTCACTTTTATTCTCCCTGAAAGCCTGAAGGTAACAAAGGTGATGGGTTTTGATACCTTCCAGCGTTGGTTACTGTCTGTAGCTGTGGGCATTTACCTGCAGAGCTATTGCAGGAGGGAGCTGGTCTTGTGCATTGAGAAAAATTAAGATACTTAACTGGTGCTGACCCCTCAGCCTCAGAGTGATCACACAAACAGCCCTGACTGGGCTTGTAATTTACAGCTCTTATTAAGGTGTTATTTGTAATTCAGACTACAATGTTCTTCTATGACCGTTGTGTTTTTCTTCACAAAGAGGTACTCCAGCTAGTAGATTAAGATGCCTTGCACCAGTTGCAGAAATGGACTGCAACTCTGATAACAAAAGGATCGTAACCTGCCACTATTGCTGCAATTTATAGAAATCTTTCAAAAAGCAACATCTGAGCTGGGAGAAGCTGTTTCAGTGACATATCACTGTGTGCATCATAGTCTCGTCCCATGCTGGTAAGGACAATGTGTCTTTTCTGTTCTCTCATGGGCTGTACTGAGTTAGAGGTAATTAAGTTACACTACCTCCAGCAGCCCTGCGTGACTGTAACCATCCTATAATAATCTGTTTGGTACAGACTTTTGGTTAGGTATAAGGAAAATACTTAGAACTAAATGAAGGTTATCATAGGGATTGGAAGGGACCTTGAAAGATCATCCAGTCCAATCCCCTGACACAGCAGGATCACCTACACCAAGTCGCACAGGAACACATCCAGGCAGGTTTTAAACATCTCTGGAGGAGACTCCACAACCTCCCTGAGCAGCCCCTTCCAGTGCTCTGTCACCTTCACTGGGAAGAAGTTCCTTCTGATATTTATATGGAACCTCCTATGTTCCAGCTTATACTCATTGCCCCTTGTCCTATCACTAGATGACACTGAGCAGAGCCTGGCTCCATCCTCCTGACACCCACCCTTCACATATTTATAGACATTAATGACACCACCGCTCAGTCTCCTCCAAGCTGAAGAGACCCAGCTCCCTCAGCCTTTCCTCAGAAGGGAGGAGTTCCACTTCCTTCATCACCCTCATTGCTCTACACTGAACTCCCTTCAGCAGCTCCGTGTCCTTCTGGAACCGTTATAGTGACCTTTCTTATGAAATAGTGACTTTTTAAAGTTATTGACACTAATCAACACTGGAATAAGAGTCTAATCCTTGAACACAGTCACACCCCAGGGGGACTGGACTGGATGACCTTTGAAGACCCTTTCCTACCTAAGGTCTTTCAGAGACATCAGAATTCCCCAATGCCCTCCTGCTGTCGGCCCCAGAGGAGTGCAAATCTCTCCCGTGGCCCTTCAGATCGCTCAGGTACTGCTTGCTGCCAGCCACAATGGAACCAATAACTTATGCTTTGGAAACAGCATCCAGTCCAAGGTCATTTTCTGCTCCATTTTCTAGTAACTCAAGACTAAAGCAAAGCATTTTAGACTGTCTCATCAAAACTATGTCCCATGAGTATCCAAAGTTTCAGTGCAGTCTCAGGAGGGGATAACGGTGTTAAATAGGATTAAAAGTTAATGAAATATTTTCTGACAGTATTTCACCATAGCAACAGCAAGTTGGACCTGAGCATTGTATAAATATTAATATTACTCTCCTCATCTCAATCACTACAGGACTGGGGGAAGGTGTAAAGAGTGGGAAGCATCTCATATTTATGGTTCTAAAATTCAAATGTGAAAGAGGGAGAGAGACTAGGTTATAAAAATAAGGTACTGCATAACTTGCCTAATGGCCTGTAATCTTCTGGAAGTACAGCTGCAGTGGGCTTTTAAACAGGTGCTGTGATTATAGAGCATAACAAACATGTTAGGCTTTGTAGTGCATTTAATATCTTATAAACAGCTGGGCTAATTTGGGCAAGGCTAATGGATTAGCTCAAACGGTGCTCGTGTAAAAGGCCTCTGATTATATCTGTGCACATTAAAGCTAAAATTTCGGTGCTCTGAGCACCCCAACCTGCACATTTCACGCAGAGCCTGGCTGAGGCACAGATGATGCCTGGAATCTGCGGCAAATGCACCGAGCTCACTGGGTCAGTGCAAACATGGGGGTTGTTTTCTTCCTACTGCTGATCACTGTGTTTATTTTTAATCCTTCAAAGCCTTCTGCAACAGGAGACAATCTGAAAATGAGACTTGATGCCTTGAGATCACAGAATCATTAGGGATTGAAAGGGACCTCAAAAGATCATCTAGTCCAATCCCCCTGCAACAGCAGGATCACCTAGACCAAGTCACACAGGAACATATCCAGGCAGGTCTTAAACATCTCCAATGAAGGAGATAATCTGCTGTCATTCGTATTTGCCATCTCTTCAGAAACATGTGACTTCATTCTAGTGCAAACCAAATCCCAGAATCTCATTGTTTGGAAGAGACCTTTAAGAGCATCAAGCCCAGCCTTTCCCCTAGCACCGCCAGGTCACCGCTTAATCATGATCCTGAGCACCATGTCCACAGCCATGACATATCTCCAGGGATAGTGACTCCACCGCTGTCCTCAGCCTTTCCTTGTTCCAACGCTCAGCCACTCCTGTTTTCTCACTGACTGAGCACTCTAGACTTCAAAGGCCATCTGAAATGCTTAATTATTATTATTTCTAAGTTTCCCCCATCGTTTGCTCTCCTCTGGCCCCTTCTAGTTTGTTTAGTTATCCCCGTTCATGGTATTGATCAGCTTGTCCTTAACCACAAACCAGTTTTAGCTAGGTAAGCTCAATGGTAGAGCAGTGCTACCCACAAGTTAAGCCAGAAGCCTTTAGGAACATCACTTGTTCTGTTTTCCTACTGTGAAAACAACATTCAAATCTAGAGCAACTGCAAAGTTACCATCACCTGGAAATTCAAGACAAGCTCTTATCCCTGCCAGGCATCTATTCCTTCCGGGTACGTACGGGCTTCCTCAGATTTCATCAGATTTCATACTGTGCACTCACATTTTAAAATTTGCATTCTCTCCTGAGAATCTCTTGAGAGAAAGATATGGGGAGGGGGAGAGAGGAAAAGGCCCCAAAGCTGTGCCAGATGAAGATAGATATTAGGAAAAACTTAACTGAAAGGGTCCTCAGGCCATGGAACAGGCTGCCCAGGGAGGGGGTGTGTAAATGTTGGGTAGATCTGGAGCTGAGAGACATGGTTTAGCAGTGGCCTTCTGACAGTTGGCTTAATGGTTGGACTCAATGATCTTGAAGGTCTTTCCCAACCTAAATGACTCTGTGTATGTTTCCAGTGCTACTGCATTTTCATTCTGTGGTCTGGACTCAGCGTATCCTAGCCAGCAGTGAAAGAGGAAGAGAAGCTTACAAGCTGGGCAATGCTCAATGTCTTGCTGCAGATCCTCTCCGCCATATGGTCCCTTATGAAACCAGGAGACAAACAGACACATTTTTAATGCACGTGAGCCAAATACCACTATATGTTAAGTACTGGCTTTGCTACTTAATTAACAGAAATAGGAAAAGATTACTCTTGGATTTAAAATAATTTTAGGTCATCATCCTGCCTGGTGGTTGCTTTTCTACTCAGAGCGCCCGTGGCAGCAGGAAAGTACAAACCTATCAGTCCTTGAAGCTGTAATGGTGTTTATCCTCAGGTGCTATGCTTCCTGGGCTGGGGTCACAGAACATTAGAGATTGGAAGGGACCTTGGGAGATCATCAACACCCCCACCACAGCAGGATCACCTAGATCAAGTCGCACAGGAACACATCCAGGCAGGTTTTAAATGTCCTGTCCAAGTACCTGTGATTAAAATCATCTTCCTATGGGCATAAGAATGAGGAGTGTAAATATTTTATTAACAGGATCATAAAGCCAACATCTGGGAGGGTGAGCCTAGATGAGGCACTAGATGTACTGCCCTGGGCTCTGCTCTGCTGCTCCTCCTCAGCTGATGGATCGTGCTGAGAGGTCAGGATGTGTTGGTTTGGGGCAGACTATAAAGCAAAACAGATTGTGTGGGTTTAGAGCAGGTGACAGGGCAGGAGCAGCAAATGCTTCATAGGCAAATACTGTGGTACTTCAGAGACCCAAACTAGAACCAGAGCCCCAGAGACCTGTAGTGCTCGTAGGTGCCTGCAGAGCACACAGGTGTAGCCTCAGGAATTGTAAAGAACAACATCCAGCTTTCAAATGAGATCTTATTTCAATCACTGCATGTTTGTGCGCTCCAGTTCATTGCAAAGTCAGAAGTGATTGAGTGACTCAGATGTGTTTTCAGGTGCTGGGAGGTTTTATGACATCTGGCACATTTAAGTTGTGAGAGATGTCCCCACCCAAGGCAGGGGGGATGAAACTAGGTGATGTCTGAGGCCTCTTCCAACGTAAATCATTTGATGATACTATTGTTTAAGCTCAATTGAAATATCAGGAATTGATGTGACCTTTTAGGATTTCTGTTTTGTTTTTCATTTGAATCGCTGCTGTTCTTTCAGGCATCTCTTTGCCTGTGGAAGAACACATTATTGGATTTTGGAACAATGATATAATAGATATGTCATCATTAGCTGAAATATAACATATGAACAACAGGACATGAAGCTGGCAACTCAAATTCAGGTTTCTGGGAGGCATCTTGGAAAATGAATCCAGTTCTTACTCCGCTTGTTCCATAAAAGATGTAGGTTCTTTTGTAGCCACGCTAACACCACATGAGCCATTCTAATTCAAAAAATCTAGTTTCCAGTCTGGTGCCAAAATATAAAAGAACAGTGAGGATTAGAGAGCACTGTCAGCAAGTTTGCTGATGACACAAAGCTGGATGGAGTGGCCAACATCCCAGCAGGCTGTGCTGCCATTCAGCAGGACCTGGACAGGCTGGAGAGCTGGGCTGGGAGAAATGCAATGAGCTATAACAAGGGCAGCGTAGAGCCTTGCATCTGGGCAAGAACAACCCCAGGTACCAGTACAGGTTCCCTGATGAGGAAAGGCTGTGGGAGCTAGGTCTCTCGAGCTTGGAAAAAAGGAGACAGAGGGGTGACCTCACTATGTTGATATATATGTGAAGGGTGGGTGTCAGGAGGATGGAGCCAGGCTCTGCTCAGTGTCATCTAGTCATAGGACAAGGGGCAATGGGTGTCAGCTGGAACACAGGAGGTTCCACATCAATATGAGAAGGAACTTCTTCATGGTGAGGGTGACAGAGCACTGGAAGGGGCTTCCCAGGGTGGGTTGTGGAGTCTCCTTCTCCAGAGACGTTTAAAACCCACCTGGACATGTTCCTGTGCAACTTGGACTAGGTGATCCTGCTGTGGTGAGGGGATTGGACCAGATGATGTTTTGAGGTCCCTTCCAATCCCTAGTGTTCTGTGATTCCGTGATTAAGAGTATGCCACAACTTCATTGTGTTGTTTCCAATTTAAAGAAGAATATAAGAGAAAGAGATTAACCTTCTCATGCTGTGAAATTCAAATGCTAAGCCCAAAAAATGCAGAGGAAGCACACGTTGGGGCTTGAGCCGCAAAGCTGTTTCTAGTGGTGATTCTCAGAGCTGCAAAGACACTTATCCCAGCCCAGCTAAGTCCCTTGAACTCTAGATGCCTACAGATGTACATGCATCTCCCTGCAGTCCCACGGTAAACCAACAGCAAAGTACCTGCTATTGTAGTGACAGAATGACTGAAGCCATGATGCTTTCTACCAAACATCTGCAGCAGCAGCATATTGCTGAATCCTGGTGTTGCATCGCCTTCTAACACACGGCATCGCAGACACACTGCTCAAGATCACTTAGCCTAAAATGTGCTATCATGGGACATCTAGCTCAAAGATAAGGAAAGCAGCACGCTGCTCTTTGTAGTCATTTGATATCCTGACAGGAAAGGGAACTGACACATGATAAAGAAATAAATAGCACCAGCAGTAAGTTATGGGCAGCGCGGATCCATTCATGCATTATTTAACCGGTATCACGACGACGACTCGCTTTAGAAGCGGCCAGGCCACCATTCTGCATCCCCTCAAATAGACTCATTTCCTGTGTAAAGAACTGACAGGATCAAATGGAATGAAAATATTCGTGCAAATGGCAGGCAGAAGTATGAAATGGGAAACCCAAGGGCGAGCGCGCACATCCTGCCGATACCCGAACCACGAGGGAAATAAAGGATTCGAACACTGTGCTGATTCATAATGTATAAAGGGTAGGTGATGTAAAGCAGCTGTGATGGTTCTCTACTGCACAGGATCTATAGCTTCCCCAATTTATGTTTGCCTGCTTTCAGGTAAAGATTTTCATAAGAAATGTTTCTTAACACTAACATTGAGTATAACAATAACTCTGCCGCTGTCTTTGTTAATCCCATTACAGTTGGTGTCCTCACCCTCTTGAATGAACAAAGTCACTCTAGTATCTTAATTCTTTACATTAGGCATATTTTCACAGAATCACACAACATCAGAGATTGGAAGGGACCTCGAAAGATCATTTACTCCAGTCTCCTCTACGGGGGGGCTACGGCGAGTCCATAGTTCCTTAGACTGAAGCAGAAGGGTTCAACCTGGGACAAACTAAAGTGCAGCCGTGAGAACAAGGAGTCAGACATCTGAGAATGTGAACAACTGGGAGAAACTTGGTACAGAGATGTGTGAGGCTAAAGCACCAGTTGCCACTTGCTTATAGTTGATAGCACCAATAAAAATGAGGATGCCTGTGTGCAGAAAGGATATAAAAAGGAACTAACTGCACCAATAAAGTATCTCTCTATCTCTCTTTTTCTTAAACTGTTCTATGTCGTTAGCTTTCTGACTGCTCCGACATATGACAAAGGACATCTCTCCACTACAGCAGGATGATCTAGACCAAGTCACACAGGGACATGTCCAGGCCCCTTCCAGTGCTCTGTCCCCCCTACTGTGAAGAAATTCCTTCTGATATTTATAAGGAACCTCCTCTGTTCCAGCTCACACCCATTGCCCCTTGTTCTGTCACTAGATGCCACTGAGCAGAGCCTGGCTCCATCCTCCTGACACCCACCCTTCACGTATTTATCAACATGAATGAGGTCATCCCTTAGTCACCTTTTCTCCAAGCTCAAGTGACCCAGCTCCCTCAGCCTTTCCTCACCAGGGAGATGTTCTGCTCCCTTCATCATCTTTATGGCTCTGTGCTGGACCCTCTCCAGCAGTTCTATGTCCTTCTTGAACTGAGAGGCCCAGAACTGAATACAATATTCCAGATATGGTCTTGCCAGGGCAGAGTAGAGAGTGAGGAGAACCTCTTTTGATCTGCTGACCAGCCCTGTTCTGATCCACCCCAGGATGCTGTTCATCTTCTTTTACACTGAACTGCCTTCAATTTATTAACACCCAACAGTTAAAAGCAAGCGATAAGCTATGTGACAATATGTGACAGGGAAACTCGAGAACATAGATTCAGAGGTTCCTCCATGACACAAAGAAGGGATCTTCCACAGGCTCAGGGATTTTAAACTAAAACTGGAGTGGATACAGAAAAATAACAGCAAAAAAAAAAAAAAGAGAAAAAACACTCAAATATTTTCTTTTCTCTATCATTTGTCCTGAGAGCGTGAACACAACCGGCCCCAGCACAGCCTGCCTCTGTGCTCCCTGCGTTCCCACTGAGCAGAGCATTTACCCTCTGACATTACCCGTGTAACATCCTGTGTTGTGGATCCACCTTTTGGAAGATGTTCATTCTGTTCCTTTACCTTTCATTTCAATGTTGTTAATCGTTAGACATCCTGGCTATCTGCTTTAATTGGTAAATTACTATTTCCAAGGGGTTTGACACACATTTTCTCTCAATTATTTCCTACTTTGGTAAATTTCCTTTGGCACTTTGTTTCAGACATGTAAATACAAAGCAGGGTTAGCTCAGACCTTCTCAAAATACTAACCACTAATAGGAAACTAGCTTCTTGATCCTGATGATTGTCCTTCTCTGGAGATGTTTTAAACCTTCCTGGATGTGTTCCTGTATGACTTGCTCTAGGTGATCCTGCTGTGGCACAGGGATTGGACTGGATGATCTTTTGAGGTCCCTTCCAATCCCTAATGTTCTGTGATTCTGTGATTAATTTGTCAGGCACCAATGTTTTCACAAAGTGTCTGAGTCTTCACAGTATTAATCTGGTTACTCCTGCTACAACCAATGTATGAGGTTTCAGAAGAACATAAATTCCAATTAACAACCAAACACACGAGCTCATTCAGAAGACTGTGCCCAACAAAATGACATCACAGTTGTAGCTGCTGAACTAATAAATACTATAAGTATTTCTTATATTTTCATTGTCTCCACATGCCAGGAGCAAAAGGAAAAATCAATAATAAGCTACAATCTTTGCAAACATTAATAACCATCCCTGCTACTTGCACAGGCCCTATAGAGGAATCCAAAATAATAAATCATAAAGCTTGATTTGTTTCCCAATTTGGCCGCCACCCAGACAAAAGCAGGTGGAGAGGTTAAAAAGGTTCATGGGAGAATTTTTTCCATTCCATTCTCTGTCTGCCTCTGCATTGTTCCCTCCGTGGTGGTACTGTTGTCATCCTCTCGCCCAACACGGTTGTTTGTGTCCAATTAAGTTTTGCAATCTACAGAGCACGAGCCCTGGCAGCAGGGTGTGAGCGTGCACGAGGCAGCGACACCTCGGGATGAACGGACGCGGCTGATAGCGGCGGCGCTCCCAACTCCGAGGGCTTGATCCAGCACAGAAATTGTGCCTGCGATTTAATACGTGCGATTAGTTCCAGACAAACCTAGAGAAGCTCACGTTGTCCTTCAGGACTTGGCATTTCTGGGCAGCACAGACACAACGCTGTATCCACGGGATTCCGTTAACTCCAAACTTGACTACCTTGACAGCGCTGTCCCCTGCCTCCACAAGGGTTGTCGCACCAGCNCAACCTGAGAAGGAACTTCTTCACGGTGAGAGTGACGGAGCACTGGAACAGGCTGCCCAGGGGGGTTGTGGAGTCTCCTTCTCTGGAGATGTTCAAGACCCGACTGGACAGGTTCCTGTGTGACTTGGTTTAGGTGATCCTGCTGTTGCAGGTGGATTGGACTAGATGATCTTTCGAGGTCCCCTCCGATCCGTAATGATTCTATGATTCTATAACAGCAAAAAAAAAAAAGAGAAAAACCACTCAAATATTTTCTTTTCTCTATCATTTGTCCTGAGAGCGTGAACACAACCGGCCCCAGCACAGCCTGCCTCTGTGCTCCCTGCGTTCCCACTGAGCAGAGCATTTACCCTCTGACATTACCCGTGTAACATCCTGTGTTGTGGATCCACCTTTTGGAAGATGTTCATTCTGTTCCTTTACCTTTCATTTCAATGTTGTTAATCGTTAGACATCCTGGCTATCTGCTTTAATTGGTAAATTACTATTTCCAAGGGGTTTGACACACATTTTCTCTCAATTATTTCCTACTTTGGTAAATTTCCTTTGGCACTTTGTTTCAGACGTGTAAATACAAAGCAGGGTTAGCTCAGACCTTCTCAAAATACTAACCACTAATAGGAAACTAGCTTCTTGATCCTGATGATTGTCCTTCTCTAGAGATGTTTTAAACCTTCCTGGATGTGTTCCTGTATGACTTGCTCTAGGTGATCCTGCTGTGGCACAGGGATTGGACTGGATGATCTTTTGAGGTCCCTTCCAATCCCTAATGTTCTGTGATTCTGTGATTAATTTGTCAGGCACCAATATTTTCACAAAGTGTCTGAGTCTTCACAGTATTAATCTGGTTACTCCTGCTACAACCAATGTATGAGGTTTCAGAAGAACATAAAATCCAATTAACAACCAAACACACGAGCTCATTCAGAAGACTGTGCCCAACAAAATGACATCACAGTTGTAGCTGCTGAACTAATAAATACTATAAGTATTTCTTATATTTTCATTGTCTCCACATGCCAGGAGCAAAAGGAAAAATCAATAATAAGCTACAATCTTTGCAAACATTAATAACCATCCCTGCTACTTGCACAGGCCCTATAGAGGAATCCAAAATAATAAATCATAAAGCTTGATTTGTTTCCCAATTTGGCCGCCACCCAGACAAAAGCAGGTGGAGAGGTTAAAAAGGTTCATGGGAGAATTTTTTCCATTCCATTCTCTGTCTGCCTCTGCATTGTTCCCTCCGTGGTGGTACTGTTGTCATCCTCTCGCCCAACACTGTTGTTTGTGTCCAATTAAGTTTTGCAATCTACAGAGCACGAGCCCTGGCAGCAGGGTGTGAGCGTGCGCGAGGCAGCGACACCTCGGGATGAACGGACGCGGCTGATAGCGGCGGCGCTCCCAACTCCGAGGGCTTGATCCAGCACAGAAATTGTGCCTGCGATTTAATATGTGCGAGTAATTCCAGACAAACCTAGAGAAGCTCACGTTGTCCTTCAGGACTTGGCATTTCTGGGCAGCACAGACACAACGCTGTATCCACGGGATTCCGTTAACTCCAAACTTGACTACCTTGACAGCGCTGTCCCCTGCCTCCACAAGGGTTGTCGCACCAGCTCTTTCCCCTACTAGAGGGGAAAAAACAGATGGGCAGAAAAGGCCTTTCTCTGCTCCTGTGTTAATTATCTTAAACTTCTAGGCAGAGGTCTGACAGAGAAGAAATAACACTTTCCCCTTATGCCTAGTGTACTGTTCACCCTTTCTGTTGGCACTGCTGCAGCAGGAAAGACTCTTCAGCTCTAAGGAACCCACCCTGGTGGGCAGCAGGATGACCATGAGCCAGCAGTGTGCTCTTGTGGCCAAGAGGGCCAACAGCATCCTGGAGTGGATCAGAATGGGGGTGGTTAGCAGATCAAGAGAGGTTCTTCTCCCCCTCTACTCTGCCCTGGTGAGACCGCATCTGGAGTATTGTGTCCAGGTCTGGGTCCCCCAATTCCAGAAGAACATACAGCTGCTGTAGAGAGTCCAGCGTAAGGCAATAAGGGTGGTGAAGGAAGTGGAGCACCTCTACCTCTGTTATGAGGAAAGGCTGAGTGAGATGAGTCTCTTCAGCTTGGAGAAAAGGAGACTGAGGGGTGACCTCATTAATGTCTATAAATATGTGAAGGGTGGGTGTCAGGAGGATGGAGCCAGGCTCTGCTCAGTGGCATCTAATGATAAGACAAGGGACAGTGGCCGTGAGCTGGAACATAGGAGGTTCCACATCAATATGAGAAGGAGCTTCTTCATGGTGAGGGTTACAGAGCACTGGAAGGGGCTTCCCAGGGTGGGTTGTGGAGTCTCCTTCACTGGAGATGTTTAAAACCTGCCTGGATATGTTCCTGTGTGACTGGATCTAAGTGATCCTGCTGTGACAGGGGGTTTGGACTGGATGATCTTTTGAGGTCCCTTCCAACCCTAATGATTCTGTTTCTATGAACCCTTTTCACTGGTACTTAAACAGCTGAGTGATGCTAAATGGCAACGCACCTTGGAAGCAACACCTGCTGCAGAGCAGCCCATCACAATTTGCATAGAATCTGTTCTCCAGGTAGTTGGACAAACATTAGTGCTTGTGTTTGACCAGAACAGAAAACCTTTTCTCTAGCTAGGGTTCTGTTTGTTCTCTCACAGTCCTTGGCAGGGGGGTGGTGGTGGGAAAATTTAAGTAACAAAACCTGGAATCTCAGTGCTGTGCAGGACAAAGGCATCGTGTGGGCTCTCCAAGTCTGTGAAGACAGTTAATATCGCCCTTCTTTGCAACAAACACTGTGCTTAAAGGTCACTCCTGACAGGGACTTTGAGAGCATCTGTTGCTAGGAACACACAGGCTGAATCTCATTATTGAGAACTATTTGAGTGACAATCATCACTGTACTTCACTGTTCACTATCTTTTCTGCTTGGCAAGAGATCCGTACCCTGTTTCAATCATTCCTGCTGCCCAACAAATACACCAGACATTTTTCAGTTTGACAGTCAGGACCTCAAAGTCACCTGTTTCTGTTTTTATTTTAACTCTGCAAGGTGGGATATTTGTTATCTTGAAGAAAATTACTAATGAGGCATTACCCCACGGACACTTCAGCCAGCGAGCATTAGAAAGAGGTGAATGCAGGTCAGACAGTGCCATCATTTAGTTATTTTAAACAGACTACATCGTGACTATTTCCTCAAGGACTTGAAAACAACAGTGTTACTCACGTCTAATTCCTCACTTGTAGTTTGCTTCCCATTCCTGTTTAGAATCTCTCACTGCAGTGCAGAATGGAAATACTGACAGTGCCAGCGGTCTACATTGTCCTCACCTGTAGAGAGAAGGACTTTATTATATTTACAGTCAGGCTGAAGAGAAAGTTTTCTGAAGAAACAAGTAACATTTGGGATCATATGCAGTCTGTTTCTTTTATTAGTAAATTAAGGATTCTTGTCTTTAGAAGTAAATACATATTAAGTTATAGCTCTAAACCAGACCCCTCAACACCTCATCCAAACCATATTTAAACACATTCAGGGATGGCAACTCCATCACCTCCCTGGGAAGCTTTAGACTTTTATAATCCTGCTTGCACAGGCTGTCGGCGCACAAGTGAAGGTGCCCAAACAAACTTGCCCAGGAGAGTGGGGCAGCACTACTGGGTCCATAGGAGTTTGTGCATCTGTGAACAGGATTCCGCAAAGCTGTCTCATCTCACAGCAACTAGCCGTCCTCTTGGAGTGCAAAGGCATGGAGTGTGTTGAATCACACATATCAAGAACCACAACAACCCCCTGAAATGCAAAAGGTGTTTGCATTCTGCTGTCTCACAGTCTAGCTGCAAGCTGTGTGACTCTCAGCAACAAGGGCAGGTCTCTGCTGTCCCCCTGAACAGATAACCAATAGACCACACAAATCCTCTCCGACACTCTCACATCCATCATATTTTGTTTTGTGCACCAATGCAGGGATGACATTTAATAACTTAAATTTGAAGTGGTAATAGCTGTTGGGTACCAGCTAACACGTGAGCGGTACTGGGAGTTTGAACGGTCTGTCATTCATTACGGAGGCAGAGCCCTATCACTAATACAGATTCTTTTCTCCCCCAAACAGCCAGGGTGCACATCCACATACAGCACTCCTGACAAATTCAGGACAAGGAATCTGGAGGTGTCAGTAGTGCTGCTTCGCTGTTAATCTACTGCCTGCCACAGCACGTACATTACAAACCTCTGTGACTCCGTTCTTCATAACTCTAGCTTTCTGCCACGTCGCCTCCACACGTCGCTGAAAATCAGGTTTATTGATTTTTACAAACAATGGGAGTAAACTCGGATTTCCAGGATAGTCATCCTCAATTATTTATTTTCCCAGTATATGGCATACTTTTGCAAACAGGAATCGGCACATGCCAACGCAGAATGCTTAAATAATGCATTGGTTTCCCCTGCATGGCGCGTAACGCGTTCTGCCTGAGCATCCTTCTGTCCAAAGAGAATACCGTGAGTGCCTGAGAACCCTAATGCACAGCAGTACAAACACAGCTCCCTGCGGGCATCTTTCCCATTGTCTTCCTACCCATGTCATCCTTCATCTTTTTGTAAAGTGGGCATAGAGCACAATCGGATCTGAAAAGTGACTGATTTACTGCTCTTTGCAGTGGTAAATGAAGGTACAAGATGCAGAACAGCAAGAAATTTGATCCTTGGTCATCCATAAGCCTCTTTTGTTTGATCTGAGGCACCCGCTGCATTTCAGGTTAGTGGAGATGAAAGTGTGCTGGAACAGCTACGGCAGTGCCATAAAAGAGCTTTCATTTCCCAGCAGTCACTACCGTGATCATCCATTACCAAGTTTTTTATGCTCTCCTTAGGAGCTGTCTGGTCTCTGAAACAAAATAGTTGGCAGGTAGTGACTCTGTACGTTGGGAAAGTGGCACAAGCACGCTACCTCCCCACTTTCAGACGCCATCTGTATCGCTCTTTCCACCCCTGTTAAAAGGTGCGTTGTCTGAGCTGGCTACTACTAGACTTCTAAATACACAGCACTCATAACTACATCTGCAAGAGCACTTGGTATGAGCAGAGCCCTCTTGGAAATGTGGTAGTTACTGAGCTGAGCTACTTTGCATCTGCCAGAAACAGACTTAGCACATGAAGAGGAAAAGCTGACTTGAACTAACATGGTCTTCAATTAGTTTAATTTTCAGAGAGTGACTCTTTTGCCTACTTGTAAATCCATGCAGTAAGATGGTAATCTTAAATTACCATGAAGTGGTTGTTAAAAGTACTGCTTTGCAGAAGATGTCATTTCAATACATCCTGATTTATGTCCTATTTATTAGCTGGCAGTGGTGTCAGAGCTGGCTATAACCTCTGGCTCTCACAGTGCTGCGTCCTTGTCTGTTATCCAAACTACATGTGATTTGTGCCACTTAGGATTTTCTGCAAAGACAGAGATTTGCTTCAATATTCAGTAAAGATATGACATGTCAGGTATCCACAAAAACATGAAGGCAGTGGGCAATCACAGAACATCAGGGACAGGAAGGGACCTCAAAATATCATCTAGATCAATCTCCCCCACACAGCAGTTTAGTTTTCAGAAAAGTAATCCAAGCTGTGAGAGCCAGATGAGTGTTCCTCTTGTTTATTCGTGACCGCAGCTACACAGTAAAACAAGAAGCACTAGTAGTTATCCCAGTTGACTCTTTGTCTAGATTTTTTGCCACATCAGTCTAATTCCAATAAACACCAATGGGCTGCATTAAAAAATAACTCCTCGACACATGGAACAGCACATACCTGTTTCTTTGGAAGCACCTGATTTAAAACAGACGCTTCTGTTGGCACGTGTCTCGATTTCATCTCTGCAAACAGTATCCTGGTGAAGGGGTCACAGGTAAAACCAGTAAAAACATCTGAACTGACCTAGAAAACATGAAAGAGCTCATTTTTTCATGTTTTTGTTACTTAGCACATAAAGATGCCAGAGTCCCAGGAAGGAGGACTTAGGAAAGAGACTCCTAACCATCCAGTGCTTTTTCACTCCTGCTTTGGTAGCTTCTTTGCTACCAAAGCAGCTTTTCTTGGCTGAAAGTCTTCCCTCGTGAAAAGGTAAATGAGAAATGGCTTTGCTTGATTTAAGGTCAGACCTGCCAGCAGCAGAAGGAACGTTGTAGTATCTGTCTGCATTACTTTTCTCTTGCACAGAAATCCCACCACGGCTGAGCTGATAGGCAGCTGCAAGGGAACCAGTGTTTGCTCTGTGCAAGGAATGCTCCTGCATCAGTTAGAAAGATGAAAGTCTCTAAAGGTTGTAAAGGCTGCTGTTGCTTCCTGGAAAAAAATAGGACAAGTTATCTACATCAGCCTGTGCTGTACAACACACAGAAGTAGAGGGTGGCCTTTCTGGCTGTTGTGCATGTCCTTTGGGCTGATTGTTGCTTCAGCTACACCACCCACAGCTCACTTCTGTTACCGGGTACCACATGAAGCACATGCTGAGTGCAAACCAGCAGAGGTTGTCCAAACATCAACACACACTTGTGCTCTCAGACAAACTGCACCTCTACAGTCTGGAATCCAAGCACAGACATGGAAGTTTAACTGGAAAAGAGTCAATATTTGGAAGCACCTGGAAGGTGGCACAGAGAGAAGAAGGCAAGCCTTCCCCTGTTTATTCCCTATTTCAGTTTATCTTCATCTCCTGCTGTTCTACTTCTGTAACCACATTACCTTATTCTGAAAAATACTTTAGGGATGCAGTGACAGTGAAAACACAAAGAGAAAAATCTATCTCTTGAGCTGTATGGATTTCATAGAGGTACAAGGTGCCTCAGCTATTTAACAACATCACCCGTTATGGTGCCACAAAATGACTTCTGGATCACAAAGAGTGAATTGGTTACAGGAAATTAGAGTTCATTGCACAATTGTGTTCACAAAGTAATCGGTGATCAACGGCAATCCTTCAGTTTAATACCTGTCCTCCCGGTGGCCAACACTCACCTCTGGTGAAGAGCATGTGTTTCTGGTTTGTCCATCACAGCAGAAGATGATGGTGTGTTTGCAGTACACTGGACTGACACTCCTCCTCATCTATCTGCACTCCTGTACCTCATGAAAACCACCAGCAGCAGTGGCAATCACATACCTGGACCTAGGGCTGACAGGTAGTTGTCTTTTACAAGGTGAATCATCAATGAACAACAGAGGAATTTTACCCTGTGAAAAGGAAAGTGGAAGTCTGTCTTGGTGGTGGAAAACTAGAAAGTTGTGCTCACCAGAGCTACCACTTCTGCGTGAATCACAGGGTCTGTGTCCATGTTATCACAGGAGACTGCAGAGCAAGGATCCACGTGTGGCAGTAAACCAAAATAAGTTACTACACACTTACACTCACTTTTTTAATTCTCCTCATCACACTGAGTAGTTGCTTCTGTTAGAATTGCTATCTTCAACTGTTTCTTGATCTGGGACATGTCTGCTCGTAGATGTTCCTGCGTGCATAGACATATGTCCACATAAGTACGTGCAGAGAGTCATAAATCAGCTATAGACCAGCTTTGCAATGACTGGACTGCAAATAACAGAACATTAGGAGTTGGAAGGGACCTCAAAAGAGCATCAAGTACAAGCATGCTACAGCAAATAGAACACAGAGGTAGAACGAAGAGCTTGGTTTTCTCTTGAGACAGCTCTTCTGCTTAGTTAAACTGAGATGGAATCATAGCAAGTTGCTGTGTTTGTGCATTCCTTACGGTGTTGGTGTACCCATGGTAGATGCCAGTGAAAGGGCAAGGCACATAAAACCCTTAGTTTTAGTTGAGGGATGGATATCAGAGGTCATCACATTCATCTCCAGCAGCTACTTTGAATTCTTCAGAAATTGATAAGAGTATAAGACACATGCTACCTCTTCTGATACAACAGGTCAGAATATACTGTAGAATGAAGAGCAGCTGGAAGCTTTTGACTACAGACATGCAAGATGTGGCTACCAAGTAATTGCAATGAAGCAGAAAGCAATAAGCAGATCAAAAATAATGATTGGTATGCAAAAATGTGGTGCTGACTGACTCTATGGCATCTGCTATTGAATAAGGATCAATTGCTGCTCCCATTCCAGCTGTGAGCAAGATAAACATAAAGAAATGCCACCTCCCCTACAGATGGAGGAAGAGAAAACCAATAGAAGGAGAATAAAAGCAGCTCTTTGCATAATGAATCTAAGCTCTACTGTGTCTATTGACACTGGAGAGTCACCAAGGGGAGAAACTTGCACTGCTGACCTGTATATTTTCTTTCTCCCTACGTCGTGTAGTTCCTGCAGACTGGATTTACACCAGCTGCACTAAGGTGCAGCAGAAATCTCCATTCAGCTCTATCTTTTGACCAAAGAGTCCACTTACTCCAGCTGCCTGTTCTTTGTCAGGATTTGGTCCTTTGTATAGAAGCAAATTGTTCTTTGGCCGTGGTCCCGGTGGGGTGTTTGATAACTTTGTCAGAGAGAATCAGGAGAAAGTAATGACTGAACAAATAATAGGCTGTCAAGGAGACTTTACGGGAGTAACAGGAGCTGAAAGACAGTCAGAAATGCTTTGCTCTTCAAAGAAATGTAGAAAAACTTTGTCTTAATTTGGCCTTCAGAACGTTGACATCAGCCTTCGCTTGTCCGCAAGCATCAACTCAAAACAGGGGAATGAGTGTGGAGTTAGTCCTCACAAGAGGTTTCTGGCAGGCTGCGTCTCCCCCGGTCAGGTACATGCTGCATAAAAAGCTACTGCAACTGCTTTTTCACCTCCATTCCTTTATAAAAAGGCCTTTCAGTTTTTTCAAACTATGAATTACTATTATTTTTAAACAAGGAATGATCCCTATTGTAGAATTATAGATGATTAAAAACCCACAGAAAAACTCTCTTCTCTAATATATCTTTTGAGGCATATTTCAATCAGGAAATTTATTGACACTGCAGCTGATAGATATTCTTACTGAAATAATCTATATTATTTAAGCAATTGGCAGCCAAAACAAAGTTCAGCATTCAATATGTTCAGCCAACATCAGCTTTTGATTTTAAAAGGGTTTGGTAGGGCAAATACCCCCTGAAAACAAGAAAGAGAGCCTGGGGTCCTGGCTATCACCTTCTCCCAGACCAGTGGGAAGATGATGTTGTAGGAAGGTCGAGGGAAAACTTGCTTGTTCTTGGAGACATCTCTTCTGTTAGCCAGGGGCTAATACAGCTGTTCAGTAAAGGGATTGTTTGCCACTTAAAAATAGAATTAAATTATGCACGTTTGTGAGCCGAGGGTTGGTCCAGATAGCCTTGAGTGTTGCCTCCTGTGATTTCTCAACACTGACTGGACTCTGCAAAAATTTCTATGTTACCCAGAAGTCCAAGAAGAGCAGCAAACAGGCTGCCCCAGGGGTTGTGGACTCTCCTTCTCTGGGGATGTTTAAAACCCACCTGGACATGTTTCCTGTGTGACTTGGTCTAGGTGATCCTGCTCTGGCAGGAGGATTGAACTAGATGATCTTTCGAGGTCCCTTCCAGTCCCTAATATTCTGTGAGTCTGTGAAACTCTTCCAGGGGAAGGGGAAACACTGATTCTGCTTTCTTGTCTTCATATCGGTAGCCATTGCATCAGTTGCCCCTAGCTATCGAGCTAGAGACTGCCTTACTCAGAGGATTCCACTCCAGCTGTTAATTGAAGCTGCAACAAAAATTTGGGTCTGGACAAAGAAATGAGAAGACACTTCGAATTAGGGCAGATCTGTGGCCAGTTCACTCCTCTGCATCAGTGGATCCATAGGTCACTTCTTCCAGGCTGTGTGTGGTGAGGATTCATTGTAAGATACAAGAAGAATCTTCAGGTGACATCAGCAGGTCCAAATGGAAGACCTGTGAGTGAAATAAGGAATGTTTATCTACAGGCTATCTTTTAAACTGCACATACTTTATGCTTCCACACCTGCTCCTCATCTGGGACCTTAAGGAGGGTTTGTTGAACCAACACAAGGGCCTTGGTTCACTTCTAAATCATTCACCTTCTCACATCGTTGTTTCTCTGCTGTGCAAAGTAAACCCTCTCTCTCCATGTCATGCCTTCAGACCTGCAAAGGCACAGCACAGACCTCTCTTTCATCTCTGCATCCATAAACATATTAAAACATAAACAAATTAAAAACAGGAACAACATGTGGTTCAATGATTAAGAAATCGCGTTTCTACGCAGGCCTTTTTCCTTGCCATTTAAGGCAATAAATCATTTCAATTAGGCATAATTAAACCCATTTGCATTTGAAATGGAAATGGAAATTAAAATCAGCATTACCCAGTTTCCCCCTTCCACATTCATCTGGGCTGTCAAGAGAACCCTGCGTATCTGTTTACTGTTGGCACAGACGAAGCCGTAACTCTGGTTTTGTAGTATAGTTCTGGTCGTAATCAAGCAGTGGTAGATGGATCTTTATCATCGATTCCACGGTTAAGCAATCGTTCCCAAGTTCCTGTCCAGATACCTCAGGGCTCTAAATCCTTTATTGCCTTTTCCAATTTTCCTCTTTCATCTAAATTAATCAGAATACAGGCGCTGTTTTCTTTTTGTTAGTCCATTCAGCTTCCTGAATGGTCTTTGTTTTCCACCTGAACAGGAGTTCTGTGAAGACTTAACACTGTGCCCTCACGCCTGTGAGCTGGAGCTCAACAAGAAGTGTGCCATGGCTCACACACACCAAAAATCATACAAAGAAGTAAAGAAACCCTTAGTGCTCCATGATGCAAAGATACAACACTGTGAGATGAGAGCGCACGGCAGTGGGCTGACTAATGAGCATAATAAAACTGATGTAATTAAACAGGACTTGGACTCCTTCTATCAGCCCTTCTGTTGTCAACTAAACCTTTCAAACCCTGTAAATGAGAGAGCCAAGTGACAAGTCCAATCGGCATGCAGGGGATCTGCGTTACTTAGCACTCTGCTTTTCCCCCAGTTTTCACTTCTTCAGAAGATCAGGACTAAGGCTCAGAACAAACACATTGATTAGGCTGTATTGTCAGTGGGTCGCTAATCAGAGGCCCCATTGATTAGACAGTAATCTGACAATTAAGTCTGACATTATCTCTGGTGCCTTGGCAATGGGAGGACTGCATTTTGCTTTAAACTCAGGCATTGACCTTGATGTTTTCACCATCTGGAGACTGAAATGAAGACTTACAGTGAAGACTGTTTGTGAAGACTATTGTCTTTGGTGTTCTTGCCTTGTATTTTTTTTTTTTAGAGCTCAGGACTGACTGTCATGTGTTTTTCTGCATTTGTCTCTCTGTAAAACAAGCACATGCCATTCCTGCACACAAGTGACGTTTTGACAGGATGCCAAAGCACTTGAACAATTCTCTGCCTTTCGTTTCCTGAAGACTTATTTTTAGGATTCATTCAACCAAATAATGAAGGAGCCGTTTATAAGCCTTCATTTTGGGGAGGTCATTCTGATGGCATCTTGTGGGATTCAGAGCATCACTCAGTGGCAAGTTTGATGGTGTGACAATATTTTAGAGCTCATTTAGCCTATAGGCTCAGACCTTCCAAAGAGCCAGCAGTGCTCGTGGAGAAAAGGAAGGGAAATGCGATGCTAATCTTCCTGAATGGAGTCATTTTTCCAATCTAGCAATGAGACACAAAGTTAGTCTTTAAATTAGACACTCGGTCTCCAGGCCTTTGTTAATCAGAGAGGCACTTAAGCATGTCTGTGCCTTTAGGCATGTACTTAAGAGTTTTGCTGCAGTGGGACAGGCTAAAGTAAATGCTTAAATGCTTTGTTGAACTTGTGTTTCAACATGTTGTTAACATTTATATGTACCAGCAGGAATGCGTGTTGTTTCCCACACAGAGACTGGAGACAGTTATCAGACTCTCATTTTGACTAATTAAGTCAACATCACTTGAAATTAACTCAGTTACACAAATCTGTCAGTGCTGTCATAAGAAAAGATCCATTGTCACTCTGATCCAGGACAAGTCAGTGATAACCCATCAACTCACCAGAAGCAAGATTCCACTTAGTGCCACAGGAAGATCATCACTAGTCATGTTTAGGGTGTGTACTTCACACCCAGATATATCTCATCTTCGAAACATGAACAAACCCCAAAATTTAGCAGCTATATTTTGTAAGGCATTGACCTTTACCTTAGAACACAAATCAAAATCAACCCTTTCCTTGAGCACCACTTATTTTTCCTGTCTCATATGCCTGCACGGCAGATATCATTGTGGTGCCTCATTATATACTCATGGAACTGAATCCCAGAGGTAGAACATTGGATTAAAATCACAGAGTCACAGAATATTAGGGATTGGAATGGACCTCATTAAATATAGATCAATCCCCCTGCCACAGCAGGATCACCTAGATTAAGTTGCACAGTTTTGGTATTTTCCTCTCTATGTTAGGAAGTTTTCCCATTAAAATAAACCTAAGAAGCTAAAACAATTTTAGGGGAAAAAAGAACATTTGCGAGACATGCAGTGAATACGCAACCTGTATGGAGCAGAGCATAATCTAGATAATCTTCAGGTATTGGTAGAGTGAGAAAGTAATAACACAAGTACTTAGCTTTAAGAAACCCATACAAGCATTAATCAGCCTGTGTGAAGAAAGGTTCCTGCTAGGTTTTCCTCAGTTTAAACACTCTATTCTTCCAAAATGGAACGACTGGAGAAAGAGAAGATGGCTACTTCTGCGGGGAGCGACTGTGCAACTGGAGGTGCTGCCAAAGGCTTCAGGGTGAAGCAAGAAACGAGGGCATCAAAGCAGGACACTGTTCCCACAAGCAACCAAACCTCCTATATTTACAAAGATCTATCTGGTTTATTTGGAAAAAGGACTATTGAGAACAGGTTGCCCAGGGGGGTTGTGGAGTCTCCTTCTCTAGAGACATTTAAGACCCACCTGGATGCCTTCCTGTGTGACTTGATCTAGGTGATCTTGCTGTGCCAGGGGGATTGGACTGGATGGTCTTGCAAGGTCCCTTCCAATCCCTAATGATTCTATGAATATTAAGACTGCTTTTGGGGACTTCACTTTTAGGTGGAGGTCTAGGCAGATCTACCTGCCAACTTGGCTTGATGTACATGCTGAAGTAGTGATGATTGTCCTCACCAGAAAATAAATGGCATTGTTACAGGATTACTACTGAAATTCAGTGAATTTCCTCCAAGTTTACCAAAACACAAAACAATTCTGACACATCTTCAGCTGCTTCACTTCTCTTTGTTGTTAATGAAAAGATAGCTATAGAGAGCTAAATACTTATATTCAAAAGTGTGCTCTTTATTAAAAAAACAAACTTTAGCTGCTTCTAACAGATCCACTGCAGCATCCAACCGGACACACATCCCCCCACCTCTTTTTGTTTTCCTCTTCTGTCCTCTCCCCACTTCTCCCAGCCAGCATTCTGTTGGAATAGTTTTCAGCCCTTACAGCAGAGGGCTGGCTGATGAAAAGCTCTGAAATATCTTGAAAAACATTTTTCCAGTGGGGAAAAGCAGCATTCAGCACATTCTGCTTACTTAACCCCCCTCTGGATCAGCTGTCCCTCAATGGAAAGCCATCAGGTTTCCATTATTTTTCCTCAGTGATACGTGGCCCTCTCCACATTTCTATCTCCCACAACGAGCATCTGATAGCTGAAACGTAACACAGTCAGCACTATCAATTTCTAACACAGTGCACAAGAGTAATAGATGTTAAAAATTGCCTCAGTCACCTCGTATATTGTCAAAAAAATGGATCTCTTGGAGCAAAGTCTGGGTTTAAATAAAAGGTGACATGGTTAATGAATGTCGTCAGAGTGATAAAGTGATAGATGCCTTGCCATTCCCCTCTGCGGGACTTCCTGGCTACAGAGGCTGTATAAAAGAAAAGGATATTTGTCAAAGAAAATTGGATGGAAAACTAAGGCTTTATGATGTTTATTGTGTCTTCTTCAGCTCCTGTCTACTCTACAAACACTTAGATGTGCTAATATCAGTTCATATTCGGTTTAATTTTAAGGTAGATAGTGATGGAAGGTAAAAAAACATGTCTTGGAAAACTCACTCAAAATCATTTGACCTACAGTCATTTAATGGGAAGCAAACAAACTGCAGTGTTTAGAAAGGCTGTATTACCCTAGACATCTGCATATAGCAGCACACCTTAGGAAAAAGCTACACACACTCTCCTACAAAACAAATTCCTGGAATTAGATGAAGTTCTTATTCAAAAACATCTGCCAGAAAACAGTGTTTACAGTATAAGTTTAAATAAGTGATTAGTTTAATGTGCTGCTTATATAAAATCCTTGTTACTGGGTAACTAGTAATAATACAATGGAAAAAACCCACTGAAACCCAGCTATTTAATCCAAAGCAATTCTATGCAACTATCCACCTCCCTTCTCACAGTTTTGAGGACAGAACATGGCAATCACCACCCATCACTCAAAAGAAATGCAGATACCTTGCAATCCTTTCTCATATACAGGTGTTCCAGTGCTGGAATTCATGTATGATTTTGTGTGGATAATTGTCTTGTCTGACTATTTCCAACTAAGATCCTTCTTAAAATAAGAGAGGAGAAAAAAAGGAAAATAAATACTCAACTATTTCCTGGGGCTCTTCAGAAACAGAGTCAATAAAGCAGTTCCTGTCCCAGAGAGGTGCACAGGTTCCTCGTAAAGGCAATACTGGTTTTCCCCAAATACATTAAAAAACTGCAGAAGAAATGTTATTTCCAAAAAGTAGGCTAAGTAGTAACAGGTTGTGTGCAACATCCTCTAGTAGGCAGCACTGGCAAATAACCACTTATTTTTTTATTAGAGATAATTATTTGCTGTTCAAATTCACAAGTCAACAGGCTTCAAGCTCCAATTGACAGGTCTTTGTTACTCATTCTGCTTTGTTAAAGCCATTCAATCACACACAGGCCCTACAACAAGCTCTCCTTCTAACAAACATGCTTCTGAAGGTAAGCTTGCACAGCAAATAACTCGTCTGATAGAAATAATTACAGACAGCTACGGGGGGGAAGCGAAACTAATCCACTGAGAATTGTTCTTTGCTTTTGTTGTCCTGCTGCACATTTTGCCAGAAAGTGCTCTGAAAAATCCAGGGTCTGTTATGATTGTAGTGTCTTCTGATACTCACCAAAACTGCTTGAGCTCACTCATTCTATCTGATGCTCAAGGAAAAATAGAGCTTTAAAACTGAAGGCAGCCTATCAAGTGGAAAGAACATTCCACCTGGATTAGTTGGCTGCTTAAGGTGGCCAAATATTGAGATTAAATTCAGAAATGTGGATATTTCAGAGATTTATTTTAGTAAAATAAAAATCACAAGTGAGAAAACTCATTACTAGAGTCTCCCTACACATTTCATGTTAGTGGTCTAGGAGTTGTTGCTGAAGTCAATAAACTGTTAAGAACACTTGAGACCGAAAGGCATCTCCTCAATAACAAGCTAGGACTCTGCGGCACAGCACTGTAGTCCACCCTACTCAACCATAAATAACAATCATAAACTTTCAAGTCTATTCTTCTCTCCAAGTGTTTAATTGAAAAAAATGGCCACTTTCACAGCAGACAGCACTATAAAAATTACTAAAATAAAAGCAGATGCTAAATTAAACAAAGGCATAAAGTTGTAACTAGCCTTGCCCTCAGAAAAACACTGCCATTAGCAGCAATGCTAGTGCTCTACTACTCCAACTCACTGTGCACCAACCAAGCAAATAAGAGCACATGTCTGAAACACTCCAGTTCTGAGATTCTGCCTAACTTCATTTACTTACAGCTAGACAGAGATTAAATCAGGACAATATTACACACCGAGTTCCCTCAACAGTACATTTTGCCTGTGGGAGCTAAGGTGAACTTGCTCATCTAAGGTCAACAGCCTCAGAAGGCACAAAACACTCCCATGATTTTATTTTTATTCAGTATTTTATACCCAAACAACTCACATTACTTGAACATTATTATTAATAATATTATTATCATAGCAGTATTCAAAACTAAGTCTAGTTGACCACCTCTGAATCACCTGCAGTCAAACTGACAGGTGTGGGAATACAGAAAAGTTGCTGACACCAAGTCTCTTGCAAAGAAATGAACATAGGAAACAGACAGGAAGAGTCTGACTCTCTAAAGGGGTTTTCAAATTAGTACTTTACTTTCAAGAGGTAGTTCACTCTGCAACTTGAGACTGGGATAACAAAGCCAAAGCTAACTTCCGGGTCCTCAGCAATTTCAGGAGCATCACTTCCAAGTTCAAACTAAAAGAAAACAATGTTAGTTATCCCTATAAATCTGGGGCTTAGTCCCTTCACACTGCCCAAGAAGCAAGAAGAGCAGATAGAAAAGACCACTGCTGGTGGCTTCTTCACCATGCTATACACACTACAGAGCAAGGTCAGACAAGACGTAAGCAGAGTAAAACAGCCTGTCTCACTAAAGGAGCCACCCGTTGCCTCAAGGACCTGCTTACCTCATCTTTCCCTGCAGCAAACACCCACTCTGACTTGGAGCAGTTGCACAGGCCTGTAACAGTTGTGACCTCTCCACTGCAGTGGCTTCCTGACCGCTATAAGGACACGATGGCCGCTACTTTTGCCCTTGACACACAGCACAGCCACTTCTCACACGCTGCCTTTCAAGCAGGATCAAAAAAACTCTTGAGCCATCTTTGACGCTGGTACTGGAGCCATCAGGCTCACCAACAGCTCTCACTAAACCAAACTACAGCCCAACCCTCACCAAGACCCAACCTCCTTTGCTATCATTTAAAAAGGGCTCTAATGACTCCCAGGTGAGGGCAATTGCTGCTAACACTGGCTCCTGGTTGTAGGCACTGAGGAGCAATTGCGGTTGGAATCTTTTCCTGCAGTTATCACCTCCAGCAGGTTTTATTTCTTGTCTATGCATGAGTGATGTGTGCTGCAGTACAACTGCAGAATTGCCTGGGACAGGACTTGTCCCTGTTGTGATGAGACCTTTAGGGGTCATCTACTTGCTGAGAATGTCCTGGGAGTCCTCATGCAGAGTGAGATCAGCATTAGCACGGAACATGAATGCGATGGCTGCTCTGTGTAGCTATGGAAGGCTCTGTGTGAATGAAGCTGATTTATCTAGCGGTTCCGTGGAATAAAAGATGAATGTGTAAAACCACACTCTCTACATGTTGTAAATATGTCAACCAAACTACCTGGTGTCCAGGGTATCCTTGAGATCCTCAACATGCTGTTGTCTAAGTCCATTACTTCAACACATACAGCATCTTGTATCTCTTTGCTGTCAAAGACTCCTAGGTTTTGCAGGAGAGTTCGTTTGAAGAAGGTGTAGCCTGTGGCTTTCGTGCGTGTTCATCCAGCAGCTATGCAAAGCCTCTCACGGTACAGCTGCCACTCACTGTGTCGACAGTTTGTTGTAGGGGAAACATGTAACTCCTTGCTTGCCCTGCCATCTTGGGATTTGCTCTTTACTGGTTCCTCTATGTGTCTTCAGACATCAAAGGTGTTGAGAGAAATATTAGGTTTCTTTTGCTGCTGTTGCAGCAGATGTACCATCGTTGACGCTGTTCTCCAACGTGCAGTACACATCACTGGAATTATCTTTTAACTTCAGACCGTAGCTTGGTGAGATTTTGGGTCTATGTCTCCTTTCAAAGCACTCCTTGTCACTTTCAAAAACCCTTTTCTATGTCCAGGGGCAAAGGAGATCAATAAGGTGGAGGACAACCTGTCTAATCCACACTGAACTGCAAAAGTGGTTTTACACGAGGTGATAAACTTTGGTTGACAGCCAGTCATTACTAGTTAAAATCTACTTGATGAATAAGATAACATTTGTTATTGATAGTATCCACTAGGAAGTGATTTTAATAAACTAATGCATTAGTTTCTAAATATTTTTAATGTTTATATTTATTGTTCCAAGCTTTTGTTGAACTGCTGACAATTTGTTGGCTCAACAAGAAGTTGTTGGTTCGGTTTCTTTTATTGCAGTGAGTCTTAACATACCCTCAGTCACTGTTTGTCTGATTTCAATTAAAAAAAAAAAAACCTCTGAGCTCATGGGTGATTTGACCTCATGCATTCCTCATCTTCTGCAACAGTAGTAATCATGGAGTCTTAAACTGCATTTAGTATTGAAATCCCAGCTCCATTTAAAACAGTACATACTGCTTTAATTCAGCTCTGAAGGGCCTCATCCTGGACAGATGATCTGACAACCATGATCCACATTTTATCCAGCCTAAAGGGTATCTTTTTGCACCAAGCTCATAGGGTTATAGTGTAGATGTAGATTTTTGTTCATGGCATTTCTCTCAGCTGCTCTAGAGAATTTCTTCCCTAACCTTTACTTCCAATATGTAAAGTTAAGGTTGGGGAAGGAGGCAGAAATGAGATCTGTTTGCCATATGGGCTGTATCAAAGGTCTACCGGCTTACACTCAGCTTTACTAATTACTGCCTCCTTTATAAATGCAACTGGTTACACCCAGCAAACAAGCTTAGTTGTTCTGGTGGTCTGAGGTTTTTTATCATACATATTTCATTCTATCTTCCTACTGGCCTGAAAGTGGGCATCTCCCCAGTTTTTTGTTATCTGTTGCTTATGTATTCTTTGGTTTTTACTTATTAATGTAGAGTCTCATCTCCTAGTTCTTTTCAGTTACTGCTCAAGCTGTGAGGGGCTCGTATTCAACATCTGCGTGTCTGGACCTCTTGGTGCGGTTGCATACCTACAGCAGGATGTTATTCACAATTCAAAGTGCATTTTTATTCTGTCTCAGTGGCCTGGAGAAAGAACACTGACATGAAGGAGCATAAGAAATGTGAGATAAGAAACCCCACCAACCCACTTTAGCTAATAGACATCTTGAGCGCTTGGTTTGGTTTCAAGTCATCACCTGGTATGTTGCACAGAGTTAATTGTCTCTGTCGATCTTTGTTCTTTGATAATAAAGCAAAACTCACAGGAAAGCCTACAATTCCTTAAAGGAGTGGTTAACTGGCTTTATCTCTGCAATTGATAAGCTTTTGAGGGTGTAACCTTTCCATGCCCAAACTGAATTTCTCTTCTGCTTTGACCAGTGTGCCCTCGGTGCTCGACTAGTGACCGTTGAGATAAAAATTGCTTTGCTCCGTTCTGAGTACTGGGACAAGTTCTTCAGGAAAAATTAAAATTGATAGCCCTGTCTAATGCATGTGAGAGAAAAAAAACAACCCAACCAATACCCTTAAAGGTACGATATGCAAATGCCATAACTAAAAAATTCCCCTGAAAGGGTACTGTATAGGTGTCAAAGAGGCTGTAGTTGTTTAAAACCCACCTGAATGTGTTCCTGTGCAACCGGATCTAGATGATCCTGCTGTGGTGGGGAGATTGGACTAGATGATGTTTTGAAGTCCTTTCCAATCCCTAATGCTCTGTGACTCTGTGAAAGTTCAGTGCAACACTGTTGTAGTTTGAAAATTGCTAGCGTTTTCAAACGTACAGCAGTTCTGCTTTCATGAAGAAGAAAAGAAAAGGAGTTGTTTTGTTTTGGAGGACCCCTCCCCGACAGGGGACTTGTCCTGGGGGAAGGTGTCACTTGGTCCTGGACCTGCCCCGGATGTCCGTGTTGGGTGAGCCAATGAAAAAGCAGAGCGGGCGGTTTGTTTTGAAAAAAAGTCAGGAAGAGAAGAAGAAATAAGAAGAAGGAGGAAGTATGTAGCCCGCTCGTGTGTGCTGCAGGCCCTCTTGGGCTGCGGCTTCTCAGCCGAGCGCCCCCCCCTCCCCTGCCCCGTCCGTTCTCGGGACGGTGGCGGGGAGAGGGAAGGGCACGGGATGCGGCTCGGCCGCAGCTTTTCAGCGATGCCCCCGCTACTACGGGAAGAGTAGATGCCCCGTGTTCGCGTAGCCCCATGTCCTCGGCCGGACTGCCAGCTGTGATTCACCTCGGGCTCCAGTAGCGCCGATGTGCCGCGGTCTGGAGACGCACTTGTAAGCTCTCCCCGCCCCGGCGCTAGCTGTGAAGTTTGCCGCAGGTTCTCCAGTGGCTCCGCTGCTTTTGGAATGGAGGACGCGCCGGTTTGCACCGCTCCCCGTCCAGTAATGGGCAGCCTTCGCGTCTGCCGCGGTTTCTCAGCGGTCTTGGGAAGACCCTGATTTGTGCCGCTGTGCCCCCTGCTCCGCGCAGCCCTTTTGCCTCGGGCCTGAACCTGACACCATGATCCGGGCGATCTGGGGAAAGCAAGACTGAGTGCAGCCACCTCCCACAGCGCAGCTTCAGCATTTTGGTAAAGTTGTGGTATGCTGGGGTGCCCCCTCTTCCCCCCTGGAGCTGAGACAGGAGGAGAGAAGAGAGGAGAGGGCCTTGAGAATCCTCTCGGCCTACTGTGGAGTGTGGGCGTTGCCCTGTTGATCCAGGGATGAATGTGCCTCCATTTTGGATCCCCCACGTGACTGGGGCTGAGCGACGGATCGCTGCCATTTTGGAGAGACTGGTCAACGGGAAGAGAAGCTGTGTGTCATTTTCTGCCGCTGAGGAAGACTGGGGGTGCTTTAAGTTTGGGGGAGGATCCCTTCGTGCGTAGTTGGAAAGCCGAAGGATTTGAGAGTCCTTAAATCTTGGATCGGGAGGACAGAGACAGGGGCTTGTTGTTGGAATGCATGCCGCCCGCACCGGGGTGCAATTGGGGCGTTAAGGGAGAGAGTGGTGGAACTCGTCTCCGGTTTGCATGCTGTTGTTGTTGCCCAGATCTCTGTCGTGACCCAAGGCCCAAACGATAGTGACTTCCCATGGTATTTTCCTCAGATAGTGTAATGGCATGTTTGACGCAGTTTCTAGGTTTGAGTGCACCGACTTGCTGGTTTTTATTTGTTTTATCTTTTCTGTTGAGTTTCCTTTTCTTTGTCTGTATACAGCTAGGTTAATAAACTTTTATCCAGTATCCTTAGCCATTCATTGTCTGGCAAATTTGTCCGAGATGTCATCGAGACCTTACTTGCTAAAACTGGTGGAGAATCCCCAGACAGTTCTTGGTGCGTTCAGCCACAGGCTGTCTTTGTTTTTCCTTCTGTTTTCAGCATACATCTGTCTGACCCCTTTCCAAGACACAAAAGTGAGAAAAGAGGCACTCTCATCCCTCTGATGGAGGATAGGTCTTCCCCGAGGACTTCAGCTGCCTTTCAGAAGCTGGACCTTCAAAGTGAAACAATACAGCACCTGAGACCCAGCTCAGCACACAAGGGGCTCATTTGTTGATAATGCTGCTCCATCGATTTAGCCGTTTTACTGTAGCTGAATTAGGCCCATTATACTCTACTAAAGTGACAGAAGAAACTGTGGCTATAATTCATATTACCCCTTTATCCCTGAGCCATTCTGACTACTTAACTGGCTTTGCTTCTAGACACTGTCCTCCCAGGCTGTTACAAGTCCAGCAGCACATAAAGGTGCAATACTACCTCCCTTGTAACTGAGAACTACAGTTTGGATCTTTGAGGGGAGTGCACAGGAAAACATAACAGCGCACCCATGAGAGCTGAGAATGGCTTCAGAAAACAATCTATAAATCTCCAGCGTTATCTTTCTGACAGCCTCCTAATCTCTGCAGGTTGTTGTTAAAAGCTGCATTAAACCAGCCAGTCATTGATCTCAGTTCTCACTGCTTCTCAAAGAGATGCACTTCCTGTGATCAATTAGAAAAAGAGGCAACAGCTTCTTAAAAGCATCTTTACAACAGGACCCCGCAATAACATATCTTCCCAAAATGTGTATCTCTGACACACACATCATGCCTTATCAAAGTGTCATCGAGCATCTGCACCAGTATAATTCAATCCTCCAAAACAAGAGGAAAAAAACCCCTCAGGTTCTTCATGTTGGATCACCATTCTCAGTCTCAAAAGACACAGCTATGTTAAAACTGTTGTTGCAGTTTCTTGCACTGGAACAGGCTGCCCAGGGTGGTTGTGGAGTCTCCTTCACTGGAGACGTTTAAGACCCGCCTGGATCTGTTCCTGTGTGACTTGGTCTAGGTGGTCCTGCTGTGGCAGGGGGATTGGACTAGATGATCTTTCGAGATGCCTTCCAATCCCTAATGATTCTATGATCCTATTTTGGCTGGATCCAGTTTTTAGATTAGCCTTTCCATGACTTAAGGGAGAAGCAGGTGAACCTTCTGCCTCCCTGTTAAATCTGAGTCCAGCTTCTGTCCAGGTGGGACACAGCATGTTACTGCTTCTAAAAATAATTTTCAGAAAGGAATAGAATGTGGTTGTCTGTAGAAATAAGGGATGGATCTGTTTGCTAACCCACATATCAGCTTGCATTCTTATTATGGACATGTTCCTGTGCAAATTGCTCTAGGAGGTCCTGCTCTGGCAGCAGGATTGGACTGGATGATCTTTCAAGGTCCCTTCCAATCCCTAATGGTCTGTGATTCCGAGATTCCGTTATTACAGACATTATGTTTCTGTTGATTTCTACAGTAGCTAGAGAGGGTAAAGTTTATTTTAACCCCAGTTCCAGCCAAGATAAAGTCCAGATGTGCTGGCAAACTTTGATCTAAGTAACATATGCTGATACTAAACAGGTTCATCTCCTAGTAGCACCTTCGTTTCTCTACAGGAACATTAAGATAGGATGGAGAACAGGATGCGGAGGAGACAAGTAATGCCATTCCTGTGGCTTGGTATGGTAAATATTACTTTATACTGAATTATTTTATCCTAGAATAGATTGTATCATAAACACCAAGGGTGAGATTTCATGTGCTACTCCTTTCTTTCCTTTTTAAAATATTCTTATATGTTTAAAAATTCAAGGGATTGGCTCTTAAAACACTACACTTGTTTAACAATTGGAGCAGTCCACCACCCTAACAAGGAAAAACAGTGGAAGGGGAAGATTGTGATCTTTTGAAATTACAATACATGTTCTCCGCACTTACTGAACTATAGTAGGACAAAGTACCACAAATTCTCCTGGACTAGTTTTCTATTTAAAATCCTAGTAGCCTCTGACTAAGAAACTCAGTTTTGGTGTGCCTTAGCTTTTAGCATTTTGAGATAGGAGAGCCTACGGTTGCAGCAGAAGGATGGATCCGTTTCAGTGTGCACTTGTAACATCCCTTATAATTAGCAGGCGAAGCGGCAGAGCTGTATTAGCTCACTGGCTCTTAAATGGAGTTTCTTTCATTTGTTTACTGAATGTCTCTACCCACTAAAGGCTAATGAACTAGTAATGGATCTGTCAGAAAACGGAAAAGACAAATACCTCTAAATGTTCCTATTATAGCCTAAGAACTTGGCTATTATTGCTCCCCTAACTCATGATCTCCACGAGAAGGAAAGCGGCAGGAGATTCGGTATGCGCTGAGAGTCAGGAAACATGAACGTAATTTATGTACCGATGGAGCGGAAGGGAGGAGAACAGCACCCCTCGGCAAACAAGGAAATAAAATAAAGCAGCGTCTTCTGTTACAGCTTTTCTGTCTGCAGTCCCATGCTCTGGTGTAAAGCACAGTAATCTTCCCAATTTTTCTTTATACTATATAGAGCCTTAAAATCTGAACTAAAAGCGGTGTCCTCCTGCAGTTACAATGGGAGTCTCAAGTCTGTAAAACCTTATGGCTGGGTCTCGTGAAGACCCGTGGAGAAGCACATGAGCAGGGAAGAATGGGGACGACACACGAAGAAGAGTCTCCTTTTCTGACATGAGGCTTTATATAGAGGAAAAAATGTCCTAGCCTAGGCTAAGGGACTTGCAAGGAATAAAGCTGCTTCTCTGGTTCCACGTTTGCGATGAAAAGAGGCACTCTGATCCCTCTGATGGCGGATAGGTCTTCCCCAAGGTTGAGGTCAGAAAGACCTGGGTATACTTGCATGTAACTTGACAACAGGTACCTACTAACCCTTCCCGAGGTGGAGAAAGGCATCAGGTTCACTGCAGCAAGTGATGGAGGGGGGTACTGCATTACCACGCTGCACTCTTGATACAGAGGGTGAGTTCAAGTCGATACCGCAGAAGGAAAGTGCATGGTTGATGGGACCTGCACTTCCTCCCTTGACTTGTTTACACATGACTTAACTGTGGTGTACAGATGACTTAACTGGCTTGTTGAGTCGCTTAGAATGCCAGCAATCAGCTCCTGAAAAACATCTATTTTTATAGTTTAAATCCTTTATCCTATTTAACCCATTGTGGTGCTACCCTCTCGGTCTCCTTCCCTCTTAGGAGTCCTATCTAGAAAGGATCACAATTACAGAAAATCAGCAACATTCTAGTTATAAAGGAAAATTATGTCTGTTGTGAGCCTGACCTCATTAACCTGTTATGAGGATGCCTAGAGAGAAATTAGAATCAAAAAAACCAGGGTTTTTGTTGTGCACTTGAACAGAAATGGTCCCAGGATCTCTGCAGACAAAGAGCACAGACAGCTTGGAAGTGGTTTGGATGCAGCAATCATTCTCTTTCTAGGGAGCCCTCAGTAAGCACAGCGCTTGCAGCTAATTTTCTAATCAATCCTCGTCTTTGTTTATATCAACACACAGTCTGTCCTACAAATTCGTGGAGTGGTGCTTGCTTACACAAAACTGGATTCAGCTCAATGGGCAACATTTGCATTTTTCTGTAAGTCAGAAAACAGATCAAATGTCCAAGTAAATTGCACATCACCAGCTTGAAATTAATCTGTTGAAAAAAAAAAGAGCCGGTCAGATTATAAATTTAGGGTGTAAGAGGCAAGTGCTGAATTCAGAGCAACGCCCAAATAAAAGTAGTACTTTGAGGCTGGTTGAAACCAAAAGAATTCCAACTCCAACCATTCTCTGATACTGTGAGGTTTCTACCTGAAGAATACGAGGAAAACACAAGCTCAACAGCTCTCTGAAAATTACATTTAATACATTTTGTTGTTTTGAGCATTTTCTTTGAAAACTAAGATTCCATTCCTAGGAATCTGCATGACTAGGAGATTTGGCCCAATACTCTCTGCAAAATAACTAAGAGAGCTCTGGGCAAGCTACCTTCTCGGTTGAATAGGTTTGATCTGAAGTATAATCACTTGGAGATCAAAGCATTTATGCACGTGAATGCTGCACTACTGCAAAGCAGATCAACACTTGCACACTGAACAAGTGCACTATTCTTTAACTATATGATAATTTCAAAATCACCATTACATTTCATAAGATTCACACATAGAATCATAGGATGGTTTAGGCTGACAGGGACCTCAGACATCATCTACTTTCAACCCCCCTGCCATAAACAGGGGGATCTCTCACGAGACTGGGTTGCCCAGAGCACCATCCAACGTGGCCTTGAGCACTGCCGGGGAAGGGGCATCCACAACCTCTCTGGGCAGTCTGTTCCAATGTCTCATCACCCTCTCAGCAAAGAATGTCCTCCTGATGTATAAATGTCCTGATCTATAAGTAGTGACATGGATCAGCAGACATCTTTATCAAGAAATTGAATGTGACTCCTTTCCATTCTCCCACACAACTTTGATACCTCTAGGCAATTTGGTGCTGCAGTAACTCACCTCACTTTGTGTCTGCCTTCCCTTGGATTCATGGTCGCCTACCGTCCCCACAGCAACAAAACGCAGTTGCTCACTGGGAGAAGCACTGTCAGGAAATACTAATGTGTTTGACAGCCACACTTTTGTCCCCTTGGAAAACCAGCCTGTGGTGACTGCTGCTCGCTTTTCCTCTCCATCTTCCCTTTTGAAATGAAGGAGGATGGTGTGAGTCAAATTCAGTTCACTGATGGTAGGGCAGACGATGTTTAGCAGTCCCTCATTTTAACTCTGAATCAGAAAGTTTACAAAGGGCCTTACTCTGATCCATCATTGTTATCATCTTTCATCAAGGTCCCTTCCAATCACTAATGAGTCTATGATTCTATGATTTTATGATCTTACATTTGAAAGTAATACAGAAAAAGCTGTTTCCTTCTTATCTGGAAAAGTCCAGCTTTCCCGGTATGTAGCTGTTTCTTCTTTGTTCAGTTTTAGTAGCATCTTTCCCTGTATTTATAAAAGATCCAAGCTGTTTGAAAGTAGACCTATACATATTTCATTTGAGAAAATATAAAGACTAATGTGCCTGTTTAGATCCTGGGTCAGTAGATGAATGAAGATAGACACTATCTCTAAAATAATGTGGAAAGAGTAAAAAGATGATGTTCTTTGAAGACATTGCTTGAACTAAGGACAAATTACATTATAGTAATAGATTTAATTTTATGTGCGGGAAAATGACTTGTTATTTTATATGTTTATTTAGTGTATTTATATTATTTAGCATATAAAATCACAATTTTAAATACATTATTTACCTTACGTTACAGTGTCTACCTTACGACAGTGTCTACCTTACGACAGCATCTACCTTACCTTACCTCTGTTCTTCAAGCACCATCTCCTCTTTAAGTAGAGAAAACCTTCTTGTAATAATTTGACAAAATCATTGCTGTTTCTTCATAAAGATTAATTGTAGGGTTGCAGGGGGATTGGACTAGATGATCTTTCAAGATCCCTTCCAATCCCTAATGATTCTATGATTCTGTCTAAATTACTGTTAAAGTATCATAAAAATGAATACATCTCAGAAGCCATGGTTTCTGAAGGATTCCCCATATTTTTGTGTTTTAAGGTTTTTATAGTAAACAGGCTGTTTCTAAATAGTAGTTTCGTAGCACAAGGCATTCATTGTTTCTAGAGAAAACTCACAGTCTTTGCAGCCAATAAATAAAAGTGGTCTGTAACACCACAGTTTAAAACTATGCCTTTTTGAGACATAGTGCCAGGATATGAGAGGTTTGATGTGCTAGACTGAGAACTGAGAGACCACTGAAAGCTAAGCAGGAGTTCCCTCTGGCTGTGCAGGGGGTGATGCTGTCATAAATCAGGCATGAAGTATCATGATGAGTTATAACGAGCAGAAAATTCATACCAGACTGGACATAGGCTGGCTTGACGCAGGCTGTTTCTAGTGATCTTATCTATGCTCATTGTACCATGAGGCAGGGTTGAGAGGGGAGGCTGGAAGATTGATACCTCTGAAGCCATGTCTTCTCTCGCGCTTCAGGCTGCACCAGTCTTCCACACAGCTTGGCTTCGTGATAGCTCTGCAAGGAGCTAACACAACTGACACATGCATGATGAGCATATGAGTCTCAAGCTTTAACTGAGATGACAGAACTCAAACTGTAAAAACAAATGCTGTTGTAACGACATGTTTGAGCATTCAGCATGTTGTGAGCATTCTGCCATGTAAGAGGTGGAAAAGAGATTTGGTTGAGGTCAAGAGGGTCAATGCACGTGGCAGTCAATGAGAGCCTGGCAGTGGGAACGTATCTCACCGTGGCCACACACATTAATTAAAGAAGGATACATAATGCCAGAAAACTCAGCTACAGGTTGTACACAGCATGAAACCAAGATGAGGGAAGATGTGGAAGCAGAAAGGCGTTATAGAATCACGGATTCAATTAAGCATTTAGCATATCTCTCCGGGGTAGAAAAGACTGTGACAGAGAATGGCAACAGTAATGGAAGAAATCAACAGCTCCCCAGATGCTGTCTTTGCAATACAGACTACAGCTTTCCTACACAGTACTTAGATTAAATAGCTCTGGGAAGACAGAACTATCTCAGTTTGCTGTGTCCATTTCCTCTTCTCATTATGGTATCATGCCCCAAGCTCTTGACAACTAGAAATGAATTATGTTCAGCTGAAATATATTTTCTGTGGCAATGAAGAGGATCAGAACTATTAGATTTAGTTATAGGTGGTGCTGCAACTTTAAGACAACAGGAAAGGGCCTCGAGAATTTAATTACTGGAAGGGTTGCTAGGCACTGGAATGGGTTGCTCAAGGCAGTGATGGAGTCTACCTCCCTGCAGGAACTTAATCCTGTAATCGTGGTGCTTAGGCGTTTGGTTTAGTTGAGAAATTCTGTTGTGGTAATGGATGGACTCATGATTGAAGGTCTTTTCTTAGGAAGGTCCATATAAATGTCAGAAGGATACTCGTCACAGTGAGGATGACAGAGCACTGGAACAGGCTGCCCAGGGGGATTGTGGAGTCTCCTTCTCTGGAGGGATTTAAAACCCGCCTGGATATGTTCCTGTGTGACCTGGTCTAGGTGATCCTGCTCTGGCAGGGGGATTGGACTAGATGATCTTTTGAGGTCCCTTCTAGTCCCTAATGTGCTGTGGCTCTGTGACAGGTGTTTGTCAAAAGTCTCCAATATTCTATGATCTGTGATCTTATCTATGTGATCCTGAAGCAGAAAGTGATAAAGGTGCCTAATAAAGTGAGTAGCTGTAATATATACAGAATCACAGGATCAGGCTGGTTGGGAAAGATCCCAGGGATCATTGAGTCCAACCACCTACTCTACCTTACAAGTTCACTCCCTAAACCACATCCCTCAACACCTCATAAACACATCCAGGGATGGCGACTCAACCACCTCCCCAGGAAGCCCATTCCAGTGCCCGACCACCTTTTCTGTGAAAAATCTTTTCCTAATATCAAGTCTAAACCTACCCTGTTGTAACTGAACCCATTCCCTCTTGTTCTATCACTGATTGCTTGTGAGAAGAGACCAGCACCAACCTCTCCATAACAGCCTTTCAGGTAGTTAAAAATTACCATCTTTGAAAGAAAGTCCTTGTTGTGTGTGTGAGCAAGTATTCCAAACACACACACAAAACTGGGCAGGTTTTTGAAGTGAGAGAAAACTTGATGCTGGGATTAAGTGCAGAATAATATCATGTAGGCTTCATTTCCCAGGAGAAGTTGGACCAGCTGATCTTCAAAGATACCTTCCAGCCTGGGCCATTCCATGGTTCTATGCACTGTTTGCTTAGCAGTAGAATAGACAAAACTCAGTCTAGGAATTTCTCACAGCACCCGAGTTGTAAATCCCAAGCGTGATCGTTCTCAACGATCATAAATTGTTGTGGAGCTGGACCTAATAATAACCATGAACTGTAAAATGTAATTCTGGCAGCAGAAAGGTAAAAGCATACTTCAGGTGGAGAGGCCAGGACAACAAGCCTAATCCCAACTAAATAGCAAAACTTGAATAGTGCCTCTCTTTTTGTGACTAAGTAGTGCACACTTGAAGCAAGATTTGGAAGCCATGAACCTTTGTATTGAGTATCTGATGGTTTTGGGGAGGACAGGACTGTGTTTGGTTTCAGTCTCTATCACCTTCTGCCACTCAGCTCTGGAATAAAAGGGATCTTGAAGAAATCCTCTTCTAAATTTCTGAAATGTGATGTGCAAGGGTAGCAAAGATGGGGAAAAAAACCTCTCCTCTTCCTCAACAGAAAACCTGGGTATCTTGTATCTACCATAATAAGCAGTTGTTGAGGACGCAGGTAAGAGCTGCCCAGAGATTATCCCAGTTTGTGCCAAGGGCTAAACAGCTCCTGATTAGCTCCTGGATTAACTGGAGCCTCATAAGAGCATTGTACAATTATCTTCCCTCCCTGCTTGAGCTGTGCACAAGTGCTTTGTTGCCAAAGCCAAGGATCTTGCAAGGATACAGGATGGAGAACGCTGTGATTAAAACCTGTTTCTTTCAAGTGATGGGCAGACAGCAATTTCTATCAACTGCTCTGTACATGAAAATCTGTCTTGCCAAAGCTGGAGCTGGCAAATAACACGATGCTACTTAATAATGAAAACATGTCCCAAACTTGCCTCAGACAACCACTAATTTATTCTTCAGAAAAAAAAGGAATGTCAGTTTCTTTCAGAAATTCCTCTTTTCTGTAAGAGTCTGTGATATTGCTGCTTAAGTGCCCATATTTTATAGGCATATGTGGCAATAATAAACAGCTATGTCATCTCCTCTTTTAGAGCTTGATTGCAAAGCACCATTTTCTGTCAGGCACTGGGAGTTTGTTTAAATATTGTCCTCTGTGTCACAGCAGCTTCCCAAGAAGCAGTTTAATTTCATCTAAACATTTTAATTGCGATCCTAAGGGAAGGGAAGTCATTGCCCATATTAAACATGAATTCCATTATACTAAAATGTTTATGTTCCTCAAAGGCTATTTATAGATGCTTCACTAGTGTATGAAAATGTAAAACACCAGAGCTGAACCATCATCTCCTTGGCTCTGCTTGCCAGCGTTGTTTATTCAAACGGTCAGGCGAGGCACAGGAACAGGATTCCTTTCAGCATTGCCATGATTTCCTATAAACATTTATGACTGGCTTGTTGAGCCAAGGCAGATGCCAGAGGAATGGGCTACTCTCAGCCAGGAGAATAGCTATTAGCACTGCAGACATACAAGAGAACAGGGTGTGGACGTAAGTCACAGGGGACAAAGCCCAGCCAGAACGGAGTAAAGGGTAGGTCTGCCACAAAACTGTAGTTACAGAGGAATGAAGACGTTTATTCTCCTGGTCTTGTCTCAGAAGAGCAGCACGCATGTTCTTCAGATTTAAACCAATCTCTTTGCCTGCCTGCTTCAAAACATTTTGAACCGGTGTTCAAGAGGTGTGAACCCATGTCATCAGGACTTGGGTAGATGATTTTTCACTCGTAGCAGCAATCATCTCTTCATCCCCAAAATGGCCTTTGAAAAATGGGACAGTTGATTCTCTATTTTACTACTAATAATTTCTGCTGCAAATGGATCTGACTTCTGAATGTAAATATCTTTGTACTCTGGACCAAAAGTTATCTTAATGTAGATTTGGATTGGTTTCATAGCTTCTTACTCACAAAGCAAGTGAAAGCCTACCTTGAATCGGCTCAGAAAAAGGAAACTGGCAAATTTGCAACACAGTGCCTGACATTATAATCAAGGAAATGTGGGGGTTTCACACTAAGTACGATTTCAATTACTTTACAGATACGCAATCAGGAGAACTAGATTTCCTTCCACATTATTAGTGAATCACACGCTCAGTGAGAACATAATGTTTGACATTTAACAGAAAGTATCATCAATAACAAAATAATGCTCCTGGTAAAACCAGTACAACAGAAACCCTTTACTTACACAGCATCTGAGAAAGAGAAAACAATTACATGGTTTTCTACTTGGCATACTCTCCTATTTTACTTATCAATAACATAATCAGTAAACAAAATATGTCTGGAAAGCCAGAACTTCATTTTTAGTGTAAAAATTAGGAGTTCTGGAAAACAAGTTTATTTGAATTGAAAGACTTTTACTGTTGCAATATGAGAAATATAAATAGAAAATATTTAATAGCCTCTTTTTCTCCCTAAAAAAAAATATCAGGGGTGAAATATATTTGCACACAGAATGACAGCACATTATGGATTGGAAGGGACCTCCAAATATCATCAAGTCCGATCCCCCTACTAGAACAAGGTCACCTAGATCACAGAGCTACAGAATCACTCTGGTGGGAAAGGAACCCTTGGATCATCAAGACCAACCATCTACCCAACCTTATGAGTTCACTCCTAAACCACATCCCTCAACACCTCATCTAAACAATCTTTAAACACATCCAGGAATGGCGACTCAACCACCTCCCTGGAAAGCCTGTTCCAGTCGCGCAGGAACATATCCAGGTGGGTGTTAAATGTGTCCAGAGAAGGAGGTTCCACAACCGCCCTGGGCAACCTGTTCGGGTGCTCTGTTACCCTCACCATGAAGAAGTTTTGGAATTTCAATGGATAGCAATCATTTTATCCTCCCTGACAGAATATTTCCCCTCCCTGGTCTTTTGAGATTGGCTGTAAAGATCTATCTGACGGAGCTAGCTGGCCACAAACAGGGTAGAATTTCTTACTGTCCTTTTATCATTGCCTAGGAATAGACCACAATAAAAATGAAAGAGCACTGGAAAGTGTCAGTGAGAGCCAAGCTCTATCACCCAAGCCTTGCTGGTTTTTATCCCTTCCTTTCCCCTACTTGCTAGTATTGCATAGACCACATGACCCTGCTCACAACCAAACTGTGCATCTGTGTTTTCTAATCTCCACAGCATCACGGGGAGCATCCATTTCGAGGAACCCCCGAGTGCTGAGTTAATATTGCCGGCTTATTTCATCCTGTATAATTAGTTATAATGACAAAAAGGACTACCAGAACATCCAGCCTTTCAGCAGGCACCGCTATTTCTGTGCAGTGTTTTATATTGTCTAGACTGTGACTTCCCAACTCTGACGGAACGTCAATTAATGTGCAACATAAAAGAGGGTGAAGCATTTTATTGCTTTGAGTATCAAGGAAAGAAATTATGCCAGCAATATTTTTTAACATGAGATTTTAGCCTTTTTCTGAAATAGTGTCACCATTTTTTTCCCCCTAGATGTTAAGAGAGAACTAGTGCATTACAGAACTTACACAGCAAATTAAACAGGAAGATGATGGCATGCATCATTTTTAAGATGTGTGTATCCCAGACAACTACACGTCTGAGTGTATGTGTTTGTGCGTGTTAATGCACGCAGGAGTAATTTACTGAGCTGTCTGCCACTACAAGGAGGTTGTAAAGAGGTGGGTGTTGGTCTCTTCTCACAAGCAAAAAGTGATAGGACAAGAAGAAATGACCTCAAGTTGTGCCAGGGGTAGTTTGAGTTTGACATTAGGAAAAGCTTCTCTTATTGGAAAGGTCATCGGATATTGGAACAGGCTGCTTAGCTTGGTGATTGAATTGTCATCCCTGGATGTGTTTAAAATGTGTGTAGATACGGATGTGGCTTATCAGTAGGCTTGGTATTAGGTCAATAGTTGGACTTTATGATCTTGATGGTCTTTTTCAACCTAATTGATTCTGTGATTCTAAGTAGTAGCAGGATGTGAATTTGAAATTGGACATTATGAGAAAGGACGTATATCTTTCCAAATACTATTGGTACCTACTGCCATAGTAACACGCCATAGTAATAGACAACTGGCAGAACTGAAGGCCTTTCATTCAAATAATGTTAATCTTGCCCATTTCTTACATGATTTACTAGTCAAAAACTGTAAAAATTTGTTGTTGCTGTCAAATATGTCACATATTTGTGTTTTATCACTTTGAGCCCATCTAGAGTCACTTATTTGTTTCCTCATGTTTCTAAGACTAGTAGGAGTTAAGTCATTTAATGACATCTGAAAGTGACAGATCCCTGTACTAGCTTCAGTATCTGCAATCAGTGGTCAGGAGCATCTTGCCACTGGCAATTGACTGCATTTTGATTTGTTAATAGTTCATTTCTCATGCTTAAAGCTCTCCTGACCCTGTGGAGAAAAGCAGGCAGTGACAGAGTGACAAAACATGCTGTGTCGTAGGGATTATGTGAGGGAAGGGTTTTGAGGTTGTTCATGGGGGTCTGCTGTCTCGCTGCAGCTCCAATTACCACTGGGGGGGTTGCACAGCCGCACACACGGCAGCATAAGAGTGGGGCAGTGAGCTGGGGTCAGCAGAGAGGGATGCTCATGAGAAGGGACCTACCACTTTCTCAGACCTCAAGGAAGAAACAAGGGCTGTGATAGGAGTTTTCTTTCTGCAGAACAAGGTTTTTTTAATTTTTTTATTATTATTATTCAGCAACTGTAGATGTTAAAATATGTTTTCTAGCACATAAGAGGTAAACATGTCTCATGTTCATACATCTGAGGTTGAAAGGCAATGTTTGAACCAACATATCCTACCTGAGAAAGGCCACTTAATCCTTGGATTTAAGATGAAGGAGCACATCAGATGTCTACTGTTGGAATGGCATTTTGCACCTTCTCTATTTTAGTTAAGTTTGTGATTTATGTGTTTCTTAACCTTTGTAATCTCCTTGATGCCCATTTGGTTGGGGAGCATGACCAGTGAGGGGCCAGTTTCACCTGTGATAGTGCAAGGGAGAATTCATTAGATGATGCCTTCTGCATCATTTTATTTCTCACAGTTAGAATTTTATGAGGTTTTTAACTCCATATTTCAAAGACTAATCTGGTAATAAACTGTGGCTTTACCTCTTTGACATACTTGAGCAGGTAATTTTCCTTCCTGAGGAAGGGATGCTGCTACCCAGGTACTCATGTGTGTGATGGATGGGGGAGAGGGGGTTATGCTGGATTTTTAACATCCACTGCTGAGTTACTTCTCTACGTGTCTGCTGGGGTTGTTAATTTGTACCTTTAGGAGCTCTTTCATATTGCCTCGTAAAATGATCAAAAGAGAAACACTTAGCAAACAAAGAGAATACATTGTAGATGCTACCTTTTTTTTTCTTTACATTTTGAAAGCTTATACAAGCAACCTGAGCCCTGGCTGTGGATTAAGGCTAAACCAGGTCACACAGATTCCTGCAAGCTGGATGTAGAAAGTCTAAATGTAACCTCCTCCTAACGTAAAGAAAGGATATACTGCAGCACGAATGCTATCTCCTGGCACACAGTCAAGATAACGCACTACTTTCCTTTATTACTGTGTTTGTAAAGCCTCAACATTTATTTCCTTATGCATTCCACGAGCCACATAACCCTCATTTGTACCCAGTCCACAGACACTGCTCAGTCAAGTCCCCTTTTCCATACCACCAGACTGAATTACCACTTTCAAATACAGCTGTTCACAAGAAAGCAGATTTGTTTACAGGACTCTGACGTTGCGAAGCTGTGCTTCAGCACCCTGGTTAAAGAAGCTCTGAGGCTTTTCGTTTCTCATTCCAAATTCCTGCAGAGAGTTTGGGAAGAACAGCAGAACCCATCACTAAATACTGTTCACTGAGTTTGCATTTTTCTTTCCCCCACCCTTCATGTCAAAAATCAAGAAGAAGAAAGCCTCACGCTCTCTGTATATATATATTTGATATAAATCATATATAAATATATATGATATTTGATGGCCTCATTCTGTAATCCTCTATCTGCATTAACTGATTACATTCATGTGTCCTCTCTGCGAGTTGTGAGTTAATACTTTTTCCTTTAGAAAATTCTTGTAAAAATTAGAGAGGGGAAGAGAATTGTCCTTCTTTCTAAACCTCTGCAAATATTCAGACATTCACACTTAAGATGGTGTGGTAATGTAGTGCTTATCATGTACCCATTGCCATTCCCACACGTATTTTAGGGACTATTATAAGAATGGTCTAAAACTGTGCAGTCTCCTGCAAATTTCTCATGTCTATTACAGAAGCAAGTGTCAGGCTCAAGCAGCCACTCAATGCTTTGACTTCTTTGAATACTATTTACCCACCTAAGTATTGAGTGGTTCACACTTGGCTAGCGTTTTGGTTCATCCCCAGTGAAACCCCCTCTGCAAGAAGATCAAAGGTGTAGAGACTGGTTGTTCTGACTCACTGAGCACAAGCAGCCAAAGAGATGTTCTTGTGGCAGTCTGGCAAGGGCGAAGAACAAGGCTCAGCACTAAACCCTAGATAAGGTTGTGATTATAACTTAATGACAGGTGATGAAAATTAAACCCATTCCTAGAACACGATTGTAAAGATTTATATGACTCTAGTCTCTAGCAGGTCATTTGCTTGTTCTCATTTGGCACTGATGCCCGTGAGGTTGGTAGCCAGGCAGAGGGATGGGTAATGAACACCTGCAGAAGTTCAGCTGCTGTTTGGCTCCTTTAAGCCTTTGCACCACAAGACCATCCTGTGTTCCAGATGCTGAGATTTGTAGACTCAAAGTGCACTCACATATGTTAACATCAAGGACTCCTGTTGTTGAACCTTAAACTTTCTAGGCACTGGAGTCTTCCTTCCAGACCCTAGTGTTCTGCGATTCTGTGACTGCTTAAAGTAACTTTTTAAACACTGAAAAAGGTGTGAGATTTTAACCAAGGAGGTAGGTGCTCCAAGTGTTCCAGAACACCCACTTAAGAACATTCTTTCAAAACTGAGACGTCACCCCCCTTCCCCACATTTCCTCTTCAAGACTTTGACCCTAGTCAGACGCAGAAAACTCACAAGCAATGAAAAGAACGTTCATGTAGTAGTTGCTCTATTAACTAAAATAACATAAATCTATAAAGGTTAACTGAGAATTTTCTCTAATCGGGGAACAAAACAAGTCCTTTGAAATATGGTTAATGCAAAGGAAAAACAAAATCAAATCTTTAGGATGATAATTGTGTCTTTATGTCAAAGCAGTCATTCAAAACGCACAGAGAGTTAGTTATCCCCTTGTTCCTAATAGCTGTGGTAACTACCTGTAGCCTTTAAAAGGCAACTGTGCCTCTGCTCACACCGTCAGTGCCTGTGGCCTCTCTCAGGATGTGGGTTTTCAGAGGAGGAGGTTTTCATCGTCACGAGCTGAGCCAGGACAGTGGTGGAACAGCAAGCTCTGTCGGAGACAGGAGCTGCTTATTGGGTAACAGACTATTTTCTCAGGGAAACGCACTTACTCTTAGGTGTGGTCCACCTAAATTCACATTTTACTGAGCTGTGTCAGATGTGATCCAGGGAAGCATAGTTTCAGCAAGAACCCGCAGTTTAAGGAAGGAAGAAGGGATTTAGCATTCGGCATATGAAAGCCAGCGCATTGTCTAGGAAAGAGGCCTCTGGGATCTCAACCTATCATCACTGAAGTGTGAAGTTCTAATTGTATTGCTTTTCATAATGTATCTGCTACATAAATATTATTCAATACCTGCAAATTTGCACTAGTGGGAAATGGAGAGGTTATAATGCAGGGAAGATTTATGCCCACTAGATGCTGGGCTGTCATGATTAAAAATTTTCCACCCATTATGTGAATCCTATTGATCATTGCAGGAAGCAGAAAATTGTGCTGTTCATTGATTTTGCGTGGCTGCAGAATGCATTAGGCCTGATGCATTTGATGGGTAGGCAAGTTTTCAAAGGAAACTCAGTTAAGCTAATCTTAGTTCAGAGGAATATGCACAATGGAATAAGAAACCTTGTAATTGCAAGAGCAAATAGAAGAGTCAGAGGGCTATATTATGAGCCATATCAGCATAAGAATTAGACATGAGCCTTCCCAAGAGACAACAGTAAAACGCATCAAGGCTTTGATGCTGTTTTTCATGAACGTAGCAATTACTGGATAAATTGGGTTTTAGCTTCTCACCCATCAGCCAAGATAGTGAACAAAAAGCAATTAGTTCTTCTGCCTCTTTAGCAAGGGGGGGCTATCAGGTTTTCATCGACTTCATAAAATAAAAGAGAAGAAATAAGTTGGAATCCAAAAAAACAGAGCGGAAAGGGTACGAGGGAAAAGGGGAGAGGAAAGGGAAGAAAATTTACAGGCAGAGGGAATTTTGCCTTTTGAATTCAATTTCTACTGATTTGGTCCTTATTATCTCCGTCTTTTTATTAGCTTATGATAATGCTTTGAGTCATCTCTGTATCACATGCTGCACTTCCTATGAACAAAGGCTTTGAGCAGTTTTAATCCCCAAAATAAATTCTGCGGGTGTCTAATGCAGGGATTAATTCCAATCTTGGAAATAAAGGGAGGAAAATACAATGTTTGCATCCCAGCTGGAGGCTTGTCTTACTGGCACGCTACTACAACGTAGAGAGTTGCATCTCTGTGATAAAGGGAATACTAGAACACCGTGTACCTTTTGGTGGTGCATTAACTCTTTCTGAAAGTGTCTAGCATCCAGACGCACAAATATCTGAGTGACTTCTAAGAGTAGAACCTAAACCACTCAGGTCCTGCAGAACTTTTGCAGGATACATACCATCTGGGCTAAGCATGTTTTCATTCTTACGTTCTTGCTTGCTACCTTGAGTAATCTTGTGAAGAAAAAGACACACTAAAACTACACTTAACAGAGATTTTATACCAGTAGTACTGGTAATGGATAACTGGTTTTGTTTTATAAAACAACTTCAAGTCAGTTTAGGTGGAAAAACCCACAGGAGTGCTGTCACATTCTTGCTGCTTTGTGCCTGCTCATAACAATTACAAACTGAAAGACACAGCTCCTTTGGCTTTCAAGCACCATCAGGGGAACTACATTTTGGCCTTTGCCATATATGAACATGGAATATGAACAAGAGTTATGTGACAGTGTTTATCTGTGGTTAGTAACCTTGAGTGAAAAATCAAGTTTTGGTCTTACTGCTGAGAAGATGCTAGAATTGGAAGCATCAATGTGAGTTCTTTAATAAAATGGCAATAAACATACTTATATGTTCATAAAAATGGTTTCTCAGAATCACAGGACATTAGGGATTGGAAGAGATCTCAGAAGATCATCTAGTCCAATCCCCCTGCCACAGCAGGATCACGCAGATCAAGTAGCACAGGACATATCCAGATGAGTTTTAAACATCTCCAGAGAAGGAGACTCCCCTGGGCAGCCTGCTCCAGTGCTGTGTCACCCTGACTGGGAAGAAGTTCCTTCTCATATTGATGTGGAACCTCCTCTGTTCCAGCTCACACCCATTGCCCCTTGTCCTATCATTAGATGACACTGAGCAGAGCCTGGCTCCATCCTCCTGACACCCACTCTTCACATGTTTATCAACATTAACGAGGTGTACCTTCTAGATAAGTAGACGTGATCATGAATTCTTGGGGTGCTCCTGTTAGATGCTTTTGGCCTCACTGAGTGCAAACTAATAGGGCTTCTCTGTGCACACAGCTAAGACCATGAATGTGCTGTGATAATCTCTGGAAGGGTTTCTATGGGATAGTTGCATCCTTCTCTGATCATCAATAAATGCACAGATCATCACAACTATTTCATTTTAGCACCAGGCTAAGAAACATTCAGTTAAACAGAAACTTTATCTACCACTAAGTCCTGCAGATTTTGGAAGGGCAACTCGTAAGCCCTGTAGATTTATCCCACGTGTATGAAGCTTTGGACAACTGGAATCCTAATATGTAACGACGAAGCAAAGCTTTATGCAGTAGTTTAGTTATTCCACTGCTTTCTCCATCCAGTGGTACCTAGGGGACTACAGCAAGAACAACAAAAACAATGTTGTAACGTAAAACGTCAGCGTTTGAACGAACGGCAAACCGCAGATGGAACAACGATGATAGCTCTGTGCTGAGGTCTTTAGCCATACAGCCCAGAGAATAGATTTGCTCTTGTCTGGAAACCAGCCCAGCTCAATTTAAAAGACCAGGTTCAGGAATTACTCAGACACAGTGTGTCTGGCTAGACTGGAGCAATTGAAATATTTGTCCACGCGGTTGCTTACCAGACAACGTATTCACCATTTGACAGGCCTTTCATCAATATTATTTAACAGTTGTTTACTCCTAAAGCATCCAATTACCAATTAAATGCTATTAAAAGGTTCACATCACTTTTCATTTATGTAATTCTGTTTCCCCAGGAAGATGTCACAGACCGCATGCCTCAACTTTTTTCCAACAGACAAATCTGAGCTGTGATTCTGTGCAGTGCATCAGACTGGATGGATATAAATCATGGGGAATGACAAACAGGCACATCCAGAAGCCCAGGGGAAACAAACAAAAAACCTGCTGATAGATAAACCACATGCTAGCTTGAGGTCTTCTGCTGCAAAGCTGAGGGTTCTCACTCTCATTCTGTGCAATATTTCACGGTGGCAGCCACTCACACATGGCAGCCCATACTCCAGTAGTTGTCAGAACTCATTGCAAGGCTTTCAGGATGACGAGTACCAAGACAGACAAGAGAAAATTAGATAAAATGTAAATGAGGGGAGATGCTGCAGCTGTAGGGTATGATGTCAGTGACCTCCTGTGGGGCTGTGAAGAAGCACAGAGAAGAGCTACACAGCCCTGCTGTCCCGTAATTTTTGTCAGATGGTTTGTTTTGCTGAATCCTAAATGCTTGATTCTTCAGGAATAAGTTCATAGATCACTTGGGTCATACTGGAGGATGAGCACATAGGATATTTGGGGTTTGGGAGTTGGGGGAGTAGAGCAGCTCTGAAAGTAGAAGAGAACATTCCCAATATTTGTGTTTGTGTTTCCTGTGAATGGGACCTGGCAAACGTCACATCCAGTCTGGTGAGAGGCTGGGCCATCACAGCTGTCAGCAAAAATCAGTGAGAAAGATCAACTAATGTCTTTGAAATCATCCTGTTGGAACATGTTGCTGTTTATCCAAAACAGAAGGCTGCTTCCTCTGTACAGTCAGGCTCATCTGCAAATCGTGTGCCACGTACCCTTGAGGAAAATTCATAGCTGACAGGAATCATAGAATCATAGAATCATTAGGGATTGGAAGGGACCTCGAAAGATCATCTAGTCCAATCCCCCTGCCACAGCAGGATCACCTAGACCAAGTCATACCATCAGTTAAGGTTAGAAGGGACCACAGGATCATCCCCTGCCGTGGGTAGGGACAACCCACCCTACATGAGGCTGGCCAGAGCCTCATCCAGCCCAACCTTAAACTCCTCCAAGGATGGGGCCTCAACCACCTCCCTGGGCAACCCATTCCAGGCTCTCACCACTCTCATGGTGAAGAACTTCCTCCTCACATCCACTCTCCATCTCCAGCTCTGCTCCATTCCCCCTAGTCCTGTCGCTACCTGACATCTTAAAAAGCCCCTTCATGACAAAAAGCCAAAAGTCAACATGGCTTTCAGCAGAGGTGAAATACTAAGATGGGGACACTTCTCCCACTAGCAGAAGCTTTCGATCAAGTTTAAACCCCTGCAATTTCCAGGTAGAGCTGTGCCACTGAAAAACACAGGTTATTGTACCAGACCATAGAAAAGAGCCACATGAGCACAAAGTATTTTAAATGAATGATGCAGAATTCACTTTAAGGGTCCGTGATCATGCTCATTATCATAGTTTGTGAAATTTAGACGTTTCTCTACTGTCCAATCACCAGAGAAGGGATGTCTCATGTGAGTCTTTCAGCAGGGAGCAGTTCTAACCAATCTAACTAGAACAAAGGAGAGGCGAAGCAGCAAGCAATGTCATTGTGATGTGAAGAGACAGTTAACACAGTTAAAACTGAAACAAACCATTTCAGTCCTGACAGAATTCGTTCTCTGAGGACTGATGTCTTCCACTCGCTCTGGATGAGATCCTGCCACTGTGTGTGGGATGTCATGAGAGATCCCATGTACTTCTGCAGCCGCATGTTCACCTCTGGGTGACCACCCTGACACCAAGGTTTTGGCAATTGTTCCCCAATACTACCTGAAAGGCGGGTGTAACAAGGTGAGGGCTGGTCTCTTCTCCCAAGTAATGAGCAATAGGACAAGAAGAAACAGCCTTGAGTGCAAGGAGAAGTTTAGATTGGATATTAATAAATTTCCTCCCTGAAAGGTTTATCAGCACTAGGACAGCCTGCTCAGGGAACAGGTGGAGTCACCAGCCCTGGAAGTATTTAAAAGACACATAGATGTGGTACTGAGGAACATGATTTAGCAGTGACTTGGCAGCACTGGGTTAAGGTTGAACTCAATTATCATAAAGGTCTCTTCAAATGACACTGATTTTGTAATATAGCTTTCTTCTTTTTATTTCCTAAAGCCTCCTCTCCTGTCCCCTCCTGCCCTGTTACCTGGTGATTTGCTGGCTGTATGTCATCTGCTCAGAGCATGCACCAAAAATGCAGCCGCCTGTGCTGTTGGAGAGAAGAATGAAGGTTCCTTGGCAGAGTCCCTGAAGGATAGGTAGAATCAATTGCTGAGAAATCCCAAATAACTCAAGTGTTGAAAGAGCTCATACCCATTTCTGTGACTTCTGTCATTTCACATATATAATCTGCGGTGTTCGGCTTCAGGTTCACGTCCTGGGTGAATTCTGTAACTCAAGAAATAACTTAGGTTCTTTAAATGCTCCTAGAAAGTGTCAGAAGTTTGTAGTTGTGTTTTGATACTCTCCCCCACCCCCAATGTCATGATCCATCACACAATATTTTAAAGTTTGATTTATGTCGAGGTGGCTACATTCTTGTAAGGACATACTAGAATTTGATGTCTTCATGGCAGCTCGTCTGTGGGTTTTAGCTGTTACTTTGGCCATTACATACAATTCTGCTACATTTTTGGTGTTTAATGACAAATAATAGGTAAATTCTCACATCTGAAGCTGGTTTGCCTGCCTTTTGGTGGAATTTTGAGTTGCTTCTCAGTTTCCATTGTACGTCCTTGTTTTATAAACCACGGCTACCTTCATTTCAACCTGCTAAATGCAGTGGAACAAACTTGATTTCAGAGAATTAAGTTCTATTTAGATTAATTTAAGTTTTATTACCACAGTGCCCCTATGGTTTGTCCTTATTGTGTGTGTTTGTTGTGAGAAAACTATTTTTAAAGAGGTAAAATGGTATTAAAAACATATAATAGAAAACAGTAAAAGCTGCATGACTGGGAAAATGGGAGAAGTAAATAAATATCAGTTACTAGAGACTCTAAAATCAGGTGTTACCTAATTTGGGGGTAAGTTAATGTCTAAGTTAGTAACTGATGACAGCTGAGCCATGACTTTTTTGCCATACATCTGTAACAGGTGGCCATCTGGCTTACTATAAAGCTGCCTTGGTGAGAGAGCTCCCATTGCTGTAGGGAGTATGTCATGTTCCATACTCCTCCTCCATCTAAGCACCTGCATTGCTGAGCAGCAGCCCTGAGCAGAGGGGTTTTGGCTGTCAGGGCAAGTGCATCCTCACCTGAACCTGAAACAGCCTTGGCACAGAGCTGCTGCTTCAATCTCTGGGCTACAGGAGTCTGGGGTAATCCTCAAAAGGAAAAGTGAGTATATCCCTGACTTTAATTGACTGACCTTACATTTCTCATCTTTCTAGGAGATTTTAAGAACTGTATTTCAACTTAATTTCTTAAAGTTTCATGCAGTTTTAAATTCATTAAATTTAATTGAAGTGCTTTGTTTTGTCCTTTTCTGTATTTTGTCCACCACGAGCTGCTCAACTAACTCGCCAAGCAGGTGTCTAAGCTGAGTGCTCCTTTATGACCTGTTGAAATGGCAGAGACTACCCATGCCTAAAATCACAACATGCTCTTGTCAGTGCTCAAATAACTTGGCCAGCACAATTTAAATTGGGGGTTCAAATTAAGTATTTGAATAATTTGAGAAACTTCTTCTATATTTAAAAAATATTCTCAGTTTGCCATTTCCCTGGGGAAAACATAAGTGCTACGGTTTCTTTTTTATTTTTATTGGAAGTTATTTGCATTCTTCTATCATAATCTTCCCTAATTTATGCCAGTGTTTTAGGTTGCCTCTAGTGACTCCATTTATGTGGATTCCTTCCATTTAGCCAAAAGCAACAGTGAAGTCCTCAGCAAGTGTCATGGAGCTCTACTACTTCCTTTATCTTTTGCTGACAGAACTCTTCAAAGTGTGGGCTTGGTGGCTCATGCCCTGTCCTTGGAGATATTCACAGTCAGGCTGGATGAGGCTGTGGGCTAACTTGATGTAGTTGCAGATGTCCTTGCTCATTGCTGGATGGTTGTACTAGATGACATCTAAAGGTCTCTTCTGACCCAATGCATTCCATGATTAGCAACAATTTCTTCACTGAAAGGATCATTAAGCATTGGAACCAGCTGCCCAGAGAGGTGGTTGAACAATCGTTCCTGAGTGTGTTCAGAAGTTGTGAAGGTGTGTGGTGCTCAATGCTGTGGTTCAGCAGCAGGCTTGGTGGAGTTGGGTTAATGGTTTAACTTATTGATCTTAAAGGTCTTTTTCTGCCTCAATATTTGTATGACTCAATGCATGCCTACATCTGGGTAAATCATCTGATCATTTTACCACCTGATTTCAAATTTCAGATTACAATTAAAATCTTGTAAGAATTGGATGAGCTAAGGAGCTAGCCTAGCCTTATCAGCCTTCAAGTGCTTGCAAGAAGGATTTCTTTTCCTTTTAGAAAAATCTCATACTCCTTTTTTTTCTTTCTCTGTGAAGAGATAAACTCTTACATTCATTTGAAGATACTTTAACGGGTTACCATAGTAACATTTACCTCCATGCACAGAGGGTTTCAAGACAATTTAAAAAGGAACTTGACACAATCTAATTTTTCCATTTGCTAGAAAATTTAAAGCCAAATTTTGTTTCGTGTAGAAAATTAATAAGACCTTGAACCCTTCTAACTTGAAGATTGTAGGAAGAAGGCGATTAGTAAATCTAACATGTTACTACACTGTGGAGAAAGGTAACGGTGAAGTGGAAAAACCCTGCAGCATCACAACCAATTCTGATAAATTTTTTTCACTTGGTCAAGGTTTAGCATTGACCTGCTCTTCCTCTGCGTTATTGTGCAGCTGCTTGTGTTGCTGTTAGTGATTCTAAGCATTCTTAAACTACCTACCTCATTTAACAGTGTATTTTCTAAAACTCCCTGCACAAAATACTGTAGAATAGATCAGACATTTCAGACTGTGTTTTGGGAGAGTTATAAACTCTATTGCACAGTGATTATCACACTGACTACATACTATAATTTTTTTAATAATTAAACTGTTCAGATGGCTTCTACCCTCTGCTTGACTCCAATGAAGCTTTATGGGTAGCAGTAATTAACCTCTACTGATGTTAATTATGCACAAAGTGGGATCCTGGAACTGCTGACTGTGCAGTTTGTTAAATGGCTTGGGAGGTGATATGGATCGTGGTGTTTATGTGCCCTCTTTCAACTTGCTGTACGGTGCGAAGCCACAGTGGTGAGAGCTGAGCTTTGAAGAAGAGAAATTGGTGATTTTGTTTGCAAAGTAAAATTTATCTCAGAACTAAAAAGCTAGAAGCTTCCACAAGATACCACTGTGAGAGTGCTGCTGCAAATAACTTATTTTTAAAAGGCTATCAAGCCTATTTGCACTGGATTAAATGCCTAAAAAATGTCTCCTATGAAGGGCCAGTTCTGCTAAAAGCTCATATAAGCAGTAAGAATAATACTAGTGTTGTATCCTACCTCTACATTGACTTTACAGGTCATCACAGTGACCTTGTGAAATTGGAAGGGCCAAGGCACAGTTAGGATCTGTTTCATGATGTAACTTTGTAGGTCAGTTTGTAAGATTTGCAGGAGTATTTCTGACTCCAGTAGCCTGCAGTGGTTTAACTGCTTTTGTTTTATGCAGTTCATCAATGCAATTTTTCTAAGCTGCAAGAGATGATAAAATTGTGGAGTTGAAAATAGTTCTACAACATATTAAAAACAATTGAAATAGCCTGATGTCTGTTGAAAGGAAGGAAATTAAACACTTACACATAGTTAAAAATGTGTATATATATATTTATTATATATAATAATAATAAAAATCCCCAAACCAGCAGAGAAAACCACAATCCAAGGAACAGGCTGCCCAGAGGAGTTGTGGAGACTTCACTGGAGAAGTTTAAAACCTGCCTGGAAGTGTTCCTGTGTGACTTGGTCTAGGTGATCCTGCTGTGTCAGGGGACTTGGACTAGATGATCTTTCAAGGTCCTTTCCAATTTCTAATGATTTTGATTCTATCACTAGACTCACATTAAATCAGTCTTTCAGCTTTTTCTGTGGTTGCTTCTTGTACCTATGGGAAGTTACCTACAAATCAGTGTCAAGTTGTCTGTCTTCCTTGGGCTCAATGATTCTGTTTAAAGGTTGGAGAAACTTCATGACAGCTGGAAACACTGCATACTGCTCTCCAGTGTCATCTTGTACTTTCATGAGAGGTCTGCCCATGGGCTGCCTTTTATATGTTGCTTACAGCTTCCCTGGGACAGGGATTCAGTGTTTGCAGACCAGGTACAACAGTGAGCAGAAGACTAGTACTGATTGCTAAGTATTCTATAACATCTGTTAATGGTACCTTAGCATCACTACATTATATATTTATGTGCAAGATGCTTATAGATTTCTTTAATAAACTAAATTCTCTAAGTATTAAGGTAGATTGTGTTTTTCCCAAAACACATGTTCATGTTCTCTAAGCAGGTTTTAAATGCACCTTGTGTACCCCTGAGCTTGTTTTCAGATAGTTTTCATTAAGTAATAGATTGCTTGGGGATGCTGTGAAATCTCCCTCATTGCAAGTTTCCAAAACTTTGATGAACACCTGTCACAGAATCACAGAACATTGGGGGTTGGAAGGTGATTAGTAAGATCATCTAGTCCAATCACTCTGCCACAGCAGGATCACCTAGACCAAGTTACACAGGAACATATCCAGGTGGTTTTAAATATATCCAGTGAAGGAGACTCCACAACCTCCTGGACAGCCCCTTCCTGTGCTCTGTCGTGTGCTCTGTGAAGAAGTTTCTTCTCATATTGATGTGGAACTTCCTCTGTCCCAGCTGATACCCATTGCCCCTTGTTCTGTCATTAGATGCCACTGAGCAGAGCCTGGCGCTCTCCTCCTGACACCCACCCTTCACACAATTGTAGATGTTAATGAGGTCACCCCTCTGTCTCCTTTTCTTCAAGCTGAAGAGACCCAGCTCCCTCAGCCTTTCCTCATAAGGGAGGTGTTTTACTCCCTTGATCATCTTCATTCCTCTGCCCTGGATACTTGCCTTTCATGTTGGCTTTGAATGTTGATTTGAGTTTCAGGCTTCTGAAATACTTCAAAAAAAAAAAACAACAGAAAATTCTCTGGTTGTAATAGTCATGTGGGAGGGCCATAAATCTAATCCCATACCTGGACAGAAACCTTTATTTTTGTGGGTACAATTACTAGTGACCACTACAAACAGAAGCTGAAATCCTGTTTAAGCAAAATAGCAAACTGGCCACAAGTTCATTCCAGTGTAACACGAATTCAAATGACAGTTTAAAAAAACTGTGGTACAAAAGGAAACTTCAAAACAGTCCATGTACAAACCAAGAAAATACCAGCTGATAATAGTAGGTGTTTTGAACATACATCTTTGGGGCTTAGTTTTCAGTTATTTTAATCATTGAACTGTACATTCTGTTAATTCTCTATATGTGTTGCCTCTTCCTACTACACAACTGACAAAAGCTAATTATCAAACACAAAATGCTGCCACTTTTCTTGCCAGAGCTGTTTAATATGTCTCTTATTAACTAATTTGAGTAGAATCCAAACTTAAGCCCAACTGTTTACAGTAATATTGGTTTGCCAACACATTTATGAAGAGATTAAGGAAGTTTTTTGTTTGATTTTTAACCTACCATATAATTTAAGAAAATTAATTAACTCTATAACAAGAAATACTTCAGCTTGTCTCACTTGGAAATTACCCAGGCAACTTTCTGTTTCTTTCATATACATATGCTCGTGTTAATGTAAGCACCAGTACCCCAGTTTTCTTACAGTAACATGCCATATGTGTATTAATATTGTACTGGAAGTAAAAAGGAAATATTAGGCTAGGTTCTTGGGCTTATCTAGAAAAGAAACAAAATGTAAGCTACACGATGCTTGAAGTTCCCAATTTCATGTTCAAAAACTAAAAGTCAAGCTATACAATTATTAAAAGAATATAATGAAAAATATATTGAGTTCATCTTTTAATATTTATAAGTATTTTATGAATAGGTGATGCAAGAGACATGAATTTTGCAAAGCAACTGCATGTGCTTCTCAAACTAATGTTTTTCTACATTTAAACAAATGTTTTGTTTTGGTAACAAAAAACTTGTGATTGTTTTTCACTGCAAAATTGCTCTTCCATCAATTAATAATATTTAATTTACCTCAGTAAACATTAGAAAAGTCAGTGATGGATACTAATTTCTTGCCAAAAGCCTATGCTTTAATTTTATCAGACAGAAATGAAAATCAGTCTGGAGACTCTCTGGTCAGGCACTGGAATGGGCTTCCCAGGGAGGTGGTTGAGTCGCCATCCCTGGATGTGTTTAAAGATGGTTTGGATGAGGTGTTTGGGGCATCTGGTTTAGGGATGACCTGGTAATGTAGGGCTGATGGTTGGACTCGATGATCCTGGGGTCTTTCCCAACTGGAGTGGTTCTGTGATTTTTTTTTTTTAAGCCAGCCATTGTTGAAACAAGAAAAGCAAGAGTGGAGCAGGTTTCTTTGTGTTCCAGTATAGTGTGTTCATGTCAGGCATTTCCAGCCCAAATTAATTTCTATTAGGAGGGTTATGGTTTCTCAGCATTGTTATCCTGACAAAGGGATTATTTACCTGGCATGCGCAGGGTTTAGGTGTTTTCTAGGTGCTCCTTTAATACAAGTGTGTGCAAAGCTGGGAGGTATCCCACAATGCCAGCTCTACTCAACCATCTTACAGTTTATTTTATAGACTGAAAAGGCAAATTTGCTTAGGAATTTCTGACTGAAAAATGCAAATTCACTCTGAGGATTACTGGCTATCCATCTGTGCCCAGAGATGCCCAGGGCTTATGTCTAGCGGTACTGATGGCCCTGAAGTATCACTTAATGTTACTGTCTATGCTCGTTGATGCCCAAGACAGAAGGTGCTTATGAATAGCATCTTCTGCTCAGCTTTTCTTCATATCAAAACTGATTCATAAGAGATAATCTGGCCTGCTTTTCTTAGGCATCAGTATGACATGAGTCACGTGAAGTTTTCTGTCCTACAGACAGTGGTGGTGAGTACCTGCATGCAGAGTACAACAATGCCCAAGTCGAAGGAACACGTGTCTTCAAGCTCCTCTGCTAGTGATTCAGACAGTGAAGCTGACAAAAAGGCAAAGCAGAGAAAGAAAGATGTTCCAGAAAAGCCTGTAAAGAAGCAAAAGACCGGTGAAAGTTCTAAAGGTGCAGCTGCTTCTAAGCAAAGCAGTAACAGAGATGAGACTATGTTTCAGATTGGCAAGATGAAGTATGTCAGTGTTCGTGACTTTAAGGGCAAAGTGCTAATTGATATTAGAGAGTATTGGATGGATCAAGAAGGTGAAATGAAGCCTGGCAGAAAAGGTATTTCTTTAAATCCAGAACAGTGGAACCAGCTGAAGGAACAGATTTCTGATATTGATGATGCAGTAAGAAAACTGTAAAGGCAAAGCCATACACAAACTTTTGAGTTGTATTCAGTGGTCTTTTCACATTGGCTTTTGTTTTCCAAGCTGTTGTATATGTGGATTGCAAAACAATTTCTGAGGTGAATACTTTAATGTGCATTGAAAGTGTATTCTGAGCCCAATCATTGGTGTATACTTCACTAAAATGAGATGTGTTGCTTTAACTTCATGGTGTACAATCAAGGAATATGTAAAGCATACTTACTCTTGGCCTTTGGATTGAGGTTGTTGGCCTGAGAAGGCTTCAGTCTTTGTTTCAATTCCAGTTTAGTCCACAGTTAATGTGAGTTTGTCTAAGTGTTTCAGTTGTTTTCTCCTTACTCTCCTTCCTCTAATGTTAAGTGAAAACATTGCTTTTTTCTATTTTTATTTCTTTATTTACTTTGTTATTTAATAAAGCTCCTAATATAGTTTAAAATTTTAGTTCCAGTTCCCACAAGTGTTTCCTTTCGCTTTTCCTCCCTAGACTGGGAGGAAAGGGATTCTTGTCCGTATGATTGGGCAGGATATTATTTTTGGCTGCCCTGGTGCTGAGCTGTGACAGACATTTGTACCAACAGGTTCTTTCTTGCCTTTACCTGACATTGTAGACCCATTCACCTTGATTTCCTTCCTTTGTCCATAGTTTAACACACTATAGCCAGGTGCCTACTGCTTTGAGCTTTACCTGCTAGGAACCACTGACACCCTGTACCAATCCAACGGGGACTTTGAACGAGGAGGACATGCATCCTTCCATGTATTTCATTCATCAGAGCTGGATCATAGTTGGACCTATTCTTGAGCCTGCTGAATGCCTCTGAGTTGCAGTACTGAACCATAAAGTGCAAGGGTTGTAGGCTACATGGCTGTTGGGAAAGCACTGCTCTGTGGCAGCTACAGGCTACAAGGCAGGCTGTGACTCTGTGGGGTGGCCATCTATTTTTACATGTAAAATTATGGAGCTGGGCTTCTAAAAATCTGTGGCCAAATCTGCAGTTTCCCCTGAATCATTTATGCTTAAAATATTATTTTTTAAAATTATTGTTTCTCAGAAGTTTGTTTCCTCTTTTCTCAGAAACTTGATGCTTGTGTGTAATTTTTAGTCTGTAAAGCATTTAAAATGCAATGTTGGGTTTTTTGTCACACTTCAAGTCCTGGTGGTTCTGTAGGTGTTTAAATAACAAATAGAAATCCATTAAACAATGCTTTATCTGGGGGGAAAAAAAACAGATACTGTTGTCTACTTCTTGATGAAATAACAGCTTCTGTTTAAATAGTTTTGCATATTTGTATTATCAGAAATGAAGAGATGGGAGCCATTTAATTTTTGATACACGGTACAGACTGAAGATACTATTTCTGGGCTTTTTATTGACCAGGAGAAAAAAATGGAAAAGAGCAATCAAAACAAAACTACAAAGACCCACCTTAAAAAATAAATTGACAGCAAATATATTCAGCAACAAGAAAGAGTAGAACCTGTTCTGTACCATGAAATAAATGTGTGGTCAGCCTCTTCAGTGCTAAAATTAACAGGGACTAAATAAACAGCTTTAGAGTAGTTAAAATGTACCCTGGCTGCCAAGGCTTAGCTGCTGAATTAAATCTGTTGCTGAGACAGCCTTGTCCTGTATGTATATAGACTGTGTTAATTATAAAATAACAGCCTGGATTTTCAAGGGAACCTCAATGTGACTCTTTAACTGTTGTCACAACTTTAAGTGGGTAAATATCGTTGACATGAATAAAGTGGATCTCTGCAATGCTAATTAGAGACATTGCTGGCTAGTGTTTGCCCCCAAACTAGAAGGTGGGAGATCTGTTCTCCTTTGTCCTCTTCCACTGAGCTGAATTTTGACCTCAGTTACTTTGCCCCATTTTTTTTTATACTGAAAGAGTGTTTAAAAAAATATATTAGCAGTCAGTACTTTAGAGCTGATCCAGAGCTAAATATTGTTGATGATGAAGAAACACTGATTTTATCATTTCTGTTAAAGCTGGTAAGAAATGTTTTGATAGAACAATTTTGTATTGGTTAAATAATAATGAGAATGATTTAATTCAAATTTAGGCTAATTGCTTACTTTTATTCTCCTAGTTTTGACCAAAGCTTAATGGAAAAATACAGATTTCTGGGATACTGGAAGTCATGTTTCCCAAATCCACTTATTTGTGATGGTCCAGGCTTAGGTACATGACATACTTGGCAGAAAGACTTATAGATCTGCTAAGTTCTGTGCAGCAGTATCTGCTTTTAATATTAAGGACAAAGCAGACTTGCTACAAATCATAGAATTGCAGAACAGCAGGGACTGGGAGGGACCTCAAAAGGTCATCTAGTCCAATCCCCCTGACACAGCAGGATCTCCTAGATCAAGTCACATAGGAACACGGCCAGGCAGGTTTTAAATATCTTCAGAGGAGGTGACTCCACAACCCCCATGGGCAGTGTTCATGTAAATTCAGATGGCTAACCAAAAAAAAAGAACCCAGAAGAAAAAAATAACTCAAAGGAGAAGAAAATAACTAATCCAAAGTCAAATCACAGTTTTAGAAAGCCCATTCTGGCCGTATGGCTGTAGTCAAGCGTAGGAGGCGTGCGGTAGCATTGGTGGATCTATGGTAATGACATAATGGCATTATAAAAAAAGTGACCAAAACCTGGGCTTGTTTCTGTCAATAGATCCATAGCACTTTATAGCTTCTGATGGCTGGGCTGGGTGTTTTAATCTAGCTGCTGTCAATTCCATTTCTGTTTTTATTAATCATACCAGCGATGACTGAATAAGTAACTCCAGAAAGACTTGATTTAGAAAGTTCTTATTAGAGGTAAAGTGTCCAAGCAGAAAGTGATGAACAGAAAGCTAAGCACTGGTCCTTCTTAGGACCCTACACCTGCAAGGTATCTGTTGAGCAATTTTGCTTGGTTTCCTGGCAGCTGTCACTGGTGTCACTCATCAGAACAAAAGCTCTGGCCGACAACACATTGCTGAGATGTTAAAGGGGTGTGGATTTTAATTCTAAACAGTTTTATGTGACAAGACAGAGTGACAAATGAATGCTGGGGGGGGAAAAAGTGACTTGGTTAGAATTTGCACAATTTCAAGTAAATAATCAGACAAATTTTTTTGTGAAAGCAACAACTAACTTGTAGCTTGTGTGCAGAATTGCTCCCAGGTTTAGGAGACTGTTTGGCTACTCTGCTCTAGAAAATTATCTACATTGGCACTGATGGAGAGTTCAAGGACTGTGAACAGTGGACTTCTGTGAGACCCCCAGGACCTCAGATCTGTTGGACTGTCTTCCTGGCCTCTTTTCTTAATACATACAATAAAGTCTTTAGATAATGGGTACAAGAAAGCATGCTTATATCACCAAGAAGCACGATGTGAGGGGAGAAGTACAATTAGAATCATTCAGGTTGGAAAAGATCCTCCTGTCCTGCAAGGCTTGGGTAGGTAAAGATGCTTTGAATTAAAGGAACTATTTCACCTTGATAATGAAAAAAGTACTGAAACAATGGGGGAAAGAAAAAAAGAAAAGAAACATGAGACTGACAAGTGATTTCAGCAGTTCAATTTAAGAGCAACCAATTTTTAGAGAAGCTGGTTAATCAGATAACCAATTACAGTTAACAGTTCAGGAAATCTTAACCTAACATGTAAATGTAATTATTTCTTCGTGAGTATTAGATACAGAGTTTATAATAATGGGCTTGCTTTTAACTTAACAAACAATCAGAACCTATTGGGCTGAAAGAAGTCTGTCTTGTGTATGTCTTGAGTTGAGTTTAAATTAACAAAGCTTTTCTAAAGATAGCAGCCACAGAAATTGGTTAAATAAAAATGAAAGACACTTAAAATAGACAAGATGTTTTGGTCTTACTTTGAAATCATAAAAAAAAAAATCAATGTGTTTAGAATATCCAGTGTGCTGACTTATTCCAGAAAATAAGCTGCAATACATTCTGAATTATTATAAGTAGGGAAATCTGGAATTCCTCTCAGGTTTGAAATTGCATTTTCCGATTTTCATCCTGAAATGGTAAAAATAGCAGGGAAAAAATTGTTTCCCTAAAACAGAAAATTCCATTTGTGATATCTGCATTCTGTAGGTCTGCACAAATGAAGCTACCTGCCAACAGAGCGATAGCAAGGTTGGCTCGCTCCGATTTGCACACAAGGACTCTGTGTGACCTGTAAGAAGGCCTCCGAGATGGGGTAACAGATGGAAAAGAAACAGCCTGGTTGCTGTGTTGAGAGTGGTTGCTGTGCAGAGAAGGAAATAGTCTCTGTCTGGGGAATGTGCTGAGCATGAAGACGGTATTGGAGGATGTGAGAGCAGAGGAGGAAAGAGTTTGGGGTGTCAGAAGGTGGGAGTCTTTGCTGTGGGCATCTGTTGCTTATACAACCCAAGAAGATGCTGAACTATAATATAATACTGGAGGGATTAACTTACCTTTCAAGGACAAAATCAAGAAAGGATTATTTTTCATATTTTTTAATGTATCTTTCCACCACATGTCCTATTTAAACTGACACTTTGTTCTAGTCTATTACTTTACTGTTCTTATAAATATGTTTTGATATCCTTTGGCACATCCACTTTGGAAAAGCGGAAAATGTTTGTGGCGGAGCAGGTGCCCTGGGTTACTCTGCAAAACTCTTTCTCCCAAGATCCACAGAGTCCTCATCCTCACAACCCCTCTGAGACATGATGGCGAATCACACCAGCACCAAGTAATACTGAAGAGACCTGAGCTAAAGAGTAATAATGGCAATCAAACTCCAGTGGTGAATGTTGTACTCCACACGCTCACTAAAAGAGAGTATTCCATATGAAGTTGCTCAGTACATTCAATTCTACCTCTCTCCTGCTTGCCCTCCCTGGCATTACATCCTTCCCTTTTTTCTCTCCTTTTGTTCCATCCTTTCTCTTTTTCTCCCTCCTTTCTCTCTCCCTCAAACACTACCTGTACTACCTGTGCTGTAGTGCCTGCACCTGACCTGCAGAATGTCCTCTTAAGATTGCACCAATGGTGCTTTTGAAGCAATTCCAGGAGTATAATGAATCCCTCATGTACAGCCCCATAAACCTGAGACAGTTGTCTTGCTCAGGAGGATGCCTCACCTTTGAGAAAATCCTAAATAGGATCACAGAATAGTTTAGGTTGGGAGGGACCTTAAAGATCATCCAGTTCCAAGCCCCCTTGATGGGCAGGGATGCTTCTCACTAGACCAGGTGAGATTGCTTTTGGTAAGGATGGTACCAACATTCTTTCTGTACCTTTGGAATTTGAGAAAGCAAAAGTTAAATGACTGTTTGAAAGACATGGTTCTCATATGAAGACAACTTGATGTATCAGCCTAAAATGTCCACAGATATGCTAGCTTGACTAGGATTGAATCATAGGATCAATTTTCCATTCAGGAAAGCTACATTTTTGAGAAGGCTACAGCACCCAGTGTGGTGAGATAATGTTGATAAGCCACCATTTTTTTGGTTTATGACCAGTAGATATAAACTGGTGTGCAGATATGGAGGTATGCAGATCTCCAATGTCATCAAGGTCTTTGAGTTAACCAGTGCTACTGTCAGGAGGAATGGAAGCCAAGGCAGCTGGCTCAAGCTGGCAACAGATGTATTCCAGACCATAAACATTATGTTCCTCATAAACTGACAAGTTTACTGGGGATAGTTTCTTCTCTTCAGTGTTCACCATCCCTGGTGGGTCTTTCCCCTCATTCTGCTCCTAAGATTGGCTCTCTTGTTCATTGTGTTTATCACACTTGCACTGGAGCTGTGTGCTCACAATGCCTGACATCTAGCATTCGCTGCTGTGAGCAAGAAGCTCACGACCACTGCATGGCCTGAGTACAACTATGTGTGGTTTTTATTAGTATAAATATTTGGGGTATGTATTGTTATTTTAGTAAATATGTTTCCATGTCACTTAGCCTCCTTTCCTTGGCCAGTTCCCCTTCTTTGGGGAGATCATTGTGACAGATCAGTAGACTAAACGAAGGCAACAAAGAAGGCAAGAAACTGATCCAAGAAAGTATCTCTCAGATCACGGTTGTTCAGTTACGGTTCATGGGTGTAGCAGTGTAGAAGTGAGTTTGTATGAGAATCTGTTCAGGTAATTTAGCTCAGCAAAGAAAACCACCTGCCTAAACTGTGCTTTAGGCTGGATCTCAACATCTGTGATCTGTCCTAGCTCCTTAGTGCATTTTTAATAAGTTCAGCATCGCTAGAATTTTATGAGAATTTATAAGACTAATTTTTGCTCAACCATGTAGAGCAATATATAGCAGTGGTTCTGCTAGCACCTTCCGTGTGCAGAGGAGTATCACAGAACTGTACAAACCCTATTTTAATTTCTGCAGGGGATATGACAGAAGTGGGAGGTTTCCATTTGTTAGCAGAGAGGTCAGCAATGTGTTAGGTTTGTTGTATTTTTTCCCCAGTTATTTAAAATCTCTTTCAGTGTGAATAACACTCAGTACAGTTGTCAGAAATACAGCATATGCCAGCAGGGTTGAGATAACTGAACAAATGGGCAAACACCAAAGGGCTCTTATTCCAGCTCAGCCTACAGCCACCCCATTCACTGTGACCCTGATGCTGAGTCACTTCTTGCCAGAGCAGAAGATGGCCACTGGGAGAATAGCCCACAAAATCATAGAATCACAACATCATAGACCCACTTAGGATGGAAAAGACATGTAAGATCATCAAGTCCAACCATATACCCTACTCAGCTAAGCTCACTGTTAGGCCCATCAGCAAACCATCTTCCCCAACACCACATCTATGTGGCTTTTGAACAGGTCCGGGGATCTGTCTGCATCCCTGGACAGGCTGTCCCAATGTTTGACAACCCCTTAAATGAAAATTCATTTCCCAATATCCAGTCTAAACTTCCCTTGGTGTGGCTTGAGGCCGTTCCCTCTTGTTCTGTCACCAGTTACTTGTGAGAAGAGATCAGTGATAAATAACAGTCTTAGCAGGAGCAGCAGGCATGAGGGCTGCCTATTCCAACAAAACATTATTTTATTCATAATTTAAACATGGGATGACATCCTGTGGTTTTTTTTTCCCCTGTGGAATTTGGTTTTTTTGCAACGTTGTCACCCAAGTGCCAGCAGAAGAAGGAAAGAATTGTTTGAGATGTGTCATGAAGTGTTAATTTTTATGGCCAAATGGCTCAGAACACCGACTGAGCTGCCTGCAAAGCTGGATGTTACATGTGCCATGACCTTGGGCATGTACCTTTTGATAATGATGTACCTAGAAGCTCAGTGCTCTTGTTATCCATCTTCATATCACGTATCACACTGCACACCATCAGTAAAACCAGACAGTACAACATTCAGTTGACTATTACAATTAAATTAAAATCAGTTAATGAACGGTAACATTAAATAAACATGGCCTTTGGTCAATCATAAAAAAGTGCCACAAATATGTTCCTACATTTCAGGGGTTTAGTGGGAGAGACTTACTTTCAGTGTTGATTTTGTTTGTCCAAACACATTCTCAAATGCAGCCACAAACTTAGGATAAACGCTCAGGTTACAAACAGCTTCAGAACAAGATTCAGCAACTGTGATAGGACAGGTCTGGCACTCTGTGGCTCAGAATTCCCTTGGCTCAGCATCCCTCTTTACCTGCTTTCCTAAGATAAATGTAAAGTTTATGCACCTCTGTTTACCTTCCACAGCTTTCAAGCAGGTCCAGAAGTATATTTGTGGGGAAATGAGGTTACCACAGAAAGGTGATTTACAGTGGAAATCATCAATTTTTTAAAAAATTCCTTCAGGGGCCAGGGAGAGCAACGAAAATACCGCATGTCCCAGTGCCTGACTTTGGAAACATCCTCCATCACGCTTATCCTGCTCAGTACATGTGTCAGTTTTTGGTGTGTCATCTTCATACATCCACAAGAGACAGACCGATGTATTCAAACTTGTATAAACCAATTGGCACAGGTTAAGTAGACAGAACCTCTCTGTTGCAGCAGAGCTAAAACTCTGCAGCTAAGAAAGTAATTACCTGACTTTACAGCGACTTTTTCTGTTACAGTTCCTAACTTTTCCTTTCCAGTGCTTTTCACCAGCCCTGTTTGAACCCCCTGATACGCAGCATTTACCTTGTTGGAGAACCATCATTTCCCACTGGGATACTCTTATTACAGCCTTCTCAACCCCATCTGGCATTTCACAGCTTGAATTCTGCTCATCCAGTCTAACCACAGACCTAAATAGAAAGAGAAGTGTAATGAAATCAAAAGGCACCCTTATGCTTGTGGCGGCCAATCCATCCCTTAAAGTGACAAGCTCTCCCAAATCAATTTTTCCAAAGGATGTAAACTCTAATCCACACATCCTGGAGACTAACTTGACCATGAACCACAAGGTCCACTAAAGCTGACTGACAGTGACTTTTCATTTGCCATATATACCTCCCCAGGAAAGATATTGAGGGCTTTCAAATGAAAATAGAAGTTGAAAAGTGCTGGTGCATGGTAATAGTTCGGTATTTGTTTTAGATCTGCTGCTCTGGCTGGAAACAGGTTGCACCTGGAGCCTTTAGTAATAAAAAAAGTGAAAAAATATTGCCATTAGCTCAACCTTTCTACAGGTCTCCCTCTAGAATAAAGCAAAGCAGGAATGCTCTCTCCTGAGCTCCCTCCAGCGAGGGGGGCCCTGAGGGAGCACTGTGCTCCATTCTGGGGATCCACCGGGTCTTTTCTGTGAACGTACTGCTCCTCCAGTTGGGAAACCAAGCACAGGGACTGGAAAGGTAGCAACACACATCTGCAAGCCTTTTAAAGAGCATTAGAAAATAAAAGATAATAGTCTGGTTTTCAGAGAACTGTGAAACAGATGTTCTGCTTTTTGCATAGATAACCACAGAGCTGTTACCTTAGTGTGGTGCACAGAAAGCTTGGATCTGTAATTTGAACTTCATTTGCTTGCCACCGAATGAGTGGGACAGTGTAATGGTTGGTCAACATGCCTCTGAAGCTTCTCTGCTTCAAAAGCCACTGAGTATTACAGCCTGTTATAATTTCATTCCTTTGTTAAGTTTTCACAGATCAATAAATAAGCATCATAAGATGAGCAGGAGTCCCTGGACATCTCTAAGGACCTCTTGACAATCTGTGGAGCCAGCCATGTCACACTGTGTGCTTGTGGAGAATGACAATATTTCCACTGAAGCTGTGCGGAGACTTTTCAGTCTTTGTACTTGAGCACTGTTAATTGTTTGCACAGTTAATTAAACAATGGGTGAGGTATTCTGTTAAATAGCCATGTGTAACGCACATATTGACTGTTTCAAGGTGAACACTTTTCTAAATCATGAGCTATTGAATGTTGACTCACTCTGGTCCATTTTCTCTAATTGGCTTGAAGCTTCTCATATTGCTTGTTATGATAGAAGGTGTTTTTTTCCTTGCACTAAAAACATGACTGTGTCTAAATATGAACATCAATGAGTGTTTTGAGAATCACTGTGCATGAAAGAGACTCTCCTGAGTACACATTTAGGTTGGTAATTGGCTGGTGTTCACCATCTCTTTGAGTTAAACAGCCCTTGGGCCCGTGGATGAAAGCCTCTCGTGTACGTGTCAGTCATGTTTTAAACGTACAGCAGAGGACTGTGTCTCTCGTGGGGGCAAGGCATTGCTTGTTTCCAGGACTCTGACTATGTAAGCAAAGCTTTGAGGACGTTCTTGTTCTGTTGGAATGACAAACAAATTATCTTTTGTTTGGTAAACATCTGCAAACTCTGCAAGAATCCTCACAGTGTAACACTAGCCATAAGGTTTAAAATGTTACTCTGGCTTCGTGTACTGTGATAACTATTTAGTGATTCCTCAGTCACTTGTGGAACTTGTCATTCCGTTCAAAGCCACCATTCAAAGTATCCTTCATATCACAGCATGCATTCAAAGGCAGGCTGAGGAGGAAAACATCATGACACATCACTATGCATTATATAAGTTGAGAAAGAATTAATGAATTCAGTTGTCTAGGTCATTAAAACCTTTGGCTATTCCAGGCTATGACTTGTGCTACATGTTTGAAGCAAAGTCAGGTATGTCTATGTATTTCTGCACAACTCTGCCCATCGGCCTGCATCAGATCCTAACTGTGACACACATTTTTAGCTGAAATAACTAAAAAAATAGACCTCTTGAGCTTTAAGGGATTTTTTTCTTCTTGAGTTGTAATATTTGACATAGTAAGTCTCAAACTCAAATAGCAATTTAAGAGATATAATTCTATGAAAACCGATTCCACTTTATTTCGATCGCTTTTTTCCCACCAGCATGAAAAAAAGTTTTCCTCTGTGAATTTAAGTAGCATTTAGAGCGTTTAAACCTATCTATTGAATTATAATTGCTGCATTCAAAATTCATGTGCTCTTCATCACACATTAGCAATAAGATGAGAAAGAGTGTTTGGAAAAGAGCAGGTACTGCTGGGTACCACTCAACCAAGACAGAATCTATTGCTGAAGCACACAGTTCAGTGCAAAGTAAAACACTGCCCAAGTTTTTCCAGTGTCTGTCTTTCATAAGTCAAATTGCTACTCTTGGGAAAGACTCTTGAATCATAGAATGATTTGGGTTGGAAGATCATCTAGTTCAAACCCCCCTGGTACAGACAGGGACGTGTCCTGTTAGACCAGGTTGCCCACAGCCTCATCCAACCTGGCCTTGAAAACTTTCAGGGAGGGGGCATCAACAGCCTCCCTGGGCAACCTGTTCTAGCACCCTCATAGTGAGGAATGTCTTCCTCATATTTCATCTAAATCTACCCTTTTTCAGTTTAAAACCATTACTCCTTGTCCTGTCGTTACACCCCTTTATCAAGGATCCCTCTCCATCTTTCCTGTAGGCCCCCTCGAAGTACTGGCAGGCCAATCCCAAATCTTCTCCAGGCTGAAAATTCCTAACTCTCTCAGGTTGTTATCATAGGGAAGGTTCTCCAGACACCTGATTATTATCTTTGTGGACTCGCTTGAGCAGATCTGTGTCTGTCTTATGCTGAGGGGCCCAGACCTGGATGCAGTGTTGTTGCAGCTCAGGGTACGATGACCCAGCTTCTATTAGTGCTTGGAACATCTCTGACCCAGGAGGCTGTTTAGAGTCAAGGATGTTGTGAAACACCATCTGGAATGTATTGAGTTCCCTCCTGGGGTGAGTGTAGAGAGAGCTGAGAGTTTGTGGGTGCGGATTGAGGGGCAGGCTGCCCCTTAATGGGTGACACTGTCGTGGATGTTGGTTACAGGCCACCAGATCAGGATGAGGAAGCTGATGAGGCCTTCTACAGGCAGCCGACAGCAGCCTCACAGCTACAGGCCTTGGTTCTCATGGCGCATTTAAACTACCCTGATGTTTGCTAGAAGAACTGCCCAGCCAGCCACCCACAGTCCAGGAGGTTCCTCCAGTGTGTTGGTGACAACTTCCTGGTGCAAATGGTGGAGGAGCCCACTAGGAGAGGAGCGCTGCTGGATCTTGTACAAGGAGGGTCTGGCTGAAGCAGTGAAGGCCTCAGATGAAGTGACTATGGGATGGTGGAGTTCAGGATCCCATGTGTCAGGAACAGAATACCTAGCAAAATCACAACCCAGGAATTCAGTGGGCCCCCTGCTGAGTGAGGTGGGTGCCCTGAAGACAGAGGATACAGACAAAGCAGAGATACTGAACACCTTTGCCTCTGTCTGTACTTCTGGGGGCTGTCTTGATATCAAGCCCCAGATCACAGAGGCCCCAGAGGAAGTCAGGACAAAAGAGGAGCATGCCCTGGTTGTTGAGGACTGAGTTAGGGATCAGTTGAGCAAACTGGATGGACACAAATCCATGGGCCCTGATGGGATGCACCCGCTACTGCTAAGGGAGATAGTGGAAGTCACTGCTGGGCCACTCTCCATCATCTTTGGTAAGTCATGGGGATCAGGGGAGGTGCCTGGGGATGGAGGATAGCAAATGTCACTCCAATCTTCAAAAAGGGAAAGAAGGAGGACCCAGGAAAGTATAGACAGGTCAGCCTCACCTCCATCCCAGGAAAGGTGCTGGAACAATTTATCCTTGATGCTATCTCTAATGTTCTGTGATTGTGTGTGGGACAGTGTCAAACGCTTTGTGCAAGTCCAGGTGCTAGAGATGAGAGACTTGGGGAGAAAAGTAGCTGTCTGTGTCTCTGTCCTTCCTTGCTTGTCCTAGAAGTCAAAGTCCTGAAAAAGACTGGGTCAGAATACTTTTGGAGCAGTTATAAAATTCCAGAGTTAATTGTAGGGACAGAACTGGTAGAACTTTGCACAGGCCCTATAATCCATCTACAACATGCTCTGCTCATTAGGCAAAAAGCTAAATTCCCCACAGGCCATGTGGTGAGATGGGAATAAAAACCACCTTTCAGGGAGTGAAAAGTGAGTCCTCTTTCTTTGGCTGCCATAGGAGGGAAAGGTTTCACCTTCACAGGCCTAATGTTGAGGTTTTTTGGAACAGAAAATGATCATGAATGCTCCTGCTGTTTTCCAGTCACTTTCAGAAGTATGTTTGTACTTGGTAATCAAGTAGGGGGGTGTGGAAATAGCTATCAAGAGGTAACAGCTAATAAGCAAAGACAAAGATCAAAATGAAACCTCAAATGTACAATTCCTGACTGCAGTGATGAAGAGTTAGCTGGGGTGTTTTTTTTAATCATAGTCTTTGCTTATTAGCTGGTAGTTTGTCCTGCTCATTATTTTCCAGACTGAGTAAATGTAAAGTTTTGGGGGTTTTATCTGTCAATGAACTAAACTTTTAATTAACTTTCTTATTAGTCTTAAATTAAGACTAATGACTCTCAAAGGAATTGCCTACAAATCCTTAAACTTTTGAACAAAGGGAGTAGAGAAAAAGCACCAAGCTCCCTTTGAAAACCAAGCTTTCTGTTAGAGAACAAAATAAAAAGCAACTAGGAACTGGGGAACTCAGAGTATTAATATTCATCGTGAAAGAAGACTGAAAGGAAATTCAAACCTGGTGTTGACCCCAGAGGATTTTTGTTAGTTATTTCACGCAGATTGGCAAATTACAGTAATGATTTCAGTGCTTGGTCTCTGAACTGGAGGGAAATTATTGGTGTTTAAATTAAGAGTTTCTGTGAAGTATAACACACTTTGTTTAACATTACTTGCTTTAGTACAAAGGGTTATTGTAAACAACTTTGAGAGAGCATTGTGTATTTGGACAGATTTCTTCTTTTCCTTCCTCCCCATCATCATATCTGGTCAGGTTAACTGGAGTCAGGAGGGTTTGCCAAGATCAGGGCACTCTGCATGGAAGAAAATCAGATGTGACAGACTGGTGGAAGCACTAGAACCAAGAATGACTAGAGGTGTTTTGGTATTGCTCCAAGTAGGTTTTGCACAAATAGATTTCTATTCCAGCTACAATATGTAAATTAGTAGAGCACTGGAACTGGCTGCCCAGGGAGGTGATGGAGTCTCCTTCTCTGGAGACATTTAAAACCCACCTGGATGTGTTCCTGTGCAACTGGATCTAGGTGATCCTGCTGTGCCAGGGTGATTGTATTAGATGTTCTTTTGAGGTCCCTTCCAACCCCTAATGTTCTGTGATTCTGTGATTGTAGGAATACTATTTGCAGATGTCAATGAATAAATTCTGAGGGGGAAAAAAGAGAAGGCCACAATAACAAGTGTAAAGAACAAAATGGTACAAAGCAGGAAGATGCAGTCATAAATCCTACAAGTCTGGAGATAGTCTACAATAGATTGAAGTTAGAAAATTATCTGTGAAGAGTGAGGGCTGAGCTAATTCCCTTTACATTTCAGCTGCTCACAAGAGATCTGTGCTTTATGATACCCTTGTGATGTTGATGTGTTGATTGGCAGAGCACTGAAAAAACAACGCAGAAGAAAGCAAGGAATGTAGCCTCCTACGATATATTTGACAAACCTCGACTGCACCTCTGTTTTTGTGGGGTTTTGGAGTGCAGGGGGTTTTGCCTGCTTTCACTCTGGCTGCTCTGATAGCATATGTGCTTTCCTGCTCTGTTATTGACTTTGTTGCAAGCACTCAGAGCAGAATTGATTTGTGATACACTGTGCAGCCATCCAGACAGATTCCAGTGAAGTGACAAAGAAGTTCTGCTTCTGCACCCGCCTGATCAATGAGCGCAAAGAGAGACCAGACAAAACAGAACCCCCACATGGGGCCATGGGGTGCCAAACATCAACCACAGTTCTTAAAATCCTCAGAAGTGACAGACAGTTGTTTTAGTTATTATATGACTATAATATGCTTTTTTTGGGGTGGTTGTTTCCAAGATAAGAATCTTTGTTTTAAGGACCAAATAGAGTAAAAGCAAAGCTTGTGGACAACCACAGATCAATGTGCAGAAGAGGACTTGAAGTTTAGCAAATGAAACATTAAAGGCAGCATCTGTTCATATACCAGAATAAGCAACAGTTAGCTGTTTTCTCCATCTTTACTACAAAATATATTTTAAAGCTGAAAATACTAAAAATACTTAAATCATTAGTCTGGAGTGTTTTGATCTTGCAAAAGATTGAGCAATGTGATTCAGATCCAACAATTTTCTGTGTATTTATCTGGAGGGTGAATCAACACTCCAGTCCTTGGGATGAACCACAAAACTAAGTGAACATCAACAAACGTTTTGTTAGACTCTTCTGTCAGAATCAAGCCACATGAGAAACTGCAGGGACTTTGCCCAGTTTAGTCACCCAGATAACAGCATGATACAAAGGCATCAATTAACTTTAGAAGTGTCGTCTTCATTTACCTTCCAATCCCTAATGATTCTATGATACTAGAAAAAGATCCAGATCATGATCTAAAATAAAAAGCAGTGAAAGTAGCAGAGACACAGCAAGGATTCTTCTGTGGTCTGTCAGTTCATGGATGAGTATCTGGAAAATGTTTTGCCTATACACACTTTGAGGCTCAGCAAGGCTCTCGAGAATTTAAACTGTGCTTGATGCACCAGGAGAGGCAGACACACTGCTTTGTGTGATATGAATATGTAGAAACGTGTCCTTAGGTCCTGAGATGTTTGGGGTTTTTTTATTGTAACTCATCAAAGCTGCTAACCTTGACTTCCCTTTGCCTGTGTGGTGTGGGACCATGTTGATGTAAGGCTGTTGTACGTGTAGTTTACAGAGAAAATGACTGTGTGAGGTGAAGGCAGGCGAGAATTAGGTTCTAAGGCAGTATGCCATAAATCTTGCTTTACAGGACAGGATACTCTGGGTCACTAAATTTATCTTGTTATCAAGCCAATGAGATAGAAAAGCAAACAGTGATTCAGCTTTGAAGCACTCCAGTCCCACTGAGCAGGGGTGAAAAGATTTTCTCTCAAACCTGTCAGCCACAATGCTTTCCTCTGTGCTCAGAAGTGCATCTTTACATCCATGTTTCCTGCATGGACGAACATTTAACGTGTGTAGAACAATATTTGTTCCTCTACAGTGTCACTGGGGGAATGTGCCTGTTCCTCCTTCCTCTCTAATGAGTTTCTCCTTTGTGACAGATCTTGTCAGAGGCTAATTATAACAAATGTTTTGAAATATTTGCTCCATAATAACCTTTGTCTCTAAGATGAATCACTCGTGTGACACAGGTCCCCTTGCAGAGCCTGGGAGATCAACTTCTGCCTCAGAACAATGTCTAAAATTCAATAATGGCCCTGTGTACTTGGCTGACCAAGTTTGGCAGTTTCTGATTGATTTCTTTTCCTCTTCAAACCTTGCCTGTCACGATCAGCTAATTAAAAGTGCAGTAATCTGATATAATCCGTTTCCCAGTCGGTGCTGCAGTTGGCTATCTAACAGGAATAATTGATTTGTAAACTGCCAAACCTCAGACATTTAGACTTGCATTGTCTCCTCTAAAGCCTGTCTAACGGGCAAAATTTGTCTCATGATACATCAAATGACCCACACAACAAAATTAATTCAGCCTTCACTGCTATGGAAAATCGATAGAATAGAAACAGACACATTTTAAAATGTAATAGAAGTCTGAAGAAAAATTAAATAAACATGGCTACAATCTGTTTGAGCAAAGGCAGGGGGTGTCACCATTTGGTTCCCCTCAGTTTCTCCACTGTGGTTATTAACAAAGTGAAAGTTACCTTCACTTCAAATGGGATTGTCCTTACAGCTCCACTTGTGCCTCTTCTCCTTTCTTTTTCAAATACAGGTCCAAACCCTGGTTACATCTGTGGGGTTCCAGTGGCTAGTGACACCTGCAACACACTTTTTCAGTCAAGGGGCAAAAGCCAAAATAGTTATATGTTTTCTTGCGTGACAGATACTTCCTTAGTAGTAAGGAAATTATGTCCTTCCTTATACATCCTTAATGTAGATCAATACCTCCTTACTGTAGGACATGGAAATCTGAGTTAAAAGGGGTAAAAGTATCTCACAAAAAGGACAGCATTGAAACAGGTCCTGAAACAGTTATTACAGCACAAAAGCTTTCAGCAGAGGTGCCTGCTGCCTCACAAAGTTCAGTTCTTTGTTTTCCAACCTGATAATAAGTATCTGCTTTACTCTAAGTTTATAAACAAAGCAAAAGTAAACCCAAGCAAGGAAGTGTTTTATGGATCAGGCTATCACAGTTCTTGGAAAGCCATCTGTTCATACAATCTTCTTAAAATACTTCTGAAGCAGAACATTTTTGTGGCTACATCTAAAACAGAGGTCTGTGTAAAACAAATCCGTTTTTGGGGGATTTTGCCCTCTTTTGTTCACTGCAAAATATTTTCTTTTGCATCTCTAGGCTCAGTAATAAACTATCAGTTAAATTTTAACTTACAGTGAAATGACATGTCCCCTTCTCTGGAGATGTTTAAAACCCACCTGGGCATGTTCCTGTGCAGCTTGGTGCAGGTGATCCTGCTCTGGCGGGGGGGATGGAACTAGATGATCTTTTGAGGTCCCTTCCAATCCCCAATGTTCTGTGATTCTGTGACAAGGAATGTATTGCATTGCAAGGAAACCCCAACCCACCACCACAGGCTAGAGCACGGCAAACCCAACAGGTCATTTGTACAGCAGACTGAGCAGTGTCTTAGCGCAGGGCTTCCACGTGGCAGCTTCAAACTCTGCTTGGTAATATCCTAAATTGGCTCATTTTTCTCCTCAAAGCTCTCATACCAGGAGGATTAGATCACACCAGGTTTCACCACTGGCTTCTGTGTTTCAGTAAATAGCAATTTATGCAGAGTGTTTGCTCTGTTTTGATTCCCATCAGAAGTAAACACAGTTTACTAATCTGTGCTACTTGAGGCCTCCCACATCTTCTTCCCCTTCCTACAAACACACACAAATGCATAAATATATAGCTTTGGATTGAATATTTAGACACACTTTGTGCAGGTTTTATTTGTGCAGATACAATGAGTGCAAATATTCAAAATATATATGTGTAATTTCTGTACTGGCACGTGAGTGCATATAAACAGCACATAGAGCTGTTTCTGTTTATTAGATAGATGTGTGTAATGTGTGCACACACATACACATTGTTAATTACAACCACACTGCTGTTTAAAACTCTGTGTCCAACAGACAGCACTTGGGGTTCTGTCTATTTATAGACTGAGGGAGTTGGATTTCGTTAGCTTGGAGAAAAAAGACTGAGGGGTGACCTCATTAATGTCTATAAATATGTGAAGGGTGGGTGTCAGGAGGATGGGGCCAGGCTCTGCTCAGTGTCATCTAGTGAGAGGACAAAGGTGTAAGCTGGAACAGAGGAGGTTCCACATCAATATGTGAGGGTGACAGAGCCCTGGATGGGGCTGCCCATGGGTGTTGTGGAGTCTCCTTCTCTGGAGATGTTTAAAACCTGAATGAGTTTTACAAGTTAAATGGGTCATTTCTTAAGGGTTTGGAATCTGAAGAGATCCACATAATGAAAAGATTTAACTCAGATATGACTTAAATGCCCAACTTGCCTTTTAAGGGCAATAAACTGCGACTGAAGGCCATGGATGGTTTGGAGGTGCTCAGACTTACAAAGTATATTTAATCACATATATATATTTTGATACTGTGTGTAAGTTGCATACAGAAAAGATATTTCAACCTTGTGTTAAATAGCTAAGAAAACTTGTCTGATTTTCCCAAAAGATATCCTCTCTACCCAAGTATCTGCATACAGTATCAATTTCCATCTTAGATCAATGGTAAAATCCTAAATATTTTAATGTATCATTTAATCTTTTTGTGACAGTCAGGCAAAAATGCTTGTTGCATGGAGGTTGGACTAGAGGACCTTTGGAAGTCCCTTCCATCTCTATGATATTTCAGCTGTAGAATATGTTTTGCTATTTTTTTCCTTTTTACGGTGCATGATTTTCCATCAGATCTGTATTTTCCAGTTTTAGGGCTGTGAGAGCTCTGACACCATCTTTCTTTCTCCATACTCCCTGTCCCTGACTCCACGCTTGGAAGTTAAGACAAAGCTCAGGGAGGTTTCAGGGCAGACCTGTTGGCTTGGCTCCAGCACGGGGCTCCCACAGCCTCTGCATCTCCCCTCAGGGGCTCCACCACCTACCATAGCTCTCAGGTCTGGGAAGATCCTGGAGAACAGAGAAGTAGCAGTGACAAAAAGAAGTGATCAATGACTCATCTTCAGCCTGTTGTCAGCTGGACTAATTGTGACTGGAGCAAGCTCCAAACAGCCTCCTTTAATTATATTGTCACAGGCCTTCTGTCAACATCTGTCTTTGGCAGGGCTCACACATTATTTTACCACCACAGTCCCAGAACTTCCCAGTTCAGCCAGGTCTGAAAGTGTACAGGTGTGTGCATGTAAAAATGTGTGAGTGTAGGACATCAAAACTCAGTCAAAAGAACTGACAATCATCATCAATAGATTAATTTGCCCCTTGTTATATGGAGGCTATTAAGATTTATGTGACATACAAAAGTGGATGCTTTGGTTAAGAAATCAAGAAGTGGAAACAGCAACTACTAAGAGAAACCCCTATTCTCAAATTCCTCCCTGTTGCTTCTGATTAGAGGTATCTTACCTTCTGGATCAAATAAAGTATCCCTTTGCCCCTCCCTGAGGGGTGTATAATGGACAATTTTCCCTTGCTTTAATGTTTGAATAAAAACATGAGTACAAAATTAGTTCTACGAATGAACCTAGCACAGATGATCCCTAATTGCCATACATCCTGCTAATTGTACATGAGCATTATTTCCAGCACAACCTAAGTTATGCTCGTGAGTCAAGCCAAACGACATTGAGGAATTAATTACTGAGGCATTCAAAGTGACTACACAAAGATTTCCTGAAGGACTACTATGGATTAATCATGACATCTCAAGGTGCTACTCTTAATAGGATTTCCAAAGATCTGATCTATAAGTAAATTTTGAGCTCATGAATACCACGTGAATCTGGATGCATTTTCCCATTACACCTGTAAGAGCAGAGGCTCACCTAGTTTTAACTTTCTTAGTGACTATGAAGATTTGTTGGAAACTTTAAAGCCCTACAATTTTTTCAGTAAATAGTAAAGTTTTTCACCCTGAAAGCTGAAATTACACAAACTGGATATTTCTATCTAGACATAAATAGGATGAAGCTGCTTTTCTGCATAAAAGAATATATTTGTATGAAGACTGACCGCTCAGGAAAGTAATGTCTCCCTAACTTTAGTTATCAGGTTATCAGTGGTATGTGTCAGCTATGGAAATTAATTTAGCCCTGTGACAGGAGTGAAATAGAGACAGCTAAAAAACTTTTTATATCTTCCTTTTGAGAAAGAAATGTACTCTACTGTGTAATGAAAACAATTTTCACATATAGGCATTACTGTGAAATAGGCTACTTTAAAGAGGAACCTCAGAGTATGAAGAAAGATTTTCACCAATAAAAATTACAGTAATTGACTTGGAAAACATTAATAAATCAAAAAGAAGTTATAAAATAACAATATTCACAAATCTAAAAACTAACCGTGCTTGGGCATTGTGATTTAACCTCAAGCCTGCTCCACGCAGCTGCTGGCTCAGTGCCTCCCACAGTGGGATGGGGGAGAGAATTGAAAAGCAAAAGTGAAAAAGCCTGTGGGCAGAGATAAAGACAGTTTAGTAGCTAAAGCAAAAGCCATGCAGGAGCAAAGACAAAGAAAGACTTCATTCACCGCTTCCCTTCGGCAGGCTGGAGCTCAGCCACCTCCCTGGAGATGGAAGCTGGGCTCCATCATGTGTAATGGTTACTCAGGAAGATAAACAGCATCGCTCCAAATGCCCCCCCTTATCAAATAAAGAAGGAAAGTATATGCCTGATGCTGTGTTCACTTTATGGATTATTTTTAAAAGTAATTACATTTTCACAAGTTATTTTAACATTTTTTGACCATTTGCACATATATGCAACATGATTTGAACATGATTTATAGATTTAACTGCAATAATTGTATTTTTACTGGGACAAAAACCTCAGTCTTACAAATACGTGATTTGTTTTCAGACAAAATAAAATACTCATCTTCATAAATCAAAGCCTATAAAAAAGAACATTAATTTTAGTTCTGTTGCAAGCTGGTTTGAGTTTCCGATGGTTTATTTTTATCCCAAGTTATGGTAACTTTGCAGCTCATGCTGAAGGGTCATGGCGGCTGCTGTTGCTTCTGTGGCATAGACAAAGCGCTGCAGATTGTCTCTGTGTCGATGCTGCTGCTGACCCACTTTGCTTCGGGCGCATTTCTGTACCTGACACCACACTAACCTTGTTTGTGTTACTGATTCCTTGGTCTGTTGACCAAACTAAGGCATAATATCCATCAACTGTGAGTTTCCATTTTTAAGGTTCAGTTCTTCCCATAAACTCAGGTGCTAGAGTGTTTTAAAAAGGTTTTTGTGAACAGTGCAAGCGGAGCAGTGCAGATGTACGGCTGACCCACATAGGCATGGAAAAAGAAAGTGCCTGCACGTTTAAATATGAGGTATGGGTGATGAATCTTTGTTAATATGCTCATCAGATTAACACTTAATCCTAAGTTAATTGTCAGATTTACTCAAATCTATCACCTGATAGACCAGATTGTGACCAGAACTTTAAAGTGAGGTGTTCAAGGTGTTTGGCTCCCAAAGACAAACATTAGACATTAGGAAAAATCATTGCAAGACTGAAGCCTTTGTTCTTGGAGTCTGGAAGGAGCTTGTTTTTCGTGAGGCTTAGGAGTCGGCTGTTTTGGAGGCACAATCTTGAAATGTGTCAGAAACCCAGCTGCTATCAATGAACAGAATTTCACTAAAGATAACACAATGAAGGTATTCTGTAATATTTGAGGGTCTGGTAACAAATATTTGCATTTTGGGTAAGAAGATTTAGAGGTAAATAGTGAAATATGTGCAAGTTTATTGACATGTGTATATGGGCTGCCCAGGAGAGGTGTGGAGTCTCCTCCTGTGGAGATGTTTAAAACCTGCCTGGGTGTGTTCCCGTGCAGCTTGGTCTAGGTGATCCTGCTGTGGCAGGGGGATTGGACTAGATGATTTTTCAAGGACCCTCCCAATTCCTTATGTTCTGTGATTCTGTGATATGTAGATACAGGTAGATCAAAACAGATTATAAAAACAAATGTACATTGACATTAGCAGAAAGCAGCCAAAAGCCAGTGCTTGAATATTCCTTTTTTTTTAAATTTATACTTCCAACACCAAGAGTATGCTTTCTATAAAATCAAGAAACATTACATATAAATGGAAAACATTCACTCAAAGCCCTTAATTTAAATCTATCGGTAGATCACAAAAAAAACCAACAGGTTTAAACACTGCTGCTTTTGTTTGTATTTCATCAAGCACAGGGATCACCTCTCTCAGAAAAAAGAGTTTGTATAAAATACACCTTGTAGTAATGAGTGCTGGCACACTTCATAACCCAGCAGAGTCATTGTATATCCCTTCTGCAGAAACCATCTAGAAAAGAGTTGACAAGTAACCTGCCTGAACATGTTCCTGTACTTGATCTAGGTGATCCTGCTCTGAAAGGGGGATTGGACTAGATGGTCTTTCAAGGTCCTTCCAATCCCTAATGTGTTCTGTGATTCTGTGATCCTTACCAACCAGCTGGGGCTCTGAGCAACCTAGTCTAGTGAGGACATGTCCCTGCCCATGGCAGTGGGTTGGAACTAGATGATTTTTAAGTAACTTTCAAATGAAACTATTCCATGATCCTATGAAATTAGCATCGCTTTGCACTTTTAGTGCTTCCACCTCTTAGTGCCTTATCAGCCTTCTTCTTTTGAATTATTTCTATTAATATTTCAAGCTAGTTATCATCATCTCATAATCATATCCACAGTGACGTGGATAAGACAACTTTATATAGTCTCTCCCACCCATTCTGAACTGGAGCTGGTCGGATCCAGCAGAGGGACAGCCACAGGCACCATGAATCTCAAATGAATATTCAGCAGACCCACCACCCTTCCCTTAGTCCCACGACCTTCAATCTACTAGCACACAACTGATACTAAAGTGCAAGAAAAAAAAATAAATTCCATACTTTGCCCTCATTTTTTAATTAAACAGTTTTGAAAAGGTGTTGAAGAGGTGCTAATCTGAGCTATTATTTTTTATTGAAAATTATTGCCAAACCAAGCACTGCACATGATAAGACTAGCCAGTTATTCCCTGTTCTTTTACTTCCACCTTATTAAAATATCTATAACATAGTAATTTTATTTGCTATGATTTCTTCTAAATTAATTTTTTAAAACTTTTACCTTTTTGGATATAATTTCTACACTGTAAATATTAGTCCAGTATAGAGACACAAAGATGATGGAGAGGAACATCACTCTGATGAGGAAAGGCTGAGGGAACTGAGTCCTTTGAGCTTAGAAAAAAGGAGACTGAGGAATGACTCCATGAATGTTTATAAATATGTGAAGGGTGGGTGTCAGGAGGACAGAGCCAGGCTCTGCTCAGTGTCATCCAATGATAGGAGAAGGGGCAACGGGTGTAAACTGGAGCATAGGAGGGTCCAAAGAACTTCTTCACCGTGGGGGTGACAGAGCACTAGAGATGGCTGCCCAGGGGAGTTGAGTCTCCTTCTGAAGACAAGTTTAAAACGTGCCTGGGTGTGTTCCTGTGTGACTTGGTCTAGGTGATCCTGCTGTGGCAGGGGGATTGGACTAGATGATCTTTCAAGGTCACTTCCAATCCCTATCATCCTGTGATTCTGTGTTTTGTGGTTCTGTAATATCTACAGGTTTCAGTGAATGGGAGATATGAGACCCGGGTGAGATTCCTTAAATCCCTACCCAGTTAAAATATCTTTCATAGGCAGGAAAATAATCTGTTGTGGTTATGACATATGTAATAGATTAAATACGAGATATTGATGCATATAACCTGAAGATCCTTAGCTACTTTACCCCTCAGTGTACGAGGAGATGATGCCAGCAGGGCAAGAGTTAACCCGCCGCTGCCCCAGGTGGTGGCAATTGAGGACTCGTGGGCGGTAGGTGCTTGTAGTGCCTGGTGCTGCCACTCTGCTGAAGATTTAAGTAGGTTCCAGCTCCTAGAAGGAGGTTTGCGAGGTGACTGGTGCAAGTGGGTGAGGTAAGTCTTTTCTCCTTACATAGCACTTAAGCAACAGGTTAAGATGCTTGATGTTACTGCTAAGCAATATCTAAGAAGCCATAGAAGGTCAGAAAATGCAAAGAGTGAGGTGTGCCTGTGCAGGTGTTCCCCGCAGGACCTGGGGCTTGGGTTGTTTGGTTTCTCGGAGGAGTGAATTGAATTCGAATATATAATGAAAGTTGCATGTTTAGACTTTCCTTCTTGTTGTAGTAGAGAGCTGCTTTTGCAGCCATCTAAACGGGCTGGGTGGCCTCATTCACTGCTAGGAACTTGTGAAGCTTTGGCCGTTTGTGCCCTTTGTGAGTTTGTGTGGGCAATGTCAGCTAAAATACAGAAGTGAAGACATCAGTGAGCAGAATAATCAGGGGGTTTGATTATGCCCTAGAAGTCTGTGTGGTTCCTGCTTCTGAGCATTAGCTGGTTGGTGAAAGGTGAGAGTTGGGGCAGCTCGGTAACCACGGCTGGGCGATTAATTTTGTGTGGAAAAAACAAGCAATGAACCATTTTAATCAAGATACTGTATTTAAAAGCAGATTTACTGACGGTTTGTCTCAACTGTGTATTTTATCACCTGCTGGTAACTGTTACTTGGTTTGGGGAATTTCTTTCAGCTGAGTGTGGTTAGTGCAGCTGGCACAGCTGATGCCCTTTCATTGGGGAACCACTGCCATGAGCAGCTAGACTCTTGCCTCACGTGAGTAAGTGGCTGCTGAAAGGCAGAGCACTGCTTATGGCAAGCTTTTAGGACTTTTAGAGTGTGTCTTTACCGCTTAAGCGTGCCAAGTGCTGCCATTCACTCTGCAGCTCAGCAAAATAAGCAGCGAGAGTGTCTTCTGTGCCGCCCCCTCAGTGCTACTTGATGACCTCAGCTTGTGTCACAGGATTCAAGTGTGTTAATGTGTTTGTAGGGGGGGAAAAAAATGGCTTCATTCATACCTGCAGTTTTGGGCAGAATGCCCCGAGATTGAATTTAAAGAGATGACTCTAGCTGACGGAGAACTTGCCTCTTCTAGGGAGCAGGAAAGGTTTTATTGACATGCTTTTCTCTCTTCTGATGCTGTAAAAGAAGATGGCAACCTGTACAGTTTTAGGGGCATAGGACAAGCAACCCTTCACATGGACTAGAAATTTAGGAGGTGCCAGTTTTGCTAGCTGTCCAGCTAGACCTACTGTAATGACCAGGTCATCCTTGAATAAGATAAGGTCTTTCCTCTTGCTGTTGTACAGAGCCCTGATTGTTTTATGAGCCCAGAGTCAGTATGACTTCAGTGCTTACCCCTGTCTTTTGCTATGGGAATGTGTTCCCAGAAAAGCACTTCCAGCAGATGTATCTGCTCCTTTTGTCATATAGCACTGTGTGAGTGTCTTGTTGGATGTGTGAGGGTGTTGCCTTTGCAATGTCAATAAAATCTGGACTAGTTATTGCTGGGTTCATGTGGAGGTGTCACTTACTCAGTTTCTCAACAAGATGGTACATTTTTCAGTTTAGAAAGCCTCAAATTCTTACTGCAGTTTCTTCAATAGAATCTGCTTCCAAAACAGATTCTATTCTGTAAAAAGCATATTGGTAAATCTGGTTTGTTAAAATCTCTGCTAAAATAAAATGGTGTGAACAAAGCGCTCGTTTGTGGCAGCTGTGGTACGTAACCTTTTGAAGGTGGAGGGCAGAACTGGTGAGAAAGAACTGTGAAATAAATGCCTGTTTTAGTACTTTGTGGTTATTCTAGGCCAAACATTCTTGATTTGGGTAAATTGTAATAGCAACAGCACCAATGATGATACGACTTCATTTTTTTAATACCTCTGGAATCTATAGTACTAAAACACATTCCTTTCCATAAACCTGTGAGAATCAAACTGAGTCGAGGGTGTGTATCACACATTAGTATCACATGGCTGTTCTCCACTTCATGCACAAAAGGGGAAAAACTAAGCCAAAGAATACCTTACTCCAAACAAAAGCTGCTATTAATACTGTTATTATCTAAAACTGTCGTAGCTCTGACTATGAGAGAAACAACTGAAATTCCTGATCTGGTGAGGAACATCCTACTCCCTTTTCTAAGTGTTTTGGGTTGGATTCTTTTTTCCTAAGGGTCATAAACTGTTGTTCTCTTTTCTAAGTTGTCTTTGTGAATTATAAATGTCTGTTTATGCTTTTCTCCCTCTCTCCTAGGCAGAGTCTCCTCTCATTCTACTCCTTGCTCTTAGTAACTCATCCTCACTGAGCATACTTAACTTCTTGTTCAATTTTGTTCTTGTACCAAGACATTAATCTGCTGCTGGAATGTTCTAAAATATTCTTCTTCCAACTTCTGTGTTAATCAGCTTTTCTTTATAATGGAGCTTTTAGCAACATCAAAGAACCGTATCTGACATGCTTGCATACTAAAAATCTCCCATTCCCAACCACTCGTTAGTAATTTTAATGTGCTATTTGTTTACCATATATGTTTTTTATGACACTAGGACATGATGTTTAACATAATTATGCATTTTGTGAATGTTTTATGAATAGGAAAAGTTTATATAGCTACCAAGTGAAAAATAACATTGTTTACATATTTGACTCCCTTTGGGAGACAGACAAATATTTCCCAGAAAATTTGCCCACAGGCCAAACAGTGAAATCATTGTTCTCATGTCCAAGATATCTGTGTATGTTGTCAATTAATAGGTAAATATTCTTAGGAGTGACCTCATTAATGTTTATAAACATGTGAGGTTGGGTGTCAGGAGGATGAAGCCAGGCTCTCTGAGTGGCATCTAATGACAGGACAAGGGGCAATGGGTGTGAGCTGGAACACAGGAGCTTCAACATCAATGTGAGAAGGAACTTCTTCTCAGGGAGGGTGACAGAGCACTGGAAGGGGCTGCCCAGGGGTGTTGTGGAGTCTCCTTCTCTGGAGAGGTTTAAAACCTGCCTGGACATGTTTCTGTGCCACTTGGTCCAGGGGTCCTACTGTGGTGGGGGGATTGGACTAGATGACCTTTCGAGGTCCCTTTCAATCCCTACTGTTCTGTGATTCTTAACATGATTTATGTACGTTCAATTATAATTGGAGTAAAGGTGGAAATTATGTAAACATAAGGAAGCATTATTATTATTATTAAATTGAAGCCTTTCATTAAAAGGAGAGGAAAAACCAACCTTGAACGTAGTTTCCCCTATTCAGGCTGCTTCCTGTATTCATCTCATCTATTTTAATTTCTCTGTAGTGATTGCTCAGTACCAACTCCAAATGGACTCAGATGTGGACATAAGTGTTAGTTATTCCCATATTACTGGAATGCTCCAGATTGTTTTGTCGTGGCCTTGTTGTTTATGCATAAACATATCTAAGTTTGTTGTGATCTGTATCTTATAAATAATTATCTCAAGTTTCTTAAAAACAAAGTCAAATGCAGTCTGAAGTTATTTAAACAAAGGATTTTAAGTGAATATTAATGTGCTGTTACATAATCCCTAACAGAGAGATTAATTCTGTTGATCTGGAGTTCACTTGTGCCATCTGTGTAACACCGTGGGGGTTAGCTTAAAAAGGGAAAAAAGGGAAATCACGAAGCTGAAGGTAGCTGCCCCTGGTAACTTTCATTAAAAATCTTCATTTGGTCTCTGAGCAAGACCTAATCTCATTAACGATAGCGTTTCTACTGGGTATTCAAAACTTGATGAGGTAGGCATTAAAAACACTGCTGTGGACGGGAAGAAGAACAATCGCAGTCTTGATCAAAAGCCAATTTTAACATTGTAAAGCAAAATACTGTGACTAAAGCAAGCTTTGAGGATATAAATGTATATAATTATGGCATCTAACAATGCAGAACACAGTAATTTCTCCAGCTGCTGACTTTATTGTCTCTGAGTCTTTCCTAGATGACAAAGTCCTCTTGCACCTAGCAAAGGGCTGTTCATTGTAGACAGGGAACAAATTGCTGCTTTCACAAGCTTGAAACTTGCAGTCATTGTGGGAAGAAAGTTCTCCGTGGAAGAACGTGCAAAATTGCTAAATGTACTTAAGTGTTGAGTGAGACACACAGTACTTTTCATTAGATAAATTAGGATTATACTGGAGGTTAATTTTGGCTTAACCTTTGGTGTATAATAATTCACACTGTTGAAAGCAGCTCTTCAGTGCTGGAGTGCTTATCTCTTGATGTCATTATTTCAAACCTGAATGAACGTCCCTCATAATGACTTCCCCAATCACTGCTGTTATTTGAGAAATGTACTCCTAGAGAGCTAAGCAGACCAGCACTTGTTTAAATATAATATCTAGCAATGTTTAAAATGTGCTATTAAAAACCACCATGTAATTATGAGCTGCATGAAAAACATTGTGTTACACTTCCTTCTGTCTTGTATTTTTGTTGGAGTTGAGAAAAGTAACGACATGGAGGTTTTAATATGCTGAAAGTGTTAGATTTCTTTTCAAAACAGTCATTAGCAGAGCCATTACAGAATGAATTTGGTAACTTCACACAGAAATCTTAGTAGTGGTTTGGGTTTGCCACTTCAAAGGTAGCAAACCTGGAGTGAAAAGCTCCTTCTAGGGTTTTAGCCTGTGAGATGACTGCATTTAGTCTTTGTTTACAATCACAAGTGCATTAGAAGAGCAACTTTTTTTGAGTCAAAGCTGAATTTCGAAAAAGACAAGATTTTTTCTTGGTCAGTGACTACCAAGGTGCATGCAAGCTCATCCAGATTTCAGGTGCTTAATTGCAAAGCAGTTTTAGCCCAAGAAGGCACACCTTATTGAAGAATGCTTTGCTTTGTTCAGAGAAATACACAATCCAATTGGCAGCAGTTAGTGTTGGTGATTTTCTTGTGTTTGAGTCTGTACAGTTTTTGTACCAGAGAATTAGAGATGAAAAGTAATTTATTCTGAAAAGTGTCCATGAGGCAGCTTCAGGATCCAGCCTTAATTTGGACACTGGAACTTGAAGTGAGAGTTGGAGTACTTTGAGTTCACCTGATTTTGTAGGGTGATTAGTTGTGCTTTGTCTTCCTCCTCAGAAGGCAACTGGGCGGCGCAATGACTCTGCGCAAGCAAATCAACTGGCTTCTAATCATAGAAGGGATCAAAGAGTAATAAAACCTAGACACTGTCTTGCTGACTGTCTGCAGTACTCCTGGCTTAGACAGGTATGTTGTAATCATCTTTCATATTGGTTTGCTTTAAACAATAGCAGTGTAATTTCTATAATCCTTGCCTGTGTCTCAGTTCTTGTTATCATCTCTTGTCTTCTAGCCAATACTGTAATTTCACTTAATAGTCCAGGCATTTACTTTTTTGCTCACATGGATGTTTTAGGATACAATTTGTGCATAATCAGAGTGAACTGCCTGACAAATCTTCATTGACCATGAAGAAGAGGTTTCTTTTGTTTGAATAGCAATCTGCAATCCAGGCTTTGAACTGAAGTTTCTGTGAAGTTACTTGCCATTGACTACTTGAACCTGTAATTTTCCCTTTGGGCTTGCTTTCTAATAGAGCTGATGCAGGACCAAAAGCACCCCAGTACTATTTATTACTGTGAGCTGACTTTGCAGTCTTCTTCATGTAAACCTGTTTGTGCTACTAGCTTATTAATTTTTACAGCTGTCTCAAGAGCCCGTGTAGCCCCTTTCATGCTTAGGTTTGGCTTAGTCTCACATGACCTTGTGTACTAGTCTGTGTTCTGCAATGGAATTCTTTGTTCATTCATTCTGAGAACCACTTGGATGCCATCAGACCTCTTCTTACCTTATTTACCTCATAATGATTCCTTTTCTGAGGCCTGAATAGCAATTTTAGTCTGCTGAGAGGTTCCTGTCCCAGACTTTTTGCATGGAGGGGGGCCTTCAGGAGTGCTCCCTATCTTTTCCTATTGAATTTCAGATTCCTTATCTTAAATTTTAAGGATGTTAGTCACCTGGCAGCTGAGAAATAGCAGGGATTACTCGCTTTATTTTGTTGCTGATTTGAATGCTATATGATCCTGTTGTCTTGGTTCCTTAACATAACTCAGGCTTTTCTGGTGGTGAGGAGTGGGGATTTTTCTGTAGGGTTTGGTCTGCACCAGTAGGGGAGGGGACAACATTGCCTTAATATGTTGTAAAAACGTACAAGACCATGGAGTGTGATACAGAGTCCACTCTAGACAATGGATGGAAGTGAAAGGCACCTATGCTTTTGTGCTTGGCTTATGAGGATGATGTGAGTTGCTCTATTAAAAAGCAAGAATGCAGTTTCCCAAGCAAGAACTGAAAGTTTTAAGCATGATGGGTTTACCAAGTTAGGAGAAGAGAATAAGATGTCAGCTTTCCCATCCTATTCATAGCAACAGTATTACACGGTCAGGAATTCAAGTTTTTCTCTCTTCAAAGGACCACTGAAATGTACCAGCACATTATATTCAGTATTCAAAGTTCAGTCTTGATTTTGATCCTGATCAAAGGGATATGCTTCAAGTATTTTGACATCAATCCTTTTTCCTCACTTTGATTGTTTCAAACTGAGGTACAAGTAACCACTTCTACTACCTGTGCTAGCCAAGAATGAAAAGCATCTTATCTGCAGATGCTGCTGCTTGGAGCTGCATTCCCATTGATATTCTATTGCAAAGGATATCTCTCATTTTGCCTGTGGTTTTCAGCACTACTGCACAGTATCACGGGGGGGGGAAAAGTGCTTTAAAAAACCCCAAACCTATTAAATGAGGGTGCTGAGTGGCACGATCTAGATGTTAGGTTTAGTTGGCTTATTTGGATTTAGGTTGGACTGGATGATCTTTAAGGTCTTTTCCAACCTTATCATTACTGTGATACTGTGAAATAATGCCATGGGGGCAACTGATATGAAACCATCCCAGAGTACTTGTGAGTTCTATGCAGTACAATGTGAACAAGCCCCTAGAGAGTAAGAGAAGGTTAAAGAAACAAGCACTTTATTGTTTCAATACAAAATTTCTCATGAGGTCCTATCATTAGGCAGATCATTGCAGACTTTTTTCTTTTCATATCATAAAATAGAACTGGTGTTTACTGGCATCGATATATTACACAGTAAACTATACAAGAGAGGTTTACAGAAGCAGCAGAAGGTACATAAAAGTTGTTTTCTACTGTTGAGTGCTATAGATGGGCTTCAGAAACTAATCATAGAATCATTAGGCATTGGAAGAGACCTTGAAAGATCATCTAGTCCAATCCTCCTGTCGCAGAAGGATCACTTAGACCAAGTCACAGAGGAACACGTCCAGGCAGGTTTTAAATGTCTCCAGAGAAGGAGACTTCACAAGCCCCCTGGGCAGCCCCTTCCAGGGCTCTGTCACCCTCACTGGGAAGAAGTTCCTTCTCATGTTTATGTGGAACCTCCTATGTTCCAGTTTACAACCAGTGCCCCATGTCCTATCACTAGATGACATTGAAAAGAGCCTGGCTCCATCCTCCTGACACCCACCTTTCAAATATTTATAGACATAAATGAGGTCACCCCTCAGTCTCCTCTTCTCCAAGCTCAAGAGACCAAGCTCCCTCATTCTTTCCTCATCAGGGAGGTGCTCCACCTCCCTCATCATCCTTGTTGCTGTACGCTGGGCCCCCTCCAGCAGCTCCACATTCCTCTTGAACTGAGAAGCCCAGAAATGGACACAATACTCCAGGTGTGGTCTCACCAGGGCAGAGTAGAGGGGGAGAAGAACCTCTCTTGATCTGCTAACCACCCCGGTTTTGATCCACCCCAGGATGCTGTTGGCCTTTTTGGCCACAAGAGCACTGTGCTGGCTCATGGTCATCCTGCTGCCCACCAGGACCTCCAGGTCCCTTTCTCCTACACTGCTGCCCAACAGGTCAGTCCCCAATCTAATGGGTGAAGATCTCACTAGGCTTCCCTGAGATGACAGATAGTGATCCAAGGTGGTCTTAGCTAGTGTGCTGTGGTGGTGATCAGGTATTTGTCAACAGGTTACTTTGAGAAGATAGCTCTTGCAGTTGTGCCACCATGTTGGTCTCTAAGCTATAACAGTTGTCATCCAAAATACTTCTCAAATACATATATTCTCATAAATATAGATGTATTTACATATAAAGTATCTTATATTACATAACTAATTATATGTGTATTTTACTTTGTAAATCTGAGAGCAATAAATGTTGTAGAAAGAAGCTTCCTTTCTTTGTTTCCTCAATATTAGTGTACCGTTAACTCTTCTAGAACAGGTTTATAGTTAGTTCTCTCCAGAAAAGATGGTGTGTAGGGTTAAGTACATTAAAATGTTACCAATGTGCATCCATAAAGTATCACTCTTTCATAAGATGATTATTTTGTTTAACTTTTTTTTTTAACACCTCCAGGGACAGTGTCTCCACCCCCTCCCTGGGCAGCCTCTTCCAAGGCTTCGCCACTCTTTCTGTGAAGCTGATTTTCATAATATCCAATATGAACCTCTCCCGGCATAATTTGACCCAACTTTCTTTTGTCTGCTAGGGAGAAGAGGCCAACTCCTGCCTCACTATAGTGTCCCTTCAGGTACATGTACAGAGCAATGGAGGTGTCCCCTGAGTCTCCTCTTCTCCAGGCTGAACAGCCTCAGGTCCCTCAGCCTCACCTCATCAGACCTGTTCTCCAGCCTAATTGCCCTTCTCTGCCCCCTCTCCAGCACCTTGATGACCTTTCTGTGCTGCGGTGCCCAAATCTGCACCCAGTACTTGGGGTGTGTCCTCATCAGGGCTGAATACAGGGGTAGGATCACCCCCTTGGTCCTGCTGGCCACACACTTTCTGATCTGGGCCAAGATGCCATATGTAGAACACAGAGAACGATTAGTGCCAAAACTAAGGAATCCTGCACTGTTTGGTTTTCAACTGCTGTGAGCAGCTGGTTTTTGGCAGCCATCTCAGTCTTACTGGTTGATTGCTCCCTCCTATTCAATTTGCCTTTCTCTGATACCATTGCCCTCACTTTTCCTTGTTGTTTCTCACAAGTTGAACCTCTGTTGGAGGAAAGGGAGATGTGAATGTTACTTGCTTACGGTCTCAATAATGAGTGTCCTTTAAGCTGATGTGAGTGACAGCATGGGAAAATTAATCACTGCCACCACAGATGAGTGGCATTTGGCAGATCCTGAATAGCTGCTTCTTGGCTGGGTCATTCCTCATCGTCTACATCTCAATTTTGCTTCTGGTGTGGTCCATGATAGGAGCTGAAAAAGCTCACAGTGGTTTTGTGGAGCAAATGAGCCTGTGTATAATGCATCTAATGCTGTCAAGAGTTTAGTCTGACTTTTTTTCCCTCTGTGTGTGTTTTGGACAGCTGGGCTGAAAAGGAAAGAAGTGCCAGCAGGTAATTTTGTTTCCCAAATAGTCCAAGTGTAAAAATGTGTGGGCTCCATTTGTCATTCCAGCTGAGTCTCTGTGGAGACTGACCTGCTCATTGCCCATATTCTATTTTGTTTTCCTTGACTAAATGTTGCCCACTGGAAAAACATTTTTGAACCTCAACTTCTAGGCATGCACAAATGATAAATCGCTTTGTTCAAGAAATGCTTTTGTGGGATTGTACAGTTTTAATTGTAATTAATAAGGGTGGATTGGGGGAAGGGCTGTAATTTGTTGCAGGCATCCTTTGCAAGCAGAAATTGTACCAAGACCACAAATTAAGGCAAGAGATGTAGAAAACTAACAGTGTAAACTTGAAGGCTGCAATTATGCAAGTTATTTTTATATTAGGAATCCACCCTTTATCACAGAATCAAAGAATGGTTTGGACTGAAAGGAATTATTTAATCCCAACACCTCTCACTAGACCAGGTTGCCCCGAGCTGCATACCCCCTGCTTGTCCTTGAATGCTTGTAGAGAGGAGACCTGCACAACCTTCTGGGCAACCTGTGCCAGAGTCTCACCACCTGCACAGTAAAGAACTTCCTAAATCTACTCTCTTTAAGTTAAAAGCTTTTAGTCCTTGTCCTATATTAAAGATTATGAATCTGAGGATCTTATTTCTACAAGCTGTTAATACTGAGATGGACACTATGAGTTTCCACTATCACTTGTTATGCTTAGAGAAGACAGTCCCAATCACAAGGAATGTTTTTCACAGCTTGATGACTTCTTAGTGCTTTGGTGTGTCAGGCCTGCTACCTGTGGTGTAAACACTGCTCTGTGAGACTAGAAAGGTGCTTTGACCTGGTGTCTTCTGTTTTGAGGACACCTGATGTAGCTCATGAGTAGCCAGTTTGCTCCTGCACGCAGAGGGCCCTCATTTCATTTCGCCAGTGCAGATATATTGCTTTGCCTCTGGGAGCTGTGACAAAGGTTCTCAGTGTTAGCTTTAGTTAATAATTTGTGTTGTTTTCCCTAGAAAAACTTGTTTCTGTCTGATGTGAGCTGTTACTTGCTGTGAAAACCTCCATGTCATTGCTTGAGACATGAAGAGAGGCTCTTCATGACTCATCCTCAAGGTATTTGAGAAATCATTAAACATTTTTGGAAGAGGGGGCTTCTAGCTTCATACATGTTGCAGTATGTTAGTTTGGTAGGTTGAACGTTTTCTTAGATGTATTTATAAGTCTCTCTGTTTTACTTAAGGAAAAGAATCTTCTTTATGTGAAGCATTTGAGAACTTTTTGCTTACTAGCAACAACAAGATCTTGAGAAGTGTCTCTGAAGGGGTGGTTTAAATTCTAAAATATCCTAATAATTACTAATTTGTTACTCTGCCTGTGTTGTAAACTTCCTTTCCCATCTGTTTCTTAGCTATCAGTATGTTTAGTGTTAGGACAATGGCTTGAACATTTGGAGCTCTTTTGACAGGAAGAAAGGAGCATTCCAAGGTGCTGAAAATGCTGCTACCTTGCACCTGCAATGTTGTGTTCCCTTTCTCACAAAGCTAAGCCACTTCACAAGATGCAGAGTTTCAGTGCCAGGGCTTAGGCTGTTCTGTACACAAGCGGTGGTTATTCCTTGTTATCTGTGTGAGAGTTGGTGGGGTTTTGATAGGAGGCTCTTACATACTAATGCACCCCTGAGCACATGGGCATCTGCATTTTGCTGGGAGTAGCTTTGTGCAGAGGATAAGCCTGGTGTTGCTGCCTGCAGTAAAGCATTTATGGGAGCTTTGGTATTAAACTATTTTCAGTAGAATTTTATTACACTTCATATGGGCTTAACATCTAACACAAGAGATTAATTTTGTCTCTTAAGATCCCTTGGTTTGAGTTTTATTTTGCAAAGTTGTGTGGTTTTAGTTAGACTTCTGCTCTGTGTTTACAGCTTGCATCCTTTATAATTTAGAAAAGTAAGTCAATTATTTTCTGCATCTTTTGGAACAACATGGCATAAAGACAGGTTTTAAAGAGAAATGCCTGGCTCTGGAGGCTTGAAAAAAATAACTGGAGGTGTGTACTTCTGCGATGCTTAACCTGTCTTGAACTGTAGGAAGCAGAAATAGCTTTGAATGTATTTTATTGGCCTGAATGTTTTTGTTTGTGAAGCAAGCATCCAAGTCTCTAAGCTGTGTTGTAGTCTGCAACAAGCCTGTGCATCTTGCTTTTGGGAGTCTATTAAAATCCAGCAAAGCCATATGTAACTTCACATTTATCTAATAGAATGAATGTAAGAGATAATGTCTTGGACTACAACTTTGACTATTAATACCTCTCTGTGCTGCAGATTGCTGCCTTCTGGAGGGGTTGCTTCAGTATTACTTTGCATCAAAGAATAAATTATAGTTATCTGTGTCTAAAGTCAGCATATACAATGGATGTAATATGCTTGCTTTGTAGCTGTAAAGCCTCAGTAAAAGCAGTTTGGGATGATGTAGGAAGGCCTCAACCAAGTTGTAAAGATATTTTTTAAAGTTATGTCTTTCTACACAAAGTGAAATGAAATTTTTCTCTCCCCTTCATTGAAGTACTGTTACTGTTTGGTAACATTTATCAAGTTAGAAAACAAGGTAGAAAGATTAAATAAGAACAAGACAGAATAAGCCCCCCCCAACTGCTGCAGTGTCAGCAGTTCTTCAGGGCTCCTGGAAGGAGGGTGTTAAAAGTCCAATCTGTGGACTTCAGACACTGTGGCAAAGTATTGTGCTGAAGTGATCCTATGAAGTAAAATTTCCGGAGAGGTAAGAGACTCTGCTCAGGCTACAGATCTAGATATTTAGGCTGATGTCTGCTACTGGAGCATGCAGATCTTACTGTCCTGTAGGAAAGGACTCCATCACCTTTGAAAAAATATCTGCTGTACCTTGGTGATGTTGCTGTGTGTCACGGGTTCCAGCCAAACAGAAACAGAAAGAAGCCAGGGGTTTATTTAATCTACAACTATGTACAGAAAGAAGACATAGCCCAAGCCAGTTAGAACACACAAACCAGAAACCTCCATCATAAAGCTATTACACACAATTCTGAGAAAAAGGAGCAAAACATTAAGTAAGCAGTCCTTGTTTCCAGCTGGGGTCTCTGAGGCAGAGGACACACACAAACACTTTCAAAGGCATAAGAGGAGGGCCACCCCTTACCATCTCACCTCCCCACATTTTTCCCAAGCAGTCTGCCAAAGATTTGTTACAAGTCCTTTCAGCTCTATTCTCCCACTTACTCTAAACATGTCCAGTCTTCTCAGCAGCAAAATTGCAAACAGTTTCTCCTCGTGCTGCTTAGTCAGTCAAGATGGACACAGCCACATGGCTAGCCACATGGCTGGCCACATGCTGAGCACACAATGGCAGTGGCCGCATGTCCATATCCAGCAAGGACCTTCCTACACTCCTGTGGGCTTTGGATGCTCCCGTTTTAAGGTTTTCTCACCATCCAATGTCTCTGGGCTTGTAACAGCTTCATGTTCTTGGTTGATGCAGGGACGAATCAGCATTGGTGGTTTCCTCATGGCGTGGGCAGGGGAAGGGCTTTCCGTTGGCTCGGCTTGGCTCAGCACAGCTTGGCTCTGTGGCAAGGCAGAGCGTGCTGCCACCATCCTCTGCCTGCTGCTGCAGGTGGTGCAGTGTTCCAGCCCAGGGCTGCTCCTGCCAGAGGCCACTTTCCCTGGGGATGGCCTATCCCTGCCAGGACTCCAGGCAAGGAACCAGAAGGAAAAAGGGAAAGGCTCACCCCTGAGCTGTCTTTTATCTGCATGCAGGGCACCTCAGAAGTGCCCCTAGCCTCCCCACCCTAAACTGAACACAAAACCCTCTTCTGAAGCCATCCCTACCCAGGGCCTTAACAGTGCCTGTGTGGAGATGGTGGCTTTATCTTCCCAGGTAGTCCACATTAAAGAAAAGCATAGCTAGATCCAAACAACTGTTAAGTAGCCTCCTAAGATAATACTTTTTGGGAGAAGGAAAGGTGATATCTAGAGTCTATTTTCCTAACCTAGCACACCGTGATTAGTCTTGGAGGTGCTTATGGGAGAGGCAGTAGTTATCGGAGAGGCATTTTGTATGCAGATCTGTAACAAGTAGCTCAGACTTGTTAATTATACATGTTGTGACACATTACAGCTGTTGCTGTCAGTTTTTGCACTTGTCTACTTGGTATTGTTAGCAAAAGCATTTTTGCCCTTTCATTCAGAGTTGGCTATTGCTTTCAGACACAAAACACCTATTTCAACAGCAACAGTGTTTTCCTTAATTTATCAGTTGCTCTTCCTGTCATTATGACAGATTGCAAGCTGCATCAGGTTCCATCTGAAACACAACTCCACATTTGCTTTAAAGTAGAGAAAGATCTAAAGGAATAATGTTAGTTTTAAATTGATTAAGGTTGTTCATTGTAACTGAAAATGACACTGATTTTGGCTTCCTCTTACATTTTTAATGGCTGGTATTTTAGTGTTGTCATTCTGCGCTTCATTCAAGCCAGATTCTGTTAAATGTCTTAAAGTTTTAAGAAAGGCTCTTGAAAACCTCTGGCACTCTGTAAGAAGAGAAGTTGGAAAAACTTTCTTACAACTGAACAAAGCAGAAAAGGGATTCCATAGGATTTCAGTTGTTTTCCTTCTTGTTTGAGGCAGATGCACGTGGATTTGTCACATTTAGGGACATTACTTTCGTTGCTGTGTCCGTCCACATGCAGTATATGCCTTCATGGTTTCACCTGTGGTTTTTAGACTAGTGAACTTTAGCAAAATAATTTACAGAAATAGGGCTATTTTGGTGAATAAATAACTTTCCACTGGATGTGGTATTTTTCTTCTCTTAGTGACTGAAGTGGTAACACAATATGTCAAACACATCCATATTTCACACTGTATTTGAGAGCCTGAATTCTGCATTCACAGAAAACGTTGGAAGATATTTCATTTATCAGTCAGGAGTATTGCAGGGAGGGATTTCAGAAAAACATTGCTGGCACTAGAGAATCCTGGTTACATCTGCTTGGCAGTGCCACTAGAAAGAAAAATGGAACCAAGATGATCTCTTTGTGTGGTGGGACTAAAACATACTTGCCAGAGCGCCACTATTTTCCAGTTGTTTCACGTGTCTTTCACCATTGCAGCTTGTGGGAGCTGCACTGCTGGCTCTGCAAAGCACAGATTAATTATTCCCCCTTACCATCACCCCCAGGTCTGCATCATGAGACAAAGATTTCATTGAAAAGAGTCATTTGTGTGATGCTTATCTGAGAAGCACCGAGATCTAGGAGCTTTGTTGCACTGAGGTGTGTAGGTGCAGAACACACTCCACAGTCCAAGTGCTCATGAGCTGTACTGCAGTAGGGATGGGTCTGGTCCTACGTTGTTTTGAGTCCAAGAATCATTGCTCTGCAGTTGGACGAGTAGACTTCTTCAGGGCTCATTTCTGTTTTGGATGCAAGAACTTGACTTAAATTCCCAAAGCTGGAAAACATTTATGTTCTTTACTACAAAGCTGTTAAGTGTTGGTGTGATAGCATGCTCTTGGTGTAGGAAGGAATGGCTGCTGAATTAGCAAAAGACACTAAGATGGCATTAAAATCACAGAATGGGAGCATACTTACTTATGTCATAGCCTCAGGCAGTCTAGATTTTACAGGATGCCAGGAAATGTTATCAGAACTCAGTAACCTTTTTTTTTTCTTGAAGAGATGTCCAGAAATTTTAACTGAAGCCTTGTGATGCTGACTTGATTTTCTTTTCTTTGTTGTAACATGTGAACACTGATACAATACAGCAGCATCTTCCAGCGAGACCCTACAAGCTTTTGCACAATAATAATAATAAGAAGGTGTAATCCTCCAGTGACAAATAGCTTTGCAAAAGCATTAAGCTAAACACATATGTATGTGCCTGGTTTTGACTGGAGGATTAGTGACTTGTTTCTTTGTGAAACTCTGCACTGAGCTTTTTATTAAAATCACCAGCCACAAGTGCACTTCAGGTGATTCAGGTGACCTTTAAAGGGTCTGCAGCAGATGGTGCAAAGTCTGTGTTCCACACAGTATTCTGATGTTTGGTCTGTTAAGTAAGTATCTAATTACTCCCAGTCTTATCTTATTTCAATATAGTGTCACTAAATGACTTACATGGCTGTAAGTAAGGTAATCCGTTGCCAATCTGATAAGTTTTCAGATTGACTTTTTCAGAAGTGAATTTACACCTGAGGAGAATGTCTTTTGAGCAGATGAGCATCTTCCCTGCTTTTCCAGAGGTTCTTAACAATATCATTTGCTGTCTTTCCCACGCAGGTTTTGATTCAGGTTTTCTAAATAAATTGCCGGTGGCAATTTTTGGTTTTTCTTTTAAAGTTTCTTGATGGCAAAGTGGCTCTTAGTTGTTGTGGTATTTTATAAGAGGATGCAAGCACTTCTGAAATAATAGCATCTCACTTTGGGTTTGTGGGTACCAAACCATTACTGTGTTATTTTGTGAACTGCTGCATACATTGGGTAGAGAGCACATAGGTGGGTGGTTGACTCATCCTGAATGAATTTGTTCTTCACGATTATCTTGAAGAGACCCAAGGTGTGGAAATAGACATGTTGCTACTGGAGTCAGTAGCTAGATTTTTCCTCGCCTGTGATTTTTTTCAGGTCTTGCTAATTCTGAGATGTTATGTGAAAAGCTTGGCATCATCAGGGAGGTTCTCCCTCCTCTCACTATTCTTGTAATAACTCCCTCTGCATGTCAGCATGCCTGTTTGTCATTTTAAAAAACAATTTAGGGATGCTTTGCTCATCTGCATGGTTAGGCACTAGATGCTCTGCGATCAAAACACCCTGTAACTTCTGGACTCCACATACTGAGCCTTTGCTCTCTAGTTCTGTCTTCAAAGGCTGTTCTCCTGTTTACTATCCTACAGTTCTGCATTCCTGTGCAAGCTGCCTGTCCTGTAGAAATCCCTGAAATTCTGCAGACAGGCTCTATGGCATTTACATGGAGCTCAGGGTAGGATGAGGCTCCATAGGCATAAAATTGCCCTTGTCACTTTATCTCAATGATTTACAGAAGCAGTCTGGATGAGGGGAAAAGAATTAGATAAGTATATAACTCCCACTGCTCAGCTGGTCTGTTATGTTCTATATAGTTCATGTGCTTCATATTTCCCAGATGCAAGCTGGGCTGATGTTTGACACAGACCAGTTAGCAGGTTTAACTGGGGCTCCAAGATGAAGGAAGATGTGCTTCTGTCTTATTTAAGTGTCTCAGTGTTGGTACACTGCAATGTTCTTGCAACTCCACAACACTCTCTAGTGTTGAGGTCGATGCTCTCCTTTTGGTGTCCACATACCCACCAGAGGAACAGAGTGCTTCATCCTGTTGTCCTAAAGAATGCTGCATCTGCTCTATCTCTTGCTCTTCCAGATAATCCTGCTCCTTGAACACAGCAGAGAAATTTATCCCATGATTTCCTCTTGAAAAGACAGGAGGTGGTCTGTTTTGTTCAAAAGTAAGTTCCAGACCAGTGTTTTAATAGGAAGTAAAAGGAGAGAATATAATGCTGCCTTCTGTGATTAAATCCATAAACGTAGCCACTGAAAGGAAATGTCTTTTTCCTGTAATTTTAGGCATGGTCCTTAGTCCAGTGCTCAGAAAAAAACACAGGAAAAGACAAACTTACAAGCAGCTTCACAACCTCATTGGCTTTAGTCTGAGTTCCCACAAGTAGTTTACAAGCTAATTATTTTTTAAAAGACAAAACCTGTTATTAAGGGCAAGATGTTTACTGTATTTCTGGTAAATACACAATTTAATCTAATAGTTCTGTTCTGAGCAGTTACTATGCATGGATGGCCTGTTTGGCATGAGCATCCGAAAGCAGAGCTGTCCTGTTAACCTGCCACGGTGTCTGCTAGCCCCATGCTTGAAGACCATTTTCAACATCATAGCAGGATGCCAGGAAAGTATTACCATGGGCACACTTGTTGCTTTTATTGCTGGATCAATTGATAAAAGGTTGTGTTGTTTATGTTTTTGTGTTGGACTTCACACCGAGTTACATATTTGGCTTCCTGTGATGTTATGTTGGTTGTTTCCATTAGCTGGATAAAAGCTCCAACTGCACAATTTAAGCAGTGTCCTTCAGGCAACACATTTTTGGCAGTTACCAGTCCTGTTCCTGGTGCTGTGGATGTGAAGGCCCCTTGGGCACAGCTCTTGTTCATTCCATTAGTCTGTTTGTGGTGAGCTGAGGGCAAGGAAAGTTCACAACCTATTCTCTCTGCACCATTCACTCTTTTGTATTTTTATTTGTGTTTTCAACACAGCTCTCTAAATCTCCTGTTTGAGGTAATCAATCTCATACCTGAAATAGTCAAGAAGTAGCTTTTTTGAGTCATTCTAGCACGGCTCTCCAATTTGTTTATCACCATCATTCATTCAGTTGCCAGTGGATAGTACTTTATCAGGTTCACTATTATAGTAGATGGTCTCTCTCCTCCCCTCTTTTAGCTTGACTTGTTTTAATACCTGTGGGAAAAAAAATATTTATGTAAACCTATTACTCAAAGAGATTTTATGTTGTATTTATAGTTCTCATAACTTGAACTGCAGCAAGTAATATCACTTAATTTTCTATTTAGAATTGCCACCAAAGGTTGTTAAATTGTCGCTGCTCTAATGAAACCACATCAACGTAGCAGTGAATTTAACAGCAGCGTGTGAACCACAGTAGAGCAGAACAAGTCAGGTTAGGGTTTGGTCTCAGGAAACACTCTTGAGTGGTTTTAGTTTGTTTTGTTTACTTGTAAAGTATTCACTGTTTACAACTGTAAACTCTCTTGTTTCTGCATGCAGAGTTCAGGAATTTTCTAAATGTTACTGCACGAGTTTAAGGATTTACTAGCAGCTGCAAGGGTTTGATCTTTCTTGTTTCTATGCTAAAACTTCAAAGTAGTGTAAGTTGCTTTTCTTGTTCAGAAATATTTCCAGTCTGCACAAGCAGCACGATTTGAGCCCCACTGCCTCTGGTGATAATCTCAGACAATGTTTACTAAAATTATTATAACCTAAGCTACTGATGGACTTTTCCTTTATTTGTATTTTGGGTTTTTTGGTTTTTTCCTAGTTCTCTCAGGCTTTGAAGAGAAGTTAAAGTACCTGAGTACTTCAGTAGTTATTGATAGCTATTTTACTGATAAGAGCTGAATACCAAAATGAACTATTGACCTGTTGGAGAGCAGTGAGGGTGAGGGAGAACTGGAACAGGCTGCCCAGGGAGGCTGTGAAGACTCCTTCTCTTTTTAAGACCCGCCTGGACGTGTTCCTGTGTGACTTGGTGTAGGTGATCCTGCTGTGTCAGGGGCAGTGGACTAGATGTAAATACATAACCTGACTTTCAAAAAAAATCAGCTGCAAGTCTAATATGTTGCTTCTGCCAAGAACTAGGTTTCCCCCACTGCTTCAGCTCTTCTTTAGGATCACAGAGAACTTCTCATAATATCAGCACATGCATAGTTAATCATAGAATTGAAAGAGGTTGGAAGTGACCTCAAAAGATCATCTAGTCCAATTCCCCTGCCAGAGCAGGATCACCTAGACAAAGTTGCACAGGAACATATCCAGGCAGGTTTTAAACAAAGAAGAGAGACAGAAGAATCATGGGGTTTAGGCATCCCTGAAAAAATAAGGTGACTGTAAAGTTTAAATTCCCTTCTGAGATGTAAGACTAGTTATTTGAGTTGGTTTATATGAGAAAAATTTGGCTTAATTGTTCACCTGTAAAACCTAGGACTTGTGGGGAATGCCACAACTTCCAGCAGCGGTGGTTTCCAACACGATCTAGGCAAAAGTTATTGAGACTGGAGTAGCCCAGGTGTGCCCAGTGTACCTTCTGAGCTGTGTCATGAGCCCTGGGGTGGCTGGAGCCCTCACAAGGCCCACCAGAGAGAAGAGGCTGAGAAATCCTGCAGGCTCAAATTGTTTCCTTGCTTTTCACAGCACAAGTGATGACTCTCTTCTCATCTTCTGCCACTTGGGCAGGCCCTGTGTGTGTCCAAGATTAATACTGTTCTCTTCAGGTTTCTTCTTAGAATGAGAATAGGAGGTGGATGGTCAGTGTCAGAATGTGAATAAAGTTAATTTGAAAGATGTGCTTTCTCTGGTGTTAGGCTTTCCACTTATTCTTTCGAATTGATTTCTGTCCTTAGCTCCATGGCTAAAGCCATGTTCATGAAAACTTAAATATTTCATACTATAGGTCTCAACAGGCTGCTCTCCAGAGAAGAGGAAAGTAGTTCCTGTCTGTCTGCTGCCCTGGATGCTTGCAAAGGACACATCAATGTGCTTTTTGTGTTCCGTCATGATAGGGGAAGTAGCTGTTTGTTATTTCTTGGCAACTCTGCTCAGGATTCTTACTCATTTGATCTTGGAATGCTTGTTTCCAGAAGGCAGGAAGACATGTACATGGCAAAGTTATGTGAATACTCATTGATAGTTGTACAGTAATACTGAAGTTGTGATGCAGTCGCAGTGGCCTTCTTCATTTTGATATTTAAGATAATTTTTCACCTGTTAACAAAATACACAAAAAAGAGATGCCTGCTATACCTTGTGGTCCTCATTTAAAATGAAAAGATAGAAACTGGAACAGTCATGCACCACTTTGTTTGGAAAATGACACAAAACTTGGAACACAAAAAACCTCCTGTTAAACACAATCATAGAATCATCAAGATTGGAAAAGAGCTTCATGATCATCAAATCCAACCATGTGCCCTACAAACCCTAGCCCACCCTACACCCCTAACCACTAAACTGCTTTTCTCCTTGACCTGCTTACCTAACCCTGCTGTATCAGGAACTTATTAATTATTCATCTAATTATTAGTGGCATCTTTGTCTTGACTAGTGAAATGATGTCAGTTTCTAGTCCTGTGTGAATAATTGGAAACTATTGCCCTTTCAATGTGTTTCTGCAAAGGTCTTCTCTCCTCTGCAGTGGAGATACTCCACGTGATGTTCACTTGGTTTACCTGTGATCTTATTGTCTTTCCCAAATAATAACAGTTTAAAAAAATCCCTTAAAAATCACAGGTTTCTAGTCTGCAAGCTGCACAATTGATATCTGTAGCTTGACATAATTAGGATAAAGTGAGGAAAAAGTTCATCATTCCCTTCTGTCATTGTTATGTGAATGGAAAGAGATGAAACATCAAAGGTCAAGAGATTTAGAGATGATACCTGAGCTCTCAGCAAGGTGTGAGGTGTGCTGGGCACGCTGGACTTGCCCACAGGCATACCAGGTTCACGCACTGCAGCTTGTAGGGAGCACAGGAACGTGCTGAAGGTGTCTGCATTTTAATGGGTATGGAAGTACTGCTGAAAAAGTCATTCTAATTATCAAATTGTTCCATGAATGCACAAATGCCACGCAGATCATCACCCTCATGTGAAGGCTGCTCACGAGCAAAGGTGTTCTTTTGTTAGCTTTTTTTTCCCCACAGCAATTGTACAAATCTTAACCATAAAGCAGCTCTCTCTCAGTAGTCTGCTCTCAGACACCACTCGGCTATGTGATACTCCATGTGAGTACAGTCACGAAATAAAACAGCTGAGATGAAAATGTGGCATAATAAACAGCCAACCCCAGCAGCAGGTGAGGGTGTATGTACAGAATGTACTGGAAAGCAGGAAGGATGGTACATCGGAAAACTCTTCCGTCATACACTTTGACTATTGTTGTATCTGAGCTACTTCTTGGAATGGTTGCAAGTTCTTAGTGTTTTTCAGCTTTGCCTTTAATTCCAACATGGGAGATGCAGGCTTTCTTTTTCTCCTAAATTGAAGAGAATGGGTGTAGGAAATAATGAGGCATATGATGCCCCAGTTTCTCTGCTGTACCTGTACAGTACGTATGTTCACACAAAACATGCGTGCACGCTATCCTTGCATTAAAGCATTTCACTTTGTAAATGATTCATACCTTTCCATTAAGGTGTCATATTTGCCTGAGCAGCATGAAAAAGAGACCGTGACTGTTCTAATCGTTTGTGGAGAAGAAAGTTTATCATCACTGTCAAAGAATAGCAGGGATGCAGGCTTAAATAACTGCTGGAAATCTCCAGTACTCTCCCAAGTGTTTGAAGGCTCTATAACACAATTAACATATTTAACTTCATTTTTTGCTTAATATACTATTTAGGATCTTGAGGCCATATTTATTTTTAAAAGGATTTTAAGCTCCTTAGGGATTTTTTTTTTTGAGACCTGCAGTGTATTTCTTTCTTTCTCTGGAAAAGTTCTGACCTCAAATTGCATCAGGGTAGGTTTAGATTGGATCTTAGGGAGAAGTTCTTTCCTGAGTGAGTGCTTAGACACTGGAACAGGTTGCCCAGGTGATAGAGTCACTGTCCCTGGAGGCATTTAAAAGCTGAGTAGCTAGGGCACTTGAGGCCATGGTCTAGGACTTACAGAGATGTTGGGATGAAGGACAGACTGGATGACCTGGAGGTCCTTTCCAGCCATGGCTGGTTCCATGGCTGGTATCAGGAAAGCAGGTCAGGCAAGATACTAAGAAGAATCTATCATAGTTCAGTCATTACACCAAGGAAATATTTGAAAGCTGTGGATCCTATGCAATGCTGCACCCACACAGTGCCAGCTCATGTCAGGCTTCTCATCTACCAACCTCCCCAAGTCCTTCTCCTCAGGACTGCACTCAGCAAAAATGGATTTGTACTGGTCATCAGTTCAGTCATCTGTTCTCTGTGGTTCTTCAGTGATCTGTCAGCAAGTTTGAAACATATGCACAGGCCAGAATGGATTGCTGTGGTTTGTACTGCTGCCTGAATGTTTTATTAGAACTTCCACAGTGCTTCCACAGTGAGCACTTGTAGAGATTTCACACTGGGTAAGAGGAAATACTTCCTTGGCTTTGGTGCTTTTAAGGAAAATCTTATACTGGGTTAGGACAGGTTTCTTCTCTCATGAGACAAACACAAGTTTCATCAGTTAAGTCTTCATTGGAAGTTCTGTGTCTGAGACCTTGTGGATGGAAGGAAGGAAGAACGACACTTCCTTGAAGGTAATTGGATGTGCTCAGGGAGGTGAATCTCCCCACCTGTATGGGGAGACGATGGCATAGGTTGAGAGTTCACATGCAGCCCTTAGGGACCAGAAGTGACTGGTGAGCAAGAGCAGTTCTCACAGCCTCTGTGCTGTGAGAAATTCCATATAGCCTGGACTGAGACAAAACCAAGCTGAAAGGAAGCTTTTGCCTTGTGAGGGCACAATTGGCAGGAGTTTGTTCTATATTGCCTGGTCACGTGGAATTTTATTTCAAGTTTTTTAACAAAAGCTGTTTTTCTAATAAGGATTCCAGTGCTCACTACAAAATGTTGTGGAGGACCCACTAACCCTCTTGAGATACGAGGCCTGTTTCACAGCATCTACAAGGAGCTGCCATGCTGTTACGAAGCCAGGCACTCATGTTCATGTCCCATGCCGACCGATGTTTGCTGTGGAGTAATTGTTACATCTAGCTTTGTAGTGGCTTCTTGGGCTCCCCATGTAGGTAACCAAGATAGTCTTTCTATGATTTTTGATCAAACTGCTCAATGACCACTCTAAAATATGGATCAGGTGGATTTGGAGTCTTTCATGCTTGAGGTTGAAATTTGCTTCTCTTTTGCTTCTGAACTAGCTACTCAGAACACTTCTGTCACCTCTGGGTTGCTGGTTGGTTGGATCTTTAGTACTGCTTTGACAGAAAAAGGGTGAAACTCGTCTTCCAAAGTAGTTCTTGAACAGGCAAATGAGGCTCCATCTCCCTGGATAAACTGAGCCTGCTTGTTAAGTGATCCTGTGGGCAAAGAGCAGCTGCACAATTTGTTGTGAGGAAATACTAAACCTCACAATTAACTTTCAGGGGATCAGATTTTTTGGCTCTTGGCCACAAATGTTTAATGGAGGGTTGAGCTTGATAGAGCTGCTTTTCTGCCCAGAGCTGAACTGGTAAGTCAAATCCACTACTTTTTGACAACTTAATTTTGACTTCAGGCTTGAGGCCAAATCACAGAGGAACAGCAGTAACTGTGCAACAGCTGTCACAGGAGGAAAAACAAAGAGAAGACTAGTTTTTAAGTCGTGGCATTCCACTCTTGGAAGTCTCTCACTTGCAAATGTGAGTACCCTGGAGTAGATCTGTTCATATGTCTGAGTTTTCTTTAATAAAAATATTCCAACTAGTTGTTGAACTAGACTGTTATTGCACAGATGTTTGCTTGGCTGTGACACAGTTCTGGAAGTAAGATAACCTATCTCTTGTGCTGTGTGCACAATTCGAATGATATGTTTAACTTGTCAAGAAACCACATTTTGAGCACAAAGCAAGATCAGTAAAATGGTTCTTCTGGGACATTTTGGCAACAAGGTCAAACTTCCCTTAAAGAAAGGACCGATTTGCATCTTTGGATTTGAGAAGACAGAGGAAGCCAAAACTGAGCTTACTGAGGTGCTAGTTCTCAGGCTGAACTGTAGAGACATGGTTGTGTTTTCAAAAGCAAAAGGAAAAACAGGATTGTGCTGCTGGTGGGCAGATACAAGATGCTTCTGTGACTTAAAAGAACGTGTGCTGTGGTAACTGGCAGAGAACTGTAGAAAGAAGAGAAGAAATATGTGTTGAACTACAAACGCTGATGTTAGAAATAACTCAGTGTTTCAGCCTTTTACACCAGAGCAAAGTGTCTCAAACTTAAATTGTAAAGGGAAAAAGAAAGCGGAGGTGCAAAACCTTCCTCCCCTTAATCAACTTTTGACTTGTTGAGGGTATCTAAGTCTTCATTTGGAACTTTATGTTGTCCTGAATAATCCATTCAGCATGAATTACTGTGCTGAGAAAAGCTCAGCCTCCAGTCTTCTATCAATTACATAAGCTGGAAGTTGGTTTACTGTCAGTACTTCAACACGACACAGAACCCACCACCCTATTTGGACAGATTCTAGCAGACCACTGCCACGAAAGGAAGAGAAGCAAAAGGAAAGATTTTGCACATAGCCATGAAGCTGATGAATGGAAGAGAACATCTCCCTTTTTAGCCTTGCATGAGCCCTCACAATGGATTTCAGGCAGCTCTACTTGTTTTAACTTTTCTTCACCAAATATTTGAAGGAAGGTAGCATGCAGAACCAAGTGCTGGCTCCAGTTCCATGGTTATATGAGTCCTTCCTGCTTCTGCCTCTTAGAGCGGCGTGTGTAACCTGGATAGGAGTCAGCAAAGTCCTCCATGGGTTTTTAATTTCTTCCACTTTGCAGCAGGTAGTACTGACCTAGATCTCTTATCCAATCAATCCTTTTCCCCAAATTAGGGCGTTACAACTCCTCTCCCTGGCTGTGCTTACATTCTTGTTTTCCAAATTTGTTTGAACTAATTCCCAGAGAGCTTTTGAATGTGCTAACAGTATAGAATACATTACTTTGCCATCTGTTTCAGGAAAGACACTTTTCCCATTACATTCCCATCCTGTAATAATTTAAACTTTGCAGTGAACTCTCCAAGCTGCAGGTTAATTTTAACCTTGTAAGCCCACTTCCTTTTGTTTCAGCAAGAATACATAAGGCTTTTTCTTTTCTAGAATTATTGCAGTGTGTTTGTACACATGATTGTTCAATTGAGATATAAAAACATCAGTATTTAGATGTTGAGCATTTAAGTAAGAAAATTGGTCTGACATCCAGTTCTTGTCATAGAAAAAATGGGTTTGGGGTTCAGACTTGACACAAAACTTGTGTTAATACAAGTCAGCACATTTCCACTAGCATCGTCACAGGACAAGTCTATCCTATGATAGCTGAATTCATGCTAGAGCAGCCAGGATCTTGAAAGAACAATGTGGTGTTTTCGGACACCTGAATATTAAACAAAAATACATCTCCAGGCTGTTTTCTAACTCACTGGTTCTCAGGCACAGATTGATTTGCTGTGAATTGCAGAATGTTATGGGTTGGAAGGAACCTCAAAAGTCCAACCCCCATTGCTGGAGAAGGAAAAGCCTACAGCACCTGGTGTACTCAGACCGTCTCCCATCCAAGTACAAACCATGCCCAGCCCTGGTGAGATAACCAAACATTCCATCTCTGTCTTTTCACCTACTCCTGCATTTCACCCACTAGCTGTGACTATTTCCAACCTTTACTTACAGCAGACAAAAAAGATGTTGTCAAAAAACCTTAACCCAGCTGCCACCTCCTCACTGAAATTAGTTCACTTTGCAAAGTTAGAGAATCAGTCAAGGTTTATGTGGTTGATGACTCTTTTTTCCCTCCTGTGCTACTGGATCACAGAGGGAGCTCAATATTGACTTAACTGTCTAGGAGCTGTAAATGAAGACAGGATAACTTCAAGCATGTTGTTTGGAACCAGCTCTACCCTTTGCTACTAGGCTACTGTACAATAAAGGCATGCTAATGCAAATTAAATACAATTTAATGTGAATTAAATAAAATTTAATGCAAATTAAATAAAGTGTACTTATTAGGAGTGCATGCCAGGTAATGATTGCTTCTGATTTGTTTACTGTTGGAATTAACACAACCAGGATGCGCTTTGTCTGTAGCATCCCAGTCAGGTCATAAATTATTATAGGTTAAGTACAAAGTTCCTACTAATCTACATGGGCTTACCAAATGTGACAGAGCAATTTGGTTTAGGTCAACAGTGTCATGGCTCTGAATGAACTATAGTGCCTTGATGTGCATAAAAGACACAAATCCTGGATCTGTTTCATGGGGCTTTCAGTTTTCCAGTGGAGACATGAGGAAACCTCTTTGGCCTCTTTCCTGCCTTGATGTCATCGGAAGATTTATCCATCTGTTGTACTCGACTACCTTCAGATAGTAATCACTTTCACAAACCACAGTTTAATCAAGTTTGTTTTAAAGGAAGAACCTTGATTCTGTGGTTGTAGAAAAATCTCATGAGCTGGCTTTCAAATATTTTGTTTGTATGATTTATCTATTAAGCTCTTGAAGTAACTGTCAACCCAAAAGCTTTCATGTCTTATAACTAAGAATTTTTGGTTACCCTGGTTCCTCACTGTAGTGGTTTAGATTGTTACAGATCATTACTGATTTGCAATTAGCAAATAAGGAGGAAGACACCAACACACACATGTAGCTGTGTAGTAGGAAGCAGAAGTAAAGAAATGCAGGCTAAAATGCAGTTCACCAGTACGTTAGAAACAAAGGATGCTGGAGTGATGTGACGAGTGATGTGACTCTTCTCAGTGGAGGACTATGTCCCTGGATGTGTTTAAAGATTCTAAAGCTATCTGAGAGGACATTGTAGAGATGTTGGTGCTGGTCTCTTGTCATAGGTAATTAGTGACAGAACCAGAAGGAAGGGTTTCAAGCTCCAACAGGGTAGGTTTAGAGTAGATATGAGGAGGAAACTTTTAATGGAGAGAGTGGTCAGGCAGTGGAATGGGCTGCCCAGGATGATGGTTGAGTCCCCATCTCTGGATGAGTTTAAAAGACACTTAGATGTAGTGTCGGTGAATCTGGTTTAGTGGTGAATTTCTAGAGTAGGACTGATGGTTGGACTTGATGATCTCAAGGGTCTTTTCCAGCCTGAATGATTCTATGGCCTTCCAGTCTAAATTAAACAAACACCCCCACCCAAACCACCACCAAAGGAAACCAAACCAGGCCCAAAACCAATGAGACTTGAGCATGTGTGAAGTTTCTGTCCAAGACTGACTGCATTTTTGTGCTCTGTCACTGAAGCACATCTGAAGTCACGTCCTCAGCAACCAGTTATAGTGATGATACTTCTTTTTCTGGAATGGTAGACCTTAGTTTTCCCTAGTTTACCCGAGGGCTACAGGTTTGTGTTAAAGCAGAGAAGCAAGAATGAAGGTGTATTTTTCTCTCCAGCATTCCTTCTCTTCGTTTGCAGTAGGAAACTCTTCTGGGTTTTTTGGAGGGCTTGTTGTAAATTCAATACTATCTGAACTATCATGAAATACTAGCATGAACTACCTGAAATCAGTAGAAAATAAAGCACAACAGAAAGAGAGCAGCTTGTCCAGAAAACTCTGCAACTGTAAACAGCACTGCAAAACCAACTGACTCAAACTGCTTCACTAGGTAGCAATTGCTCCACTGTACAATAAAGAGTTTGTTAGTTGAAATGCTACTTTTTCCAAGTGTTTTGGAACCCTGGTGTTTCCTATGAGGTGTAAGGTCTTTACAGCACACCTGCTGGCATTAATCCAATAATAGGTTTACAGGCACAATCTACTCTTGGTACTCTTAAGTGATTGTGCTTAATAAACATGAAGCAATAACAAGTAATTTGCCAGGTAAAACAAACGGTGAGCACTGTAATCTATATCAACCTACATTAACAAATACATTTTTCAAGAGGGAGGATTTTTATTGAACGTTTAAATTAATGTGAAGTGTGAGATTTCCTGAGAGAACCCTTTCCTGTTTGTTCTACCTTGTTCCCTTTGATGGGAGATAATTCAATGTAGGTTCAACATGGGTGCAGACTGAGTTGTTATGTATTGGCTGCAGGTTTTGAGGCTGAAAGACTTGAACTTTTGCTATGTACAGCCATAGAAAAACCACCTAGGTGGGAAAAGACTGCTGGAGACCATCTGCTCCATGCTTCTCTTAAAAACAGAGCCTTAACTGAGGTTGCGTCAAGCCAAGTCTAGAATATTTCCACTAAAGATGTCACTGCCTTATGACTTGATTATACCCCTGTCAGCCTGTTATTTTTACTAATCTAGGTTAGTCTAGTACTAATGAGACTGAAAAAAAATTGGTTTTCTATCCTTCAGAATTGCTTTTCCAGTACTTTCTTTATATTTACTCTAGAGATATAAAACATTGAATTTTTTTTAAAGGATTTTCTGACTTTAATGTCTAGAAAGCCATCAAAACTGGTCTGGTTTATTGAAAATATTGGATCTTGACTTGCAAGTAGGTTGTTCAGTACCCTTTCAAAAGCTGTCTGATGTTCCCTTTGGATCAGCACTTACTGTGATAACAGAAAAGAGGAGCAGTGTTTGGATATCAGCACAAGTTGTAGTGTGTGAAGGGAGGCCTCCTGAGGTGGCTGTAACATCCAGAGCATCATTCTCCTCTTATGTGATCACACCTGTCCTGACACTTCCCATGCACGGATGTTGGGCACAGGATTTTCTGTTTTCAGGGCTGTGCAAAGAAATGATCTTGGACACCTGTGCAGCACGTTGATAGGAATCTCTTGTGCTGTGGGCAGCAGCAACGAAAATGTCTTTCACACGGTGTGCCAGTGGCTTGACTTCTAAGGACCATCTGTAAGAAAGGAGAGAAGTTGGAATTCATGCAGCAGCTGCAAGGTGTGGGATGCTCCCAGTGCAGAGGTGCATAAGAAACCATGGTAATGACTTCAGTGAAAGAAAATAGTAAATGTGTGTGTGGAATCCAGGTAATGCAGAGGGGAGTGGGAAACTTAATATGAGAAGTTAGCAGTTTAGGGTTCTTTCCAATAGAATTTTATAATTATGAAGAGATTCTTTTGCCCTTTTAGCATGTGCCACAGTCACAGAATTGCAGTACACTAGGGATTGGAAGGTACCTCAAAAGATCTAGTCCAATCTCCCTACAACAGCAGGATCACAGAAAACTGTTAATGGTTTTGGCTTTGATGAAGATAGTCAAAGAAATGATGCTTTCTCCTGCTTCATTAAAGAAATAGTATTATAGGTTTTAATGCTGTATTTATTTTACAATATTTAGGGATTTCTTCTGCTGAGTATATATCAGGGGAAATTTATGAGTAGTTTCTAGGTAAATCCATTTCTACAAATGGAAATTTTTTTATAAGAAGCAACATTGCCTCCCCAAACTAGGAATATTAAAAAAAAAACCAACTTAGTGATAGTAGGGAGGTTGAAATGTGCACTTCCTTTAAAAATTTCACTTCAACAAAATGGCAAGTTCTGCTTGCAACGTCCAAAAAGTGTCTGGAATCAGTGAAACCAACGTGGTAGCAATCTCTTATTTATTAATCTTCCAAACACAGTTTTGCACAGAGTTTGAGCTACCAAATTGGCTTTTCAGCCTTTGACTGAAGGCACCACTAGTGAAAGTGGTACAAAATCTCTGCAGAAACTGTATTGCTTGTAAAGACCTCCCCCAGAGTGGCTTTATAATGTCTCCCTTAAGAGTGGAAGGGAGACAAAGTGCTTTTATTGAAAAGAATGACTTTTGTTCATTTCTTGGGTTGGCTCAGATGACGAAAAGGACCACTTTGCACAAGTCTGCCTGTTTCTAGTCGGGGGGAACTCTCATTAGGAAATCTGGCTAATGTGTTTCTCAGTTTGCCTGACATTCTGTGAGCGAGGAGGGTTATCAATCCCTCAGTTGGTTTTCTTTTGTCAGAATGTTCCCTGGGACTGTAAATGTAAATTTCACTGAGTAATGACTTGTGGTTAAAAGTGAACGGGAGAAAACTAAGGAGTTTGTAAATGGAGGAACAACAGAGTGTTTTCCTAAGCTTCACTGAGTGTGCTGTAAGAGATATGGTTTATTCTCCAGTGCTTATCTAGGTGATCCTGGTGTGGCTGGGGGACTGGATTGGATGATCTTTCCAGGACCCTTCCAATCCCTAACGTTCTGTGAATTTGGTCAATTTTCTCTCATGACTGTGTTTCCCATTCTATCAAACTTATTTTCACTGCTAACATATCAGCTGCTAAAAAAGCAAACACAAAACCTCCCTTTACATGTATTTCCAGTTTCCTGATCAAGCAATGGACATATAGAAGACAACAGATTTAAGAGGTGTAGAAAGAGTACAAGCAGGACCAACCTGTTGTCCTACTGAATGCGTGGAACAGTCTGACTTTGAGCCTTGCAATGTGCATTACTAGGGCACCCCCTGGCTTTCATGTTCCTGGTCAGAAAGGAAACAAATCATTTTCATCAGTTTTAAAGCAGAACAATGGTATTTCTTTAAGTTGTAATAATTTTAAGATTTAGCAGTTGGTATTAAAAATAAAAACAGCTTGTAGAACTTTGGTAGCACAATTTGTGCTTTAACAGGATTTTAATTTGAAATACATTTACCCAAACATTGTAGTAAATTTAATAGAACAGTGCAATTTATTTTTATTTTTATTTGGTGTTTCTAAAGCTGATTAAGGTAGTGCTGGAACACTGTGGTGTGCCTGGAAGTCCCCCAGGGTACTGTCTGCATCAGGAGGGTAATTTTGCAAGTTCTCATCGCAGGGAGCTTTTGAAGCACCCAAAGTAGATTATTTCTGAATGATGTGGACCTGTTGGAGTGGGTCAGAGGAAGGCCATGAGGATGATCAGGGGTCTGGAACACCTCTGAGAAACCTGAGTTTGTTCAGCCTGGGAAGGAGAGGACTCTGGGAAGATCTGATTGTGACCGTCTGGTATCTGAAGGGGGCCCTACAAGAAAGCAAGTGAGGGAAAGCTGGGGAGTTGTAATGATAGGGTGAGAGGCAAGGACTTAAAACTGAATGGAGATCTAGATAAGAAATTAGGAAGACGTTCCTTACTGTGAGAGTGGTAAGACTCTGGGACAGGTTGCCCAGAGCAATTGCTGATGCCCCATAACTGGAAGAGTTTTAGAATCGTAGAATCACAGAATCATTAGGGATTGGACGGGACCTCGAAGGATCAGGCTGGATTGGATGGGGCTTTCATACTTACGTAGTTGCAGCAGGCTTAAAATGGTTAACCCATTGTACTGTTTGCTAATTGTTTCTTTCATATGTCATCTGGATTAATTTATACAAGAAATGTCATTTTGCAGATCATTTGAGCAAGCTAAATAGCCCCACAGGTACGGAATATGAATTAATGACTGTCTTTCTAGCAGCATCGCATGCTGTTACAGCGGTGTCTTTGCATCTTGTATGTAAAATCGATCACAGTGCTGAAGTCTGCGCTGCGATCCCTAGAAATCACTGCAAGGGGATGGCCGGGAGCATCACCTAATCCATCTCCTATCTCTGAGCAGTAGTGATTAGATGTTCTTGGGTATCGGATACAAATAGACTTTGTGGAAGTCTGAAGTGAATTTTGTGTGTCTCTGTAAAAAAACTGAAGCGGGGATTAACACGACTCACATTTTTGGCATAATTCCTGATGACTGTCTTTTCTCCAAAATGAGCTAATTGTAGTGAATTCTTTCAGTGGAATTGGACAACAATTGGTTTCTGGCCTCTTAGTAGCCCCTCACTCCCCTTTTTTGTTTTGGTTTTGGAAGGAGACAGAGCATTTGACTTCTCTTTTACAGAAAACTGTTTTCCTTCAGAAATGGTATTTTCTAACTTACCCTCTTTACCCTCTCTGAATTAAGGACGAAACCCTTTAGAAACTAGTGCCAAAACCTGGGCATAGCAATCTGTGGCTTTAGTGAATATGCTTTCTTCACATTACTAAGATGTGGTCAGTTATAACTGTCTGTCCCTCTTAGGCACTATTTATATTTAAAGTTCTCTCTCTGTGTGTAGACATTTGGTTTAATAAGCACATCTTCAGTTTTTGAAACTCTTTTCCTATTTATCAAATTCAGTTTGAAGCCTTAGCTCACCCTTGCAATTCTTTTGCAGCCTCTCCCAGTTTTTTGACCCTTCTTATATTTGTAGTTTTTGGATTCTGTTGGCTCAGTCAGTAAAGGAATTATTGGAGGGATTGAGACCTGAGGCTGAACTTTCTCAAGACCATATTTAGGTCTTGCAACTTGACAGCAAGCTACTGATAACTAGTCTTGAGGTACAATTTTTCTAGAGCTGTGTCATGTTTCGTGGGCTTGCTTAGGAGACTGCCACCCAAGGCAATGCCAGGAAACAGTCTCAAATTCAGGCTACCTCATAACTGCTTCTGCCCCACGGCTGCCAGGCCAGAAATCAACATGGCTCGATGTAGTTAGTCCATTCTCAACAAACCTGCTGGCTCTTGGTTACCTTGTTATTTGCCAGGTGCCTATAAACAGTTCAGTAAAGTAGTTTTAGGGATCTTGTGACTGTGGTGTCACTTAGAACACTGAAGGTAATGAACAGCACCGGGTTGGAGGCAGCTTGCAGAAGGGCTATTCCATGACTAAGTGCAGGGTGTAGGTGGGAGGTCTGACTCTGGCTCTCTGTTTATTGAGTTGTACATGTTTCTTTATGCTCTTTTACCTTCTTTTCAACACAGAGTGCTGCAACAGCACCCTGCTGCAGTGAGCTCACTTCTGTTAGGATTGCCATTTCCTTTCGTTAAATCTCTCTTGGATTCTACAAAAATTTTTCATTTTAGTAAAATTTTATATTTGAATCGTATATTTTAAAGGTCACTCAGTCTCACTTTGCTGCTAACTGGAAATTCTCTGGAATCTACATTTTTTTTATATTATTGTCAGCATGATGGTTTTCATTGGTCTCAAATTTTTGAATGCTCTGCTTCTGCTAACAGGGAAATACAGAATAAAAAGCCTCTGTTGCTCACTTTATGAACAATATTTGGTTTCTTTCCAAAATAAAAGACCAACAATATCCTAAACATCTCTAAAAATTAACTTCTGTAATAACGCAGCAATGAAAAAGATGGTATTTTTCTGTGTGAAACAAGGTCATCTTATTTGGAATACGCTGAGCTGAAAACAATCAAACTTCATTTTCTTCTGTGCCAAAAGCATCTTTAGAAACGTGAATTGGTGACATTAGCTGAATATTGTGTTAAGAAGATTTCCTGTTACAGGAAGGAAATTCCATTCTACCATTTAAATCTACCTGCTATCATCTTAGTTGAACAGGAAATATTATGTTCCATGTCACTTGTGAAGAATTTTTTCTTTAGTATTTCTATAAACACAACATCCTGAAGCTTGCATTGGTTTGAATTGGATTGTTCCTGAGCTCACATGCAATTGAAACTGAGCTTTTTACACATCTGAAACTAGATGTGAGCCCAGTCCTGAAGGCTGCAGAAAGCACTCTGGGTAATAGCTGAAACATTGTCGTTTCTTTCTAATTATAAACCCATTTTTGCAATTTTTAAAGAAATACGTTTTATGAGGAGAGATTGGGAGAGTTGGGGCTGTTTAATTTGAGGAAGAGGAGGCTTAGGGGAGACCTCATCGCTCTCTACAACTATCTGAAAGGACCGTGTAGAGATGTTGGTGCTGACCTCTTTTCACAGGTAGTTAGTGACAGAACCAGAGGGAAGGACTTCAAGCTCCAACAAGGGAAGTTTAGACTGGACATCAGGAAAAAATTCTTCATGAAAAGAGTGGGCAGGCAGTGGAATGGGCTGCCCAGGGTGGTGTTTGAGTACCCACCCCTGGATGAGTTTAAAAGACTCTTGGATGTAGTGTTGATTTAGGGGGTAGGACTGATGGTTGGACTTGATGATCCCAAGGTCTTTTCCAGCCTGAATTATTTTATGATTCTAGACATGAAAAAAAGCTTCAGATCTTGTTATTCCATGAAAAGATGTGCCAGTCTCTTTTCTGAAGTCCTAGTAGTCTAAAAGGCAGAACAATCATGGACTACTGCAATATTCTTCACCTCTGTGCTATCATCACTTGTATTTGTCTGTGGCAGAACCCATGTTCTAAGATTGCAGCTTTTCTGAGCACATGTAGTCATATTATGGAAGGTGATTAAGAAATTGCTTTGTGCAAGTTCTCCTATCCTTTGTCTGTATGCCACTGCATACAAATGACACTGTGCTATTGTTGTGAGAAGAACAGATGGGCTCCCTTCCTTCTGAACAACAGTAATTCACCACAGTTCTGACTTTTCCTCTATGAAATTTGTACTAAAAATATTGTGCCGGAGTAATAAACTTGGAACCAGATGGACCTGCTATTTGAACTGCCCACCCTTGCATGAAAAAGTTCTGACAATATTACAGGAATGCTGTACTTTTAGAAGGAGAAAAGGTGGGTTTTTAAATTAGCAAAAGTGATGGTGTTGAACTACACTTTATGCTTCTAGATTTGTTGTGGTTTCCGTTACAAATATCTTTTAAATTGAAAATTTAGAAAAATTCAATGCAATCTGCAAGAGAAAAAGATGGAATCTCTCTACAAACTTGCTGCAGTGGCATCTACTTTTGCTGCTGATAAAAGCAGGGGAAGGGAGAGGTAGGGTTGCTACAGACACTTGGTGTAAGATTGACTTTCCTTGAAAAGACTGGTGAACCTATGTTAACTGATAAAGTAAATTGCTTTCCCAAGTTTGGCCCAAGGAACAGTGGAAAAATTGTCCAGCCAGAAAAGCTCAGCACAACAAAGTAGTTTTCTCTATAGGTTTGGGTGAATGGATGCATAGTTTTAAAGATGTCTTTGTAAGCGTGTGCATAGTTGTTTTATTTTACCTTCACCAGAGCTAATGTATACGATTTCCTTTATAGCACTGAGTTAGAGAACATCTTCTTGGTGTGAAGCTTTATATTTCTCTGGTGAATTATTAACTTGATTAAACATATTTCATCTCACTTTATTTCCCATTTATCGTAATTATGCAGAACATATTTTTAATTAGAAAGAGGGATCCTTTTTTCCTTGGCTTCAAAAAACCCTGTGAAATCATCAACAGAGGTGGGAGCTCTGGTTTTCGTTCTGTTTGGATGCTGTTGCAGTAAGTTTCAAATGCTTCTCCCTAGCTGGCAATTCCTTTCCACAGATAAGGTTGTAAATGTGTCTGTTCTGTTTGTTTCCAGAATGAAAAGCCACTGTGTGCTTAGCCCTTACAGGAATTTTTCATGTGCTCTTGTCAGACATCTAAAACAGAAAGGTTTGATTTGGAGTTAAATAATTCTTGAAAGCAGCGTGACATTCACAGGATAAGTCAGTTGTGGTGAGTTCCAAATGTGAATTCTCCTTGTGCTTTCAGACAGTTTTTGCCAAAAAGAGTTTCTTTTGAGCAGATCCAAGAGCTCAGTGCTTTGCTAGGATTTAATTTTCTTTGAATTTCCATGAGTTATCTCACATGTCCAACCAACAGACACTTTTCCACGTGGGATAATTCACTTCTTGGTTGACAGTGCTTTACAGTTGCTTACCCTTATGAACTGAACAGTTCTGTGAGGCAGGAAATCTTTGTTAACTTGCAGAAAAATAATTGCTTTCCTAATGGTAGATGATGTTCGTATCCCACAGAGGAGTGGGGGAAGAGACATAGAAATGGAATGTTGGATTATCATAGAATCAGAACATTAGGGATTGGAAGGGACCTCGAAAGATCATCTAGTCCAGTCCCCCTGCCACAGCAGGATCACCTAGACCAAGTCACACAGGAACATATCCAGGTAGGTTTTAAACATCTCCAAGCATTTTTAAACATTAGCTAAGCGGAGATGAGCCTGGTTTGTAGTTAGATGAGAGACAGTCTGGCTGCACCAGGTGCTGTAGGCTTTTCCTGCTCAAGCAGGGGGGCTTGGATTTAGATGGTCTTTCGAGGTCCCACCCAACCTGTAACACTGTGTGATTCTCAATGCTTAGACTTCAGAGATGGTTGCACTGAAGCCCCTCTTGGCCTTCACTTTCTAGTTAGATTCTAGTTGAACACTTGAGTTTCAGTAGCAAGAACACAGAAGAATACTTTGTGAAGACAATCAGGTTGGCAAATTGAGGAGAATTTCCCCCCCACCCCACCTTGTTTTGAATGGACAGTTCAAAACAGAAAGTTCTGATGAGTGGCAGAAAAGCCAGCAAATCCTCTCTTTGGATATTCACACTCAGCAAAGAAATGCAGAAACCAAAGACTCACAGCAGGCAGTTCAGGAAAATACCATGCTAGAGGTAAACCAGCAAGGTCAACTTCAATCTGAAAGCAAGACTAAACTGCATTCAGCCTACTGGGACCATATACAGGAATCTGATATTGTAATTTAACGACATTAAAAGTGCTTAGCAAGTTTTGGAATGCATGAAGTAACCACATGAGCTCTGTTCTGTGTTTACAGTCTCTTGATTAACCCACCCAGAGGACACTGCAGTGCACAAAGATACAGCTTCTGAGCCCTTGTTAGCAGCATAATATGTGCTAACCTTTAAGGGGGGAAGATGTATAAGTGGCAGTGATGTGGAAAGTTGTGGGTTGTTTTTTTTCCTTAAAAATGAGGGGAAAAAGGACAAACACTGTAGTACAGAAAGTGCTAAGTCCTGCTTAAGCAACAAGACCTGGTTGATGCTGTTCCAGAAAACAGAGATAAATGCAACCAGAAGAGTACTCTCATACTCATCCTCTGTTTTCATAAAGGTTTATTGAGAAAAGGGTGAGTTATAGTTGCAGATATAGCACCAAAGGGAAGACTGTAGCACTGATAACCATCATGACATTCCCCTGCAGGTGGTTCTGGTCAGTTAAACCAGATTAATTTGTCTTGCTTTTGTAGCTGGATAGACCAGAGCGTTGTTACCCATGAAATAGTTTTGGATAAAGCACCTTTGGTATGAACAGCAACTTTCCTCTTCCTAGAAGGGAACAGAAACATGTTCTTTAACACAGACATCCTGTTCCTACAGACTGTTATGGGGCTGCCTAAAGGATGAATAACTTGCAATAAACAAGTTACCACAGATAGTGGAAGCAATACAGTCACATTACAGTGGCATTCTGCCCAGTCTAGCATCTTTCTCAGCAGAGTTGAGAATTAGCATTTGTGTGATGCTAGACAGAACTAACAATGCAGCACAATTCAGTGCTCTCCCAGCTGAACCTATGTAGACCTCTCTTGCAGCCTGCTGAAATACTTCCTGGGGCTTGTTGGACTTCTGCCATCACTGAGCCCAGTCTGGGGATGTATGGACCTGGCTGTGGGGGTTTAACTCCAAATTAGGGTCATCATGGGAAGACACAAACAGAATAAAGAAAATTAAGCTTTTAAAGTAGAAAAAAATCTTTCTTGCTTTTGTGTCATCTAAGTTAATGGTGCTGTTAAGCCTTTGTCAAACATGACATCTCAATTAACATGTGGATAACACTGACTAAATTAAAAAAGATCCTTTATTTCCAAATAACTTTATAGCTGTAGATACACATATGTTCAAACTGTGTCCTCAGCTGTCATTTCTGAAGTCCAAACACTTTACTACAACCATGTTATATAATTAGGTGAATAATTGCCCTACTCTAAGCAACCAGACCATCACGATCTGAGAAATGAAACACACAACTATAAAATCAGCTGTAATTACACCGTAACAGCGTGATGGAATATAATGCTTTCTGGAGATGAAAAGTGCCAGCCTTTCTGAAATGGCCTGGTTATTACTTCAAAACTGCCTGCAAAAGCACACATATGTCCCTCTCCTAACAACTCTTTAATGAAAGTTGTAGTTGATATATTAATTGTGTTTGCCTGAAAACTGATCCAACGGCAATTTTTCACTGCTAGATACGCAGTAACTGAAATTCATCTTAACTGTTAAGATAATTACTATATGCTTACCGTGGCATTAAAATAGTGCCTTACATAAATGAGTCATTATGCTACTTTTTGATATGTTTTCTGCTTAATGATGGTGTTCAGTACTGCAATTATCATTAGCTGTTAATTTCTTCTTATTTCCTTGGGATTTTTTGGCATTTACTAATGTTCTACAATATAACACAATGCTTGTTCCATTAATGTTTGACAATTGTACGTGTCCCTTACTGAATCCATACGTACAGCACGCCACTGTTAAACCCTTAGAGTTAATGGAAAGCACAATAAAATGTAGTTGGATGTATTGGCAATTCCCTGAAACAAGTGCATATTAATCTAAGACAAACTAATGCAAGGAAGCGCATTAGTATTTTAAGCCACTTTAAAGTTAAAACACACATAATATAAAATGTCACTAGAGGAAATCAAGCCTCATCTCTATAAAGTGAAGTGTTCAGTTTCACATCACTTTGGAAAACAGTAGCTATAGGAAAAATATGAACAATTCCAATGATCCTCAAATAGTCACGTGGCAGCGACAACCACCCCATCTAATGTGCTTTTTGAACAAAAGCAAGTGAACCCTTGTGTTGTGAACTGGATGTTTCGTGCTGACCAACATACCCAGTGTCACAGATAATCTGATGCCACTTACTGTGCAGCTTCCCGTTAGGGCTGCAGAGGCAAGAGCTCCCTCACATTGGTTCAGTTCAGGGCAAAGCCACGCGAGGCTGTGCGAAGCAGGCCCTCTGCAGAATATGTGTACTGGGAGTTGTGAGCCCATGGGAACGTGAGCGTTAATATTTCTGAAGAGGGAAGATGACCACTGGGGAAGAAGGAACTGTGCTAAAAGCTGCTCTTTAGGTAGGATGCAGGACTGCATCTTCTCTCCAAGTCAGTCACTTCATGAGTATCTCCACTGTGAAGAGCAGGAGGACTTTTGCAGAAACCCAGTGAGAAGGTGATAGTTTCCAACTATTCGCACAAGACTGGAAACTGATTTCATTTAACTGGTAAAGACAAGAATGCCACTAATAATTAGAGGAATAATTAGTAAGGTCCTAATCTGGTAGGGTTAGATAAGCAGATCAAGGAGAAAAGTGTTTCAGTGGTTAGGGTTCTTAGGATGGGCTAGAGTTTGTAAGCAGACGGTTTGACTTGATGATCCTGAAGGTCTTTTCCAACCTTGATAAGTCTATGATTCTATGATTACGCTGTTTTGTGTAGTAAAGGAATAAATAAGAATGGGTTTACCTGGAGGAAGAGGTAGTACTGTGTTGTTTGCTAGAGGTGAGCTCTCGGAGTAGCTGGTGTGGTTACTAGTCCTTTACTAATGAGGACCTGCATCCATCCGTGAACAGTTAATTCTTTCAATCACTTCAACATCACATACTCTTTACCGGCTGGGAAGGTGAACTTGGGCCAGGCGGTGTTCTCTGTCGATGCTGAACTCAGTTTCACAAGCTGCTGCTTCAGGGCAGGAGAGGCAGTTTTACCAGTTACAGAAGCTCTGTACTTCCAAAGAAAGCAAAGGACTTGCTACAGGAAAAATGGAGAGTGTGTAATAGTGCTGCAGCCACTACATACATACAATAGGTTAGTGAAGTTTGTTTAGTATTTCCACAGAATGGCCAGCAGATACTTGCAGTGATTCCTCCTTGTAAAAGAGCTGGCTCTGACCCTACACAGATACTGAGATGAAGCCTTACACGTTGCTTCTCAAATGTCTGAAGATATAACATGCAATCATGTAAAAAAGTAAAGAGGGCATTTTAGCAAGAACCCTGCTAATTTTATGGACTGAAATAGCAACAGAAGCTCTGGAGGGTATATGCAAGCAGCTAGCCATGTTCTTGTGGGGAGTCTGCATTGCAGATAAAATACAAACCTGTCAAAAAATAATCTGAAAGATGTCCCTGAAACCCATGACTACTTTGGCAGTAGGTTTTAGCAAAGCTCTCTCTTATCATTGTTACTATTTTCCCAGTTTCCAAGTATTAGGGGAAAAGGTCTCTTTCTGTAAATAATTAAGATACCGACAAATGTAGAGGAGCTGTGTGTGGTCATATTTGAGGGGAGATACATGGAAGTTTCTGCACATCAGCACAACTTCCTTGATTACCCTGAGTTATCTTTTTGTTTTACTCTTGTGTTGTTATCGCAGAAGCTGGACAGGAAACATGGTTGCAGTGGAGGAGGATGCCAGATGTTGGGACAGATGTTCCTAATAACATTGTGTGCGGGTAGAGTCAATGCAAAGGAAAGGATCTTCATAGCAAAGCAAGACTCTTTTTCCTCTCTGTGCCTCCTTCCTGATGTTAACGGTCAATTCAGGTCTTCAAGAAGGGCTGAGCAGGAGGAACGGCAGAACTTCCAAACTTTCTAACCTTGTGAATCCCATTGAGCACTATCAGAACCTGTAGTCAAAGAAGAAAGTTAGTGCAAGTTTAGAAAAGCTTCTGTTGTTCTGGACAGTATTGTCAGAGCTGCCAGACAAGAGTTGGACAGAATTCTTTCCAGTGTCTTTTCAGACAGATCTCCTCAGAATGTTAACTGAAGTAGCATTTTTAATTGATTCTTCAGAACTGGTTTTTTGGTCTGATTTTTGTGCTTAAGGTGAATGCTGGGGTGTTTTTAGGCAGTACCAGATGCTCTCTGAAAGGATACATGTTTATCAGCCTCAAATGGGATGAATGGGGGTGTAGGGAAGAGACAGAGAACTGAAGCTGTGTGAATGAATGATTTTCCAGGTTGGCTGTCAGCTTAGAAAGAGAAGTACAACATTGTTTGACGTAAGTGTTATTCTGGGACTGAACAAAGCATTTCTTTGGTAGAGGATGGGACTCTGATCTCCTGGGGTCATGGGTTCAAGCCCCATGTAGGACATCTTGAGACAGTCCTGTAGGCTTACCCTGCTCTAGCAGGGGGGGTTGGACTTAGACGATCTTTCGAGGTCCCTTCCAACCTCTAACATTCTGAGATTCTGTGAATACACAGGAAAACACATTCTCCTTTCAGATTTCACAGCTCTGTGAAAGCAGAGCTCAAACACCTGGGAAACTATGTGACCAATTTAAAAAAGCAAATGTCAAAAACATGGAAGCCAAGGCTACTTTGAATCTGAAGTGACAAGACGGGAAGGTTATCCCTAAGGCTAGAGTGATGAGGCTCCCTTGTAGTCTTTCTCAGAGAACAACTTGCCTCCCAGTTTTAAAATTTGTGCAGTAGATAAGACATTTGGAGGTGATTATATCAGAACATCATCTTGACAGCTGTATCCTGCATCTATTGTTTTGTGTGCCCCTAGTCAAAATCTTCTGCCCTTAATAAATCAAGTTATAAAGCCATTCTCACGGTGTTTCCCATATATATTTATATCCCTTCAAAAGGAACACATAACATGGCTTATTCCCTTATAGTATCAACTGCCCCTGTTTCTGGATGGGTATTTTAAAACATAAAAGGGCAGATAATAAATGAACAGAGTGTAACCAATGTTTTTATTTGCTTTTAATCTCCAGTGTATACATAAGTGCTATTATTGGAGGGTGCGTATTAATTTCTCGTGAGTGGCAGCGTAATTATTCCAACGACGGCCTAGAGTACAGCAATATATTCACCAAATGTTCGAGCTGCCCTTGGCTACACTAACATATACAACCCTATTAAATTTAATGAATATGTGTACACTCTGCTCTCATTAGTACATTTGCTGTTACTGAAGTCCTGTTACAACACGATGTTTTGGCTTCCTAACTTTTATGTCTTGCTGAAGTTTAAAAACAAAACCAAAGCAAATAGGTTCTTTGACAGCAAGTGGTTGGGACCTCAGGGCGGTGCACATGGCGGCGTGGCAGAGTTCTGTCATGGAGGACTGTCTGATTTAAAGTTCATGGTCCTAAATCTGTTTGGATGAGAGAATCATTAAGCTTTTGTCTACTCTGAAGGTATAGGAAAACTTAAAACCAAACCAAATTGGTATCACATTAGAGATTGAAAGGGACCTCAAAATCATCTAGTCCAATCCCCCTACCACAGCAGGATCACCTAGACCAAGCCACTTAGAGGTAAAGTGACCTTAACCTACTTTTGTTTCACTCTCATTTTTGACTTGCTCTGCCGTGCTGTGCTCTCTGTGTCTCTGAGAAAGACCATCCAAGATGAAGTTATTTCTTTCTCATAACATTTCCTAACACTTTGGATCCTTAGCTAATGTACTATAATTTTTGCTTATGTTCTTTCAATTAATGAGACAAATTTCTTGTATTGCTTATTTGCTGGCTGTTTCCATGCTGCAGTCATTATCTGTCGTGTTCCACAGGAACAGACTTTTAAATTGGGAGTGGGTCAAGAGAGCACACTTGAAATGACTTTTGACAAGCAACTGGCTTTTTTCTGTGCCTAAGATGTTCTAATCTTCATGCTATTATGGACATTTATTCCCCCAGAGGCTAATAATTGTTGATGGCCTGGAAATAAAAAAAGTAGTAGTTAAGTCATAAGCAGTGTGTGCTGCTACAGAGCACACTCAGTGAAGCAGCTCACAGCACTTCGAAAACTAAAGACCACATGTGTCTTTAATGGAAAATGTTAATAAAAAAGGGAAAAAATGCTGTAATGAGGAGAGCAGATACACAATTGTTTAATTCTGGAAATTGGATCAAGCATGCACTTTTATAATTTTAAAATGAGGGTTTTTTTCTTTTTTATTTAAGATGAAGATTGGAAGGAAAAAAATTTTCTTGTTTAGAATGTGCTGTCTGAAATGATCTTTTTGTTGGATTGTGAATGTGCAAAGGAATTGGAATAGGGAACCTGCATAATTTTTAAGTTTAATCTATAGCTTAAGAATTTTAAAACTAATTTATGTCTTGGAGTAACACTTCTGGATCTTCAAGCCAAATTTGGTTAGTCATCAGGTGGCATCTTCATACGTGTTTGGGTAATTTAATCCAGGTGGAGTGACTGTTGATGTAACCACCAACTGTTAGACAAGGGTAGATTTAGGTTAGACATCATTAGGTTGTTTATTCTGAGGGTGGTGGAACCCTGAAACAGATTGCCTAAGGTGATGGAGGCCACATCTCTGGAGATATTCAAGGTCAGACTTGATGGGGCTCTGCGCAGACTGATGTAGCTAGAGATGTCCCTGCCTGTTGCAAGGGGATTGGACTAGATGACTTGTGGAAGTCCCTTCTGACCCTGTGATTCTAGGAGTTTGGCCACGTTTGGTGTCAGGTGTGTGGTACTGCTGCTGAACATGTCTCTTCATGTGTTCATTTGTAACTTGTCTGCATTTGAAAGTGCTGTGCATAGACAAACAAATTCTAATGACATCAATTGACAATTGTAGTTTTAAAGTTAGTGTGATAGGTGACCACAGAGACTTCTATTAATTATGGCTCAAAACTTCAAAAACAGATCTCTAGCCATACAAAAAAACCCTCTCAAAGGCCAAAGCAACAAGCAGAACCAACCAAACAAGCACAAATCCAAAGAGATACAGGCCTCATTTCTTCCCTTCTGAAGTTCACTGCTGCGGCTGGTGGAACACTGAAAGATGTGCCACAACCACAGCGTGTAGCTTTGCTCTGCACAGTGTGTCATTCTAGTTACATATCTGAGTCCCACCACGGGCTCCTGCAACATAACAACGAATTTTCCCAGCCTTTGTACTCAGCTGCCCATGGTAGCAGTCCAGTGACCTGTATCTGGAAAGAGTTTTGTTCCTGAATGGTGCCTTTTGCCTTTCTTTTAGCGATGCACTGCTCCCAAAAGTACCTTTATGCAGTGACAGCCAGTGAAATCCACAGTAGGAACAAGTAAATAAATGTTCTGTTGCAGCAAATGTGTGTCAAACACTACTGTGTTTCCAAACACACTCGGCTGGGGTGTAAACGTTTGCTGATGGGTGACTAAATGGCTATATACTTTTAATTTCCAGCAAAAGAGAAAACATTGTCATGCTCTACACAGTTATCCACCTATGGCTTTTGGCATGAATGATTTATTTTCTCTCTGCACACAGTGTAGATGTAATTTATACGGAGAAGCCATGACAGATGCCCTCTGTGTACACTATCCGAAATTGGAGTCTATCAAAATGGAGTGCATGGCACACGATGGGGCAAGTGCCTGCAGTCTGGAAGGGGAAAACCCATAAAGAGGACAAGCAAAAGCAGGAGTAGCACTCACATCTCCAGAAGTATGCAAATACGGCTGATGGAGGGACTTGCAATCACAGCAATGCTTTGGACAACTCCTTTTTAGCTGCTCCAAGGGCTTCAAAGCTACAGAAGCAGACGGGTACAAGAGAGAATTGATCAGGGATGACAGAAAGGCTTATGCAAAGCTTTACCTGGACTCTGTACATTAGAAAAGGCTTTCTGTTGTTTGTCCAGAAATGATGTAACTGAAGATCTGCAAATAGCACAGCAATTTGGTGTCAGGCTCAACCAGTAATCACTGAAACACCTTGTTAAATAGAGGGAAAACATTTGCTGAGAGTTGTTTTATTTTTTCGAGTAGAAGTTGGCCATGTTAAGTGACAGCAAGGCTGCAAGGTGACACCTCTGTTGTTTCTCGTGTGCAGCTTTAAACCAGTAAAATGCTCATCTTGGCATCAGCTTTTCATGTGGGAGATGCAGTTCTGATGCCTGCATCCTCTGAGAGTTTGGACAGTGAAGTTTGAGTTGCTTGTGTCTTATGCCAGGGAAGAAAGCAGCGTGCACGCAGCACGCTGAGGTGTTTGAGTGATATTCATGGGTTGCTGAGCACTTGGTGGTTATCTAATACTGTCACTGAAGTGGTGCAAACACTTCTTCCACATACATGTAGGGTGCTTTAGACAACAGGGGCCAAATTCCTGGTTATATAGGTGGTTGTAGGTATACTGACTCAGCTCCATGTCCTTATCCTTCATACAAATGTGTATTTAAAGCAGTGTTACCAAGCACTGCCTGTGCTGAACTGCACTTCAGCTCTGCAGTAGGTAGCAAGTTGCTGACACCAAGGCAAAGCATTCAAAACTTTTCTATATGTGAAAAACCTCTTAACTTTCTTGAAAGAGAAGAGGTATGTGGGTAACCCATTTGAATTATTGGCAACCATGTCTTTGCAGGCCAAAATGGTGCCAATGATATTGCTAGCAAACTCCTTGAACAGAAGTGAAAGAAAGGGCCTTACTTGAAAGGCACTCTCCTGCGAGGTAGGGCCACTCAGCCTCTCCTGTGCTGTTCTCAGGTGCTGTTTAGAGAGGAGAAAATCACTGATCTTTGGAGGCGCAAGAGGCTGTCATTTGGAAATTGTCTGGGAAAGCCAGATGACTTGCTTTCATGTTCACAAACTTGCTTTCAGTTAACAAACTATGACTTGAACCCACAAATCTTTGAGCCAAAAAGTCATTCAGGCACTTTAAACACTGGTCTTTCACCCCTAAGAAACCAGATGTGTTTGGGCCAGGCTCTTGCGAGACAGTGCAGATCCACTAATGTGAAATGATACCGCTGTTCCAATTTTTTTAGAAGAACGAAGTTCCTCTTCCAGTGCTTGGAAAATCATATAGCCCATCTGTAATACCAGTCACCACTGAGGCTGCATACCAATGATGAATTCTGCAGTTGGCCACAGTTTCACCTAAATGAAAAAGTGATATGTGAAGGTATTTGAGCTATGAAAACTGAACTTTTAAAATTGACTTTTATGACACATTTGGTACCCTCAATTAGACTCGCACAGGTAGCCACATATTAGATTTGCATTTTAAAATGCCACATTTAGGAACAGATTAAAAAGAAAGGGGAGAAAAAGAGCTCTGAAGGTCACAATGGGAAAGAAGATTGAATCAAATGGAAGCCTTTTTATTGCAAGAAAAGGACCCTGAAAAAAGTGGTAGAGTTATGAGAAACTTGTGTGAGTAATGGGAAGTCACCCTACTTACGCAGCCTACCTGCAAGACAAGCAATGGGTAGGAACAATTCCTGGTGTGTTCTTTATTAACAGTTAACTAGAAAACCAGCTAGAACCACACTTGCAGTAGGTCACGATATATGTGTCTTGTTATTGCAGTGTTTTTCTTGGAAGCTGCATCTGCATTGCAGGATACATTGATGTGCTGGGGGCAGGTGCATTGGCTAAAGTGACTTAAACATTTAAACACAAAAATAACCTCACATTGCAATTGATGTAGATGCAATTTTCCAAAGTATTTATTTCAGTAGTGAACAGTGACAGGTGGAAATCTTTTGCCATGTTGACATCTCTGGTATTTCTGGTACTTGCTTAGTCTCTGAGCCATTGGCTCTTGATCCCAGTTTAGAGATCCATTTAGATGAATGGCACTCGATGGTGTGTTCTCCACCTCTGCATTGAAAAGCTGTTCTGACTCTTTGATGTGCAGTATGTGTGTTTAGTGTTTGATCTAGTCTATCTAGCTCTTGAGTGTTGGGCTGGGGGTGAACGCATCTGAAACATTGTCTGTGTGCGTGCAACGGCGGACAAGCTGGAAAGCTCAGCTCCGGTTGAAGGCAACGGGAAAGGAGAATAAACCCTCAGCCTTCCCTCAAAAGGGAGGTTTCCTCTGATAATTCCACTCCTTTTGGTTGTAAGAATCCTGTTGCTACAAGAAGTGCAGCCTGTGTTATTTGTTTTTTCACAGTTACTGCATTTACCATGAAGAAGATGGTAACTTCAGTTACTGCTTGCAGCGGTACTCTGCTATCTCACTGCTGAGCTCTTTGTTAGGAAAAAGCCCTAGAAAACATCAGAAGTTTTTTTCCTATAAAGCCAAAGGGATGCTAAAGTATTTACAATCACATGAATTTATAGACGTTTATTTATGTGAGCATTAGAGGAGTGATATTTTAATGTTGTTCTTGAAGTCACATGTGTCTAGCACCAAAAACCTTATAGGGCAAACATACCCAAAAAAAGACCCTCCAAACCTTTCAGTGTTTTAAAAGCTTTTCTTCTGTAATCATAGCAGCCAAAAAGTGTATTAACTTAATTTACTGTGCCAAATAGATGCCTGAATAGAAAAGGACTTTTATCTAGACAGCCTACACTTATCCTGGATGACAGTATAATTTTTTAATGTGTAATACAAAATACAGAATTTAATAAAAGCTTTTCTAGCTAAGAAAGGATCAGATTTTTTGAATGTTCCTTTATATTTCATTTTTTAAATGTGGGAATTTCACTTCCTTGAGTGCTAGTCAGGTCATCCCTTTTGCTTCTCCCTAATAATTTATTATTGCTATACATCATCACTTATCACTAAATACTTTATCCGCCTATTTAACTACAAGTGTTTTTGAAAGACACTGTAGAAACTGCCCACATTGACAAACATGTTGCTTTAAAAAGCAAACAGGCATGTAGATTCAATGCAGTTCTGCTTTCTCACGCCAAGACTGGGGTTTAGGAAATTTTAATTTGTTTTGGTAAAATGAGGTAGGGTGAGATGATTTCTTACAAAAGCAAGGAGGCACTTGGGAGTTGGGAATTACAGCTCTCTTGCAGTGATTCCCACTAGGATAGGATGGAAATTCTCCTCTCTTGAGGTGAAAATGAGGTTAATTCTCACTGCACAGCTGTAATCAATCCTGTAGGATGCAGTCACTCCTATGGACTGCTGGACATCATGATCCTTTCCTCACGATCCATACCCATGGTGTTCATAATCTCATGACTGTTGCATACTCTGTGGATGTATTTCTTGTAGGTGCTGCTTCTGGCCGTTATGAGCACCTGAATTGTTTAGAAAAATCTAAACTATTCATCAATAATCAATAACTGCCAGGATAGTGTGGTGCTCCTGCCCATGGTAGGGGAGTTGGAGCTGGATGAGCCTATGGTCCCTTCTAACCCAGACTGGCTGTATGACTTGGTCTAGGTGATCCTGCTGTGGCAGGGGGATTGGACTAGATGATCTTTCAAGGTCCCTTCCAATCCCTAATGATCCTATGATTCTATGAATAAAAGGCTCACAGATTAATTCATTTTTCCATAGGCTTCTACTTATTCAAGTGATATCTGTAACAGCAGAAATAGACTATTTTTGAACTGAGAGTTTAGCCTCTTTAGTATTGCAAAAGCAGCAGGAGACCAACTCTACTTCCTTGGCTACATTTGTGAGAATGTGAATCGCCTAATTTGCCTGTGTCTGAGGAATGTACCGGGCTCTTAGTGGAGCAGCTTACGAGGAAAAGCAGTAGCTAATTAGCCAATGCATTTGTATGCACATTATTGTGGATGATTTGCATGGCAATGGCTGTATCAATCTGAGGACAAAAAGCACATGCTGACTTGGCTTTTGTGAGGGTCTTTCTCAAACCTCTGCTTGTGCTATTTGTGGTGGAAGACACATTTTATAATCTTTACAATTTCAGGTGTGAATACAGATATTTTCCTAGCTTTCTTTACAAGTTCAGTGAAGTCACTCTGTGCTGTGTGTATCTGTGTTAAACAGTCTAGAAAATCTATAATATAACAATATATTATGAGACATCTGTCAAAAGCAAACTTATTAAAAAAGATTTGCAAACACTTGAATACTGAAATATGTGCTTTTAACAAGCGTCAGTCTCCACTGGCAGACAAGGATTCTCTAATTTTCATTACTGAAGAATGCTATTTAATAGCTTTATGCTGGCTATCCGGGACAACTGAAGGCATTTGTCACCATCAGACTTAGTATAAGCTGAAAAAGTAAAGTTTGCATTAGAGATTCTTACATCAAATATGAAAAAGTAATAGTTCTATTTTAAGATTTCCTTCTTTGAAATCATCCTTAGGCAGGGGAGTGAGATAGCCTGGCAGGCAGTGTAGCTGCATGATTTTATCTCCACTTAATAGTATTGCAGGATTATTTAAAATCATTTGAGGCTGGGGTGCACTATGCTGGGTATTTGAGACTTGACAGAAAAAGCACACGGGTTCAGTTTTCTTTAGGTGGGTCTCTGTGTCTAACAGGAGCTGTTAGACAGGGGTGGTCTGGCTGCTGCTGTCCCTTGCCCTGCATTTGTGGACTCGGTGCCTCCTGCAGCCTGGTCTTCTAGTGGGAATCTGTCATGGATTTAGAAGGGGTAGTATCCTTCCTGATTAGCCACCTAAATTGAGACTGCCTGGTCTTGGAGATCGATGAGAAACAAGTGGTAGAATGTGGAGAGGAAAGGGAACAGGGAAGAGATGCCCTTTGGGTTGGTCACTCACCCTACAGCCATTTCTGAACAGTTACGCTGATACCTCCACAGTGATGTGTAGCCTGTGATGTGAACTGCTTTAGCCAGCTGTTTGGGGTGAAAACAGCTGCCTACAGAGTATATACCTGGAAATCAGATCTATCAGCTGCTACTCAGTTATTTATGAGCAGGTTGGACTACAGGCCAATTTATGTTCTATTTTGTTGGTGGAGAGAGTTTCTCATACTGGTGTGGTCCTGTGCTTAATACTGTTGTCATCTGGTGGTAAGGCAGAATGGAAATAGAGTGTTCTACAAGAATTACTGTAAATAAAAATATTGAAGAAGGGGAGGAGGTAACATTGCTTCTCACAGTCCTGAAATACAGTCTGAATAAAACCAAACCAAACACGTTCCACCCAGCAGAATTGCTGCACCGAGTAACCGAGATTTGGAAAAGGCTGAGGAAGGCAGCTGTGAGGGTGTGCTCTGCTGACAGACAGTGCATTTTTAGCAATGTATTTTACTTCTGTTCATCTTACTGACCTTTTGAAAGATTAGAATAAAAATATTATTCTCTGTGGCCTGAGTGATTTTAGCTGTTTCAGCTACTGTACTCAGCTGCACAAAGGCTTCATATAGAAGCAGCCCCGGGGGGAATCACACAAGGTTGAAGAAATTTCTAGTAGTTTGAGATCTGACTGTTATAACCCTGAGTTGTAACAGTATGTGAAGGTGCAGAATTAAGAGAATTGTTTGCTTTGTGTGAGCTCAATTTGTATTTCATTTTTGATGATAAAGAACAGTTTTCAACCCTCTGTCCTGGGATACACCACCTGGGGGTCAAAACCGTGGAAGAGTGATGTTGTTTTCACCTGAGATTTCGGGCTCTTTAATGCAGGACCAGAACAGACCGTGTACCATGTGAAGGGGAACAAGTTTCCCTGCTGTATAGCTTGGCTGTGGCACCCGGTAACATGTGCATCTGTGGGGCAACATGCTCTGCAGGGCTCCCACAGCTTCTGTTGCACAGCTGGAACTCTTATGTAAGGTGTACAAAAGTACATGGCTGTTGTCTTGTATCTGGGTGGAGAAAGGAAAGTCCACGTTACCAGATTGATTTTTGTCAGTTCTCTCCCTATTCACTGGCTGTATAATTTTACTTCAAGGAACACTTGACAGGTCTTCTGCTGATACTGTGTTGGCCAGGCAGGATGCAGCACTGAAGATTAAATGTTTGCCATCTGATGGCAGATGTGTTTGATGTTGCACATAGGCATCTGTTGAAGCCAACACTTCCTTTCATACAACCAAGATGTGCAGGTAAAATGTTACCTGGTCTTCCATCACCAGAAAATTTGCATAGTCCTTCCCCAACCTTAGCAAAGCACTTGCCACCCTTACATCACGTTCCTCCAGCCAACATGTGTGTATGGCCCAGGTGAGCAAGATGCTCAGGATGAACAGCACCATAACAGAATACTTTGCCTGTGCCAGTTTTGTCACTCTGCCACACAAATACTTCTGCAGAGATGCTGGAATACGAGAGATAAAGTTTGAGTTCCCAGGAAATAAGAGACAAGTCCAGCATCCACACGAGCTGTTAATCGTGTGGAAAACCAGAATGTGATTTTAATGTGTTTGTCTTTAAGACTCAAAGTTCACTAGTGTTCTACCCTATCAAAATTATGGTGTCCATTGTCTAGGTAGAGGAGCAGCTGAAGGTTTTGTTTAGCTATTGCAGGTAAAAAAGTTTTTTGAGTTAAATCCACAGTAGCAAAGGAGAAGTGAGAAGAAATGAAGAAATTGCTGTACTAGAGCAGACTAGAAATCAGTCTAATTTAATATCTTTCTCTGCCAGTGGCTACTGCTGAGTAGCCTATGAGAAACACCACAATAATTGCTTTCACAGGAAACATTTTTCTGTTGGTTCTCCTACAGTTGTTGCTACCACATCTTGCAATAAAATGTGTTACCTAGTCTCTGAAATCTAACTTGAAGAATCAGTTTTATACCACCTCTAGAAATTCTTCTTTACTGAAATAAGCATCTGTTCCCTTTTAACAAATTGTACTGATTTTTGGCCTCAGTGATACTCCTTCCATGAGATCTCACGGGCTTGTTATGCTTTGAGTGGGATAAGTATTTACCTCCATGAGTTTTGAAAATTACTGTCATCCAGCTTCACAGAACAGATGACAAGAGAAATAGAGAGAAGTTCCCAATATAAGTTCTGTATTGCTTAATGTTCCATATAAATTATCGTGTCATCGTTCCGTGGTGATGCACGTAAAAGGATTGCAGTTTCCTGGGGTGGAGATTCCTTTAAAAAAAAGCATCAAAGAAATGGAAAATGTTTAAGAGGAAAAATAAAGTAGTGCTTCATGTACAGATACATTAAAACGCTCCACTTCAGCTGTCACTTCATGATTGGCTTTGCTCATTGCAGGTTATTGCACCTCCAGTCTTTTTGGTGCTAAAGTTAGACCTGAAAGTGTGTAACCACGTGCTATGATGTGTACGGACGTTGCCTTCGTTACCCGTGTCATGTTGGCAGCTAGTGAAACTTTTGCCCCCAAAGTATGGTGAACCACTAGAAGTAGGCTACGTTACCTTGCTGATCATCTGCCACAGTGCTGGCAAGCGTGCAGTCTGGCGTTGTCTTTGGGACCAGCTTGGTCTTAGGTATGTTTTTAGGAATGGCTTATCTAAGCTGATCAGGATCAATCTGAAGATAAATTGAAGAAAGATGCTCTTTCTCTGGAAATAAAACATCTTCAGAAAGTTTTGTATTGAAAATGTCTCTCTTAAGAAAAAAACAACTTTCTTGCACAGTTTTGGAGTTCTTGTAACTGTGGGATTTATCATGGCCCACTGTGCTTTGTAGTGGAGCAGTGTGCCCAGGTGGCCAAGAAGGCCAATGGCATACTGACTTGTGTTATTAATACTGGGGTCAGCAGGAGTAGGGAGGTTATCATCCCCCTGTATTAGGCACTGGTAAGCCCACATCTTGAGTGTTGTGTCCAGTTTTGGGCTACTCAATACAAGAGAGATGTGGAGGTGCAAGAGCAGGTGCAAAGGAGGGCAACTAAGCTGGTGAAGGGCCTGGAAATTAAATCTTGTGAGGAAAGATTGAAAGAGCTGGGGCTCTTTATTTTGAAGAAGAGGAGGCTGAGAGGAGACCTCATCACCCTCTACAACTACCTGTGGAGAGGCTGGTGCTGGTCTTTTCTCAGAAGCAGAAATAGAACAAGAGAGAATGGGTTCAAGTTACAACAGCAGGTTTAGTCTTGACATTAGGAGAAATTTTTTTTCCCAGAAAGGGTGGTCAGTCACTGGAATGGGCTTCCCATAGAGGTGGTTGAGTCTCCATCTCTGGATGTGTTTAAAGATCATTTGGATGAGGCATTGAGGGGTAAGGTTTAGGGGTGAATGTGTAATGTAGAATAGAAGGTTGAACTCGATGATCTCAGGGATCTTCTCCAGCCAGAGTGATTCTGTGATTCTATGACTTAAGACGTGACCAAATGACATTGGAATGCCTCAGCAAACTTTTGGAGGTTCTGTGGTACCTGGAACAGTTGGGTGTTGAGGTGGACGTAATTGCATCCATATGTGACCTGAAAAAGGTCATATTTTCCACTCTTAAGTTTTCTACTCTTAAGTATTGGTGCAGTTTCTAACTGTGCAGATCATAAACAAGAGAATCCTTAAATGCTTGTCTCTATCTAACAACCTATATGAAAGGGAAGGATTTGCATGTCCAGGGCTGAGGAGGAAGAACATTGCAGTTTGTTCAGCTAATGCAAGCTGTAAGCATCCAGAGACCTGCACAGTAACTGGTTAAGTTAGCTACTCTCTCTGTTTCCAAGAAACAGAACTGTCTCACAAGGTCTGCTTCCCTCAGCTTAGTCTCCTGCTGTCTAATGGGAAAGGTCATATACAATCACTCCTTCCTAGACACTGCTTCCCCAAAACCAGCACATTTTGAAACAGCAGTAGGTTTTTTTATGGCAATAATTTCAAGTTTGGGGCAAATTGTGCCCTACCTGCACCCAATGGACGTGGAGGCTGTGAGCACACAAGCTATCATGAGCTTCTATGAACTACCTAACCCTGCATTTTTCCTGAGTGTTTTAGTTGTACTCTTAACACTTTTTTCATGTGCAAACACGAGATTTGTTCTCATAGTCAGACATGAAAACAAACTATCAAGTCACCCTGCTGTATATAGTTGTGAAAACATAAATTAACCTCAGGCACACTTATTTGACTGCACTTCTTGACCCTTTGTGAAAACATTAATGAATGTTTAAAGACTTTTCCCCATGTGGCTAACACACTGTTAGTTCAGTGCTAGATAAGACAGCACGGTTTTGCTTTATCACTTGGAAAAACATTGAGACAAAACCTCAGCTGATTCTCAGGAGATGACAGTCATCTACATTCATGCCGGGAAGATTAAGACTCGTGTGTTTGTGATGGCTAAATATAGAATTTTGGACAGCCTTTTGCAAAGGAAAGGTACATGATGAAATCCTTGCTCAAGAACGCTATAAACGGACGAGCAGTTGTGGATTCAACTGAGTGAAAAGACAATTTCTGAAGCTCAAACGTATCGAGCGGTTCTTATTGAACAATTAAGCCACTGAAAGGCTGCAGTTGTATGTATTCACCTGTCTGTGTGAAGGCAGAAGGGCTTCACTTGCTTTTTGCTATTGTGATGTGGAAGAAATGAAAGTGCAGAAAACGAAGCCTTTGTATCTCTCTGCATATTTCCTTCAGAATAATGTCTTTGCAGTTTAAATACTGCCTTGAAAACTGTGGGGGAAAGATAGTTGTTCTCTATAAGCCAGGCACCCTGACACCTTTTTGCTGACAAAGTTTAGCACAACAAGTGGGAAAAGGCATTAGAAAGTCAGCACAGGCAAATTATTCCCACACAACGATGACAGTGTGTTTCTTCCTCTGTGACCATCAGCAGAATGGAAGTCTGACTAAAGCCCTAAGCTAATCCTATGTGTTCTCTTACTGTATATGAAGTACCATGTGCAGGGAAACTATAATAAACACCATATGGAGTGCAGAATGTTTCATGGGCAAAGGCCAAGCATCTGGTTGTACAGGGCCTGCCTTCTCTTGTAAGGAATGGTGGATAAAGTCCAGCTGCAAGTGAGATAGTTCTACTGATGCTGTTGTGCTTGGGGCCTTGGGATTGATGTGTGGTGTGCTCATGTTGTCAGGTCTGGTCACACAATGACTTTCTTGCCCACTGCAACAAAGTCTGATGGAAAAGATCCATTAAACCTATTCTGTATCTTTTAATGATCATCCAAAGGAAGCAAGTTCTGCTGTATAGTTGTTCTCAATTTTCTTATAAAAATGCTTTTATTTCCCCCACACGCTGCACACAAACATTTTATTTGGCTAACTCTTCAACCATGGTTGCTCTGGATTAATTGTCACAAGATTGCTTTCTTTCCTGACCTTAAAGTCCAAGAGGCTTCCATTTGAAAAGCAATGCTTCCTAATTCCAATGCACAAGGTTTTACCTGTTTTGGACCCATATTATCCCCCAGTACATTAAATCGATTTCCCTTTGCTAATTTCTCAAGGCTGTTGCACAAGGAGGATTAGATACACAATGTGCAGAGTAATTTAGGCAAATTTTAAATGATGGTTGCCAGAAGGCTTGTGTTGCTGTTATGGAGACTGAAAGGAGAGGTTAGCTATTTGTCAGACCTCTTTCAGCCATTTTAATTATTCGCAGTGATGCAGCTGAATGTGTGCAGACACCCAGGTAACAGTGTCTTTGCCAGCTTGGCTGCGGCAGCACTGTGGGTTCAGCCTGCACATACGGTGCAAAACAGGTCTGGAGACCTTTTCTTTGGGGCACAAGGACTTGGAGAAAATAAGGCTAAGGAGTGACCTCATTACTGTTTATAAATATGTGAAGGGTGGGTGTCAGGAGGATGGAGTCAGGCTCTGCTCAGTGTCAGTTAATGATAGAACAAGGGTGTAAGCTGGAACATAGGAGGTTCCACATCAATATGAAAAGAAACTTCACAGTGAGGGTGACAGAGCACTTGAAGGGGCTGCCCAGGGAGGTTGTGAAGTCTCCTTCTCTAGAGACATTTAAAACCTGCTTGGATGTGTTCCTGTGTGACTTGGTCTAGGTGGTCCTGCTCTGTGAGGGGTATTGGACTGGATGATCTTTCAAGGTCGCTTCCAATCCCTAGTGTTCTGTGAATGTTGAGAGAAGCTATGGCAACAACAATTTAAAAAGCACCACATCCATTCTGGCTGTGTACCCTAGTGCTCTTTATTTGGTGTCCCTCAGCTTCTAAAAAGATGTTCAAATGCACACAATTAATTTTGTTAAAGTTAGAGATGCTTTTTGCCATTTAGTGATAGAAATCCAGCAAGATTATGTGGGTGTTACCGCAGGGCTTGCTGCGTTACTTACAGACTCAGTTAAATCATGTTCTCAAAGATGAGAACAACAGAAGTAGTAAACACACTTCCCTGTGTCATAAATTTGAGAGCAAGGTTTAAAACGAGTTATTGCGCCTTGCCCTACCTGTCTGTTTGTTCCCCAGGGGTGCTCGATTCGAGATAAGCTTTATCTATGTGCTGGAGATGTGAATCCTGATGGGAAATAAAAATTGCAAAGTAAGCCACCTGAAAACAGAGTCTGCTCTTGCTGTAGGAGTGGTTTTGTCTTCCTTTTCATATTTTGCCTTGTTCCCTTTTATGTCTTTTGTCCCCGTGTTTGCCAGCTCTTAATCCCATCTCTTCAGCCCCCTTTGGAATCAATGCTGCATTTATGGCAGAGCTGGAAAAATATCTTCTGAAGATGCTTGGCAGTCACAGGCCATACTGTGAGATGATATATCTGATCATACTGATGAGACATTAACCTCCTTGCATTTTTCACAGTAATTTTTATTGCAGGAGTAGCCTTTTTTGCTAGTTGCTGACTGCACTTAACGTCTACTTAGTGCAAATTTTGTTCTTACCATACTTGATGTTTTGGGGAGGTCCATTTTGCCTCATTTAGGATTTTCTTTATGGATATTTGAATCAAATCTGTACAGTTGATTATTTGTGAGTAAAACTTAATGAGAGCCTTAGCATGAGAATGCTTTTAGAAGAGCAGCTTGTCTTTGTGTAGACTTATCCAAGTTGTATCAGGACTTGCATTGTCATGGATAGTAGTGGTTTCATCCTGCCATGATGCACTTGATGCAGGATCTCAAATCTTCAAGGAGATACCACATAAATCCTCAAGTCTTCTCAATTTTCTTTTGGTGTGAGTACCTGTGGGTACTGGAGTCTGTGTGTTTGAAAAAGGCAATTTTAAAATTGCATCCTGTAGTTCCTATTACCTGTAAGAATCTTTGAGTGCTAGAAACTAAGCCACAGTAAAAGAGAAATTTTGAAAAACCTTGAGAAGTGCACTCCTGCCCCTGTATGAATCCAACTATAACTTAAGATCCAGCTTTTAACCCCACTATGACTTCATCTTGTTGATATATTTTACTGTTCATCCAAGAGATAAGCTAGAACATCACCAGGCAATTAATTGTGAATTAACAGACACTCACTGAAGTTTCAGGCAAAGACAAAATGCTGAAATGTTTTATATATGAATAGGATATATTTATACATTCTTCCCATCATGAGAGCTGTGCCATTGTAATTTCTATTCTAGGCTCTGCTCTGTGAACACTAATTCACCAGCTACATCACTTGACGTCTCCTTCCTCTTTTCTGTTACTTAGTGCAATGTGTAACTCCTGAGCCCCTGAACTGTCCTGTGTTCCACTCATTGCTCCCACAGTTCTTACTCTCATGATGAGAAGCACAAATTTCCTGTCATTAACTTCCACCAGTTAAATTATTGAGTAGATTAAGACAATTGGAGAGCTCCATTTCTTCTTCTCATAAATATCAATACTGTGTTTTGGTTTAAAAGAAAGAAGTGGGGTCGTCCGAAGTGTCCTTTCCCAGGTTTTCATAGGCACTCCTAACCATTACATCCCTTAACATCTCTAACCCACATCTCTAAAAGTGGGTCTCTTCCAGAAGGATACAGGTGACCTGGTAAGTGGGGATATGGAGAAGGCTGAGGTGCTCAACAAAGCTTTTGCCTCAGTCTTCGCTGCAGTGCTCTCAAACAATGCCCCCCCCGAGTCAACTAGATGATCTCTGAGGTCCCTTCCAACCTAAGATGTTCTGTGATCTCTGTGAAGACAATACACTTAATTGTTTAATGCCATTTTTTAATGCTTTAAAAAGCAACTCAAGCTGTTAGGCTTGACACTGGGATCTTGTAAGGTGACCATTTAGCACCCAGATTCATCTGGCTCAAAAAGGTTTCAGCACTAAAGACCATGTGGACAATTTCATTCTTAAAAAACCTCTGTTATTACAAAATACTTTTATCTTTAAAATGTTAGTACATATTAGTCCTACGTTAAATCAGATATTAAAAGTGCAGGAGCCATCTGCCTTGTGGAAAGCTTGGACTAAACTCCCTAGTGTCTGTGCTGATTGTTGAGCCTGCTGCTATTCCCCCATGAACTGGTGTCGGGATGGAGCAAATCCTCGACAACAGCAGGTGTGGGGAAATGAAATCCCTTCCTTTCCTGCTAAGTGCAGGTAAACAGGACTGACCATAGAATCCAAAACTTTGTTGATATCCATAAAATTTGCTGCTACTGCTAAAACTTTGCTTTTTTTGTTGCTCAAGCACCACATTTTCTGAAATTAGAGGGAAAAAAAAACCATGTTGTAAGTCTCTAAAACCTAATTATCTGCAAATGTCATTAGCTGTAGATTTCCCGTTAGCTCTTTCTGTTTGAGTTAAGGGGAGGAAGAAATATGTTTGGTCCTTTGGGTCTGCCACCAGGACTGTTCACAAATTAATGGGATCACTTCAAGAAGTGCCATGGTCAGGACCTATGTTCACAAGCAACAGACAGTAAACAAAAACCAGTCCAGTGCAGGCTGTTACTACAGATCTTTTCCTTTCTCAGCACACCCTACAGGAAGCGATGGAGTTTGAAGGTAATAACTCACTGTGATGACAAGAAAATTTGTAAGCCTCAGCTAGCATTTGACTTTCTTGTCCCACTGCTTTCACAATCTACCGTAGAGTGAAAGTCTTGGAAGGTAGCCCAAGAAGTCACTGTTGTATCCCTGAAGTAACAGATGCGTGAGCTGAGCAGTTTGATAGTCGCCAGCCAGTGAAATGAAGAGAATTGGTTATGAGAAGCCTGCTGCTGCTACACACCAGAATCTCCTGTGGAGGCGATTTAGACGTAAGAGCTGTGGCTTTAGAGAAAGCACTTGTGACCACAGACTGATCTTTCACCAAGTGGAGAAAAGCTTCTTGTCTGCCGTGGTAGCTCTCTGCAGCTACATCCGAGCACTCTGCTCGGCTTGAAATAGCTTGGGATGCCATCAGTCAGATGGCCATCCAGATTTGCTCGGAGATAGCTGCTGTGTCTACATGGCAGCACAAAAACCTGTACAGAGATACCGAAGCTGGTTCTGGGAGGAGTAGTGGCATGTTTTGAGACCATTTCATGTCATCTCTGGTTATTTGATTGCTGTGATGCTCCATACTGAGCTTTTACTCATGCTGTGCCTTAGTGGCTGGGCTACATGCCGGACACTGGCATGAAACTAGCTCCTCACATTTTCAGGGCTTTAGGGAGGCCTTGTGCTTCAGTGAGGAGGTGGGGTTCTTCATGCTGGTAGGGTGAGGCGAGCTAAACAGCTCTGCAGGCACACTATGCCTTTTCAGGAAGCCAACCCATGTGTGGAAAGTTGTGAATTTCTGATTTTCACCACAAAAAGTATGTGCAAGATGAAGAAGCACATGAAGTGCTGGCTGCAGTGAAAGGCTAATGCAGTTTATGGACTAAAACAGACTTACTTTTTGCTGATTTGTGGAATGACTACCTTTAGTGTTTTCCTTGGGTGAGATAACTCACGGTCACATTTCTGCTGACTTTATTCATCCATCAGTGCTACGAACGGTATCTTCACAGAATCACAGAACATTAGTGATATTAGTGACTGGAAGGGACCTCGAAAGATCATCTAGTCCAATCCCCCCACCACAGCGGGATCACCTAGACCAAGTCGCACTGGAACACATCCAGGCCGGTTTTAAATGTCTCCAAAGAAGGAGACTCCACAACCCCCCTGGGCAGCCCCTTCCAGTGCTCTGTCACCCTCACTGGGACGAAGTTCCTTCTCATTTTGATGTGAAACCTCCTGTGTTCCGGCTTACATCCATTGCCCCTTGTCCTGTCATTGGACTTCACTGAGAAGAACCTGTTTTCCACTTCTTACATCTCAACAGCAGGTTACTCTTGTGATGGTCTTTGATATTTCTCACTCTTCTCCTTCAGGCAAATGGAGTGAGGGCAGATCCTTCTGAATAAGGGGAGGATTCTCTGGCATTCTGTGCTGTGCACTGGTGCGGTTGAGTGATGAAGGTGCCAGAGTGATGAAGAGTGACGGAGGGTCAGTAGCATGATCAGTGCTGTCCTAAATCAAGTATATTTGGCTGATATCTATATGTGGTGTATTTTATATATATATGTATGTGGTATATTATATTTATTCGAGGGGGGGGTGTGTGTATATATATATCTCTATTACTGGTACCTATGTATGTATGTACAGCTGGTATATTTGCTGTTCTGTTTCTAACCCGTGTGTAGCGTGGCAGCAGCAGGATATTTGTGCACACTATCAGCAAGAAGACAGTAAAGCCACACTCAGGCAAAGCATGTTGCCTGTAGGAAAAGTCTTGCTATTTCTCAAGTGTTTATCCAGGGAGGGTACAGATGGTTTGGTTAAATACTGGAAAAAAAAATATTTCATTAACTGTGGTGTTCTTTCTGTGACTGAGTGTTCCCATTTTGCTTTCCATCTCCATAAATTCCCAGTAAATAGGGATTATGTGCAGCAGGGAGAAGAGAGCCCATTCTTTGGAAGCTGCTGTAAATAGGAATTTTGTGAGTGAATTATGCAGGATGTAAAACCGAGGAAAGAGAACAAAATAGCAATAGTCACTCTGGAAGGCTTTAATTATCTTTAGACAGCAAAAACAGTTGTTGATAATGGTTTATGGCTCAAGCTGAGCCAAATCTCTTTTGCACCATTTGGCCAAAGTGGTAGGAGTGAGAAAATAAGAATAGCTTCTGAAGGCATTTTTTTTGCATGCAGTTGTCAGAGAATGTACAAGTCACTAACAATAAAACTAGAGAAAAAGCAACGTTTGAATAATTTTCCCTAAAAATATATAATCATATGTTTTTACATATTCATTCTCAAATTGTGTGATTAAATATTACATCAATGAAAGAAGCTTCTTTGTACTGCATAGAAGGAAAAACACCTATGTAGAGATGAAATGACAGCAAAACTCCATCCAAATCCACTACAATACCTATTGCATATGTGTATTCACAAAGAGATAGTTTAAACTCCACTAAATATTTGCAGTCCCAGTGAAGCTTAAACTGGCTCCAGATCTTATTAAACTCTATCACGTTCTTCTCTAGGCCATAAATTACTTCTTCACATGAAGACGTGACTACAAAATTCATACAGACATTCTAACGCTCCCAAGATGAATGCAACAGCAAGAAAGTCATAAAATATATTCATTACTCACATTTGTTGGTGGTGATTGCTAGGAAATAGTAATCTGATGTTTACCAGTTTTTCTGTGAATCTAAGTCTAGGTGAAAGTCTGATAATTTATTTCTTTTCTCAGCTTGGGGCATGTGGATTTCTAGCAGTAGGTTCTTTCCAGACTTTCGCATGTTTATTTAAAATTCATTCTATCTATTTCCTCTCCTCAGTAGCATGCATTGGAAATGAGTATTGTTTTGCTGTTAGATGCAGGAAAAAGGTATTGTCTCCAGTTCACAGGGTCTGAATATGGAACTGCTTTGTTAGTAACTTTTTGCCTGTTCTCTCTTCTTTCTCTGAAGAAAGACTTGGGGGAAGAAAAACACAATTCAGGTGTATAGGAGATTTAAGGAGCAGCACTCTGGCTTTCTGTGCTGTGGAAAGAGAAAGAGTGTGCCTCTTTCGTGTGGATAACCCTGTGATGACCAAATATCAGCAGAAAAATCCAGGGCTAAGTGAGAAAAAAGAAATATTTGAGGCTTGTCAGAATATCTGCTGTAGAAATTCCAACAAATGAGAACAAAATATTTGTTTCAGTATCAGCATCAAATACATCAAAAATTATTGTACCTTTTGATTCAGATATTTTATTCATTTATACGGCTTCTAGTGTCATGAATCAATATAACATCTTTTTCAAATGAATTTTAAAATGTTTCTGAATGGATGCTTCCTTCCCAAGATAGTGTTATCTCAATATCTTTTATAAAAACAGTGCTTAGCTTTAGAACTGGATCTCTAGCTTACTGCAGAATACATTAGCACCATTTTTCACAGTGAAGCAGCTTTACTATCCATAGAACATGAATACACCTCCTCATGTAAAGATTTTGTATCTCTGAAATGACGTTGTAGCATAACTTCATTTATTTGTGCGTGAAACACTTTGAAGTCCAGTCTTCAGCAGCAAGACTATCACAACGGCCCTTGGACAAGCTGTGAGTCTCTGAGTGCTCGTACACACTTTTCTGATGGAAAAGCCTGGTGTTAGATTAGCCCTGGGTAAGAGGTGGTGTTCAGCTGGCAAGTTTGGCACAGGACACGCAGGGAGATGCTATAACTTGCTGCCTGAGAGTGGGACTACAGATCCTGGAGAAGTATAATAAGATCTCTTACACTTTGAAGAAAGATGAAGTGCACTGACATTTAAGACAGTTGTGTTGTCTGCATATCCTGGGGTATGTGACTACTGCTGGCCAATATGGTACTGTAAGACCTCTCCAACGCATGTTGGTCTCATTAAGACCTTCTTGCACACATTTGAAAAACTTTATTGATTGTAGGTTTTCAGTAGCAAACACAAGATTTCTCAACTAGACCTTTTGCTCACTAGCTCATTCTTTTCATGCCTTTGTGCTTGTTCTACATATCCATGTGTGTATGTATTAGACGTGGCTAGTGAGACCTTTGAGAACAATTCTGCTGAATTAATGTTAATAAACTGTCTTTTACCGAAATAACAGATTCTTCTCTGATAGGACTGTTCTAATTTCCTTATTCCTGAGTAGATGGTACTCGAGTGAGGCACCTTTTGTCATCCTAAAATGAAGAGAGAATCTGTACAGGCAGACATTGATGTATTTGAGAGCTGAAGTGACACAGCTGATGGCCTGTGTGAGATGCCTGTGAAAAAGGTGCATGGTGGCTCTGGCAATGTTCTTTGTGATGCTCTTCAGAATTCCTTGAAGTACTGACTTCATCTTACTCTGCTTTGTTCTGGTGTCATTTAGCACTTAGCTTTTTTCATAGGCAATTGCTTCTCTAACCCACTGCTACACACATGAAACTACCAGATTTATGACTGGAGTCCAACAGTTTTAGCATTCAGAAACTGTTGCAATCAAATGGTTCTCTCTGAATACAGTGGCAAAGCAAAACATTGTTTGTTTTTTGTGGCTCAGAGCAAACTGAGAAACTAATATTACTAAAAAAAAAAAGGAGATTTACATAGGAACAAAAATGAGGGAAGATTTCCGCAGAACAGGAATGGCATCAATTTCTGCTTCATGTACATCACACTGCTGGAAATGATCCTGTTTTTGTCAAGCTGATCAATCTTAATGAAAAAAATATCCACACTGTAATGTAAACTAAGGTTGCCATGGATAAGAATTTATGTGCCAGACCCAAAAGAAAACTTCTGATTCATGCTGTGATGTTAAGAAGAATAGTAGCATTTAATTCAGCATACAAAATTACTTCCCTAGAATTTCAGACCAATGTTGCTTGAGAATTGCATGAAGCAGAAGAATCATAGAATCTATGATTAGAAGTTCCTGGCCATCAATTGAGCCAAACAAAACCCAGACCTGCTTTTCTGGCCACAGTGGACAATTACTGGCACCAACACCACTCACAGTGCCACTGTGCTGCCCTCACCATTAGCAAGGACACTTCCTTATAATTTTATTAGTCTCTGTGTTTTCAAAATAATTTTATGTCCAACACAGACATTTCCCATGTGATTTTCTACAGACACTTTGAATAAACTAGAAGCAAATTTCCTTTCACCTATTTTTTTTTTACACTTATTAAATACCTAGGAGGATACTTATCGCACCAAACCTCTGATCCTTTAAAATTAAATTACCTTCTCTTTGTGAACCAGAAAAACAGAAGGGGTGGGGAAAGGGCCTTGTAAAGCAGAATACAAGGTTCTGGTTTTCCTGATTGAGAACTATTAAGGCCAATGCCCACCCCAAGTGAATTATTTCTTTGTGGTGGTCTTTAGTCTACTGCACTGCAGTTATTCATAAAGATGTAAGTTATTTTTTTAACATCTGGTGTGTTCTCAGTGTTATCTAATGATAGGACAAGGGGCAATGAGTGTGAGCTGGAACACAGGAGGTTCCACACCAAAGAACTGTGAGAAAGAACTTCTTCACAGTGAGGGTGACAGAGCACTGGAAGGGGCTGCCCAGGGAGGTTGTGGAGTCTCCTTCTCTGGAGATGTTTAAAACCCACCTGGACATGTTCCTGTGCATCTTGATCTAGGTGATCCTGCTGTGCTGGGAGGATTTGACTGGATGATCTTTCATGGTCCCTTCCAATCCCTAATGTTCTGTGATGCTTCAGTAGACTTTCATGCAGCTGTGTGCATGGTGTAGGCATTTTGCGTGATCTCAATTACAACTGAATACCAGGGCATTTTCTTTTTCAGGATCTTACAGAAAGGGATCACTAATTGCTACACAGGTGATATTAAATGTACTCATAGTAAGGTTAGTCCTCACGTGAGGCTCTCTAGTTTTATCAAGCACCCTGTGTTAGACTGAGGATAAATGCCAGGTAGCACTCAGAGCTAGCCTCCTAACCAGCCCTGTAACTGTACGTGCCAGGATAAACTGAGGAGTCCTGTTCTACTATCTAATCAAATGCTGTGGCATAACCTTCCTCAAACAGGTGCCTGTCTTGGCCTCTCTGAACTGCCTCTGTCTTTGCAGTAACTTACAGAGGGAACGCTCTATTCTGCATTTTTGTTTATGTAGCAATACCTAAATCTAGCTTTCTACCTCACTGTTAACACCTACGTGGAAATAAAACATGTAAAAGTGCTTCTGTTGCTGCTTTTTCACTGCCATTGATGTAACCTCTTCTCAGAGGGAAGCACATCCTGCAGCAGCAGCCAGGACACTTCTCCGATTCTCAGAGGATGCTGGTCTTCTGTGCCTACGACAGCTTGGTTATTTCATTCCACCTTTAAAGATAGATTTAACCTACCCAGTTAAATTGTTAAGAAGGAATTTGGTCAGCTGAGGCCCAGTGACCCACATAGAAAACTCATTTTTACAGTAACATCTCTGAATTGACAAGTAAGTCAGCCATTAAGGAATTCAGTGATTTTTTTTTTTTGCTTTGGATGTTATTGTTCAAGCTTGCAGTAGTCAGGGGGATTTTTTAAAATACACTAATACAGGACAACATTTTTACTAGAGACAGTTCCTTGAACAACTACAGATGTTTTCCATCATTAGGAAAAGTCCATTACTTGAACCTCAAAGGATCATCTAGTCTAATCCCCCTGATACAGCAGGATCACCCAGACCAAGTCACATACCCAGGCAGGTTTTAAACAGCTCCAGAGAAGGAGACTCCACAACCCCCCTGGGCAGCCCGTTCCAGTGCTCTGTAACCCACATCGTGAAGTAGTTCTTTCTCATGTGGAACCTCCTATGTTCCAGCTGACACCCATTGCTCCTTGTCCTATCATTAGATGACACTGAGAACAGCCTGGCTCCATCCTTCTTACAACCATCCTTCACATATTTATCAACAATAATGAGGTCACCCCTCAGTCTCCTTTTCTCCAAGCTCAAGAGCCCCATCTCCCTCAGCCTTTCCTCATCAGGGAGGTGTTCCAATCCCTTCATCATCTTTGTGGTTCTGTGTCAGTGAAATCATTGCTGCCTTTTCCAAGCAGTGGGGTTTTTTGTGGTGTCCGTCTCCAGCCACAGCATAGATTTTGGTTGGATGTTTTGTGCGGCTGAACCAGGACAGTAGCTGAAGGAATTTTAAGCAATAATAAAAAAGTCTTTCTTTTTTCCCATCAGACAGTTTTTCTAAACAGTGATGTTTTGCAACACATCCAGAAATTACCTAACACAGAACAGGTTTTAGAGTAATAACATAGATAACATACAAGGTGATGTGGCATGGTATGACTGTTTAAGGACTCTTTTTCCCCTACACTGCTGTTTCAGAAAAAGCTTAACCCAGCAACTTGTGATCCAAATCCAGCTGCAATATTCTGGAATGTCTTTTAGGAAATGGATTTTGAAATGAACTGTGATTCTAGATCCGAGTCACATTAAGGCTTTGTGTTGTAACAGACATGTAATTCCTCAAGTGAATTCCATGAGTGCTTCAGTCAGTGTTTGCGACCTGCTTTTGCCAAAGAGCAGCTAATTATTGAGACAAGCCAAAATCAATGAAAAGAGCCACCTCCACCTTCCAGGAATGGATTAAGGTGCAGTGATGAAAAGCCTCCTCTCCCTGGAATGTGACTTGCTCTAAGCCCGGTTTCCCCGTGCGTGCCATCTGTCCTATTGCCTGCGCTGTGCAAAAAGCGATAACTAGCCGTGACATTATCTCCACCACTTAGGTCTCTGTAGAATTACATTCCACTCTGGGGTGTTTTTTCTTGACTTTATCAATTAAGTTGTTATTTTAACCTTTCATTTCTCCATCCTTTCTGTCTTTTCTGATTGTGCTTGGTCTGTCACAAAGCCTTTGCTGATCGTTTCTTAATAAAATCCTTTGAATTTTAAAATTGCAGTGAGAGTGTTGCAGACCTCACACAGGCTGTACTAACAGCTAGATGAGAATGTGTCAAGGGATTATGTGTGTGTGTTCAGTTTGGAATGCTTGACTGTGTTTGGTTGTTTTTTAATGTGGAAAGGGTTGATCGGGAAGTGCATTTTTACTTCCATCAGTTTTATCTTCTTCAGAAATCACCAAGCAATTAAAACAAGAGTTCAGGATAAGTGAAATATTATTTCACTCACCTGCAGGCAAAAGCATATTGTCTGTTCTTCATTAGATGCAATGCAGATAAAACAGAAAACTTCTGCTTCTGAAAAGCAATGAGATCTCCATTGTGACGGGAAAGCTGTTTTGGCAAGAATACATTATTTCGTCCCAAATTATTCAGTTTTGTAGAAGTGAGAGGGAAAAGTTATTTATTTGCATAAAGATTGTGAAAAGGTCTTAATGGTAAAGTTGCCAGCTTAGAATTATTGTAATTAGTGCTTCCCACACTACATTCATGCCATCCTGTCATGGCCATTTGACAAATGCTGCTAATTTGGAAGCCTAGTTGAGAAATGTTTGTACTTTTAGAGTAGGAGTGTAGTGCTTGTCTCCCATGTTTATTGAGACACTGTGTGTAATCTAAACACAACATATAGAAAACATACAACATCTCTAGGAACATTCATTGCAAGGAATTTAAATACTCCACAGTGCAACAACGTCAGCTACTTAATCACTGAGAGGTTGGGGAGGTCCAGAAACAATGCCTAATGATTCATTAACGCTGAAAAAGTAGGCACAGTTGCAAATGATCATTTGTCTCTAAGGACTAAATCAATGAGTCTGCTGAGCAGATATAGGTTCCTGTTTGTTTGTTTCCACTAAACAGGCTCCTGAAGGCACAGACTGAAGTCAACTGTTGTTTTCTGCTCACTCCCACTTGCATTTTCTGTAGCTCCCTCTCCCGTGCAGCAGCAGCCTTAGCGTGTTGAATGTGTATCTTCAGTTTGTGCTGCCGTGGTGAATCTCTCTGAGATTCCCTCTCGGAGTTCCAGCTATTTAAAAGAAAAATATTTCATTTAAATTTAAATTTCAGATGTAAGGACTGATGGAGAAACTTTTTATTTGTTGGCACTTAAATTTTCCCTGTGTACTTTGTTGGACATTCGAACAACAAAATAACTTGGTTGTGAGCAAAACCCAGCTGACGCTGTTGTGCCCTATTAAACATGACCCCTGCGAAGTAAGGTGACACAGAAAGAGAGTAAAACACAGGATTCAGATCCTAACTGTGCTTCTGTGTATTTATTCTGTGTGTATGAGTAGGCCAGAAGTTGAAGAAATGACGGAATATTTCACTTACGCTCACACAAACGTGTTGAGGAGATCTGATTCTTTTCTTCATCAAAAGGACAATGTAAATACTTGAGATTTGACTCTCCTGCAAGGGCCAGGAATTTCTTGAATCTAGAAGACCTATTTTCTTAACATGAACTGCTGTTTGCTTTTTTCCTACAAAGACCCTTGCTATTTCTTTAGCTTATTTGTGACTAACTCAAAATATCTTCCAAAGTTTATTTGTGAGTGATTTTTTATGAACACCGAGTGGGTAAATGAGAAATGAACATTTTTCTTTTGAAGGCAGCACTAAGTGTTGGTTATGGAACAACAGCATAGATGACAAATTAGCAGAAAGGAATCCCAAATATGAGTAAAGCAGAACTGATTATTTGCAAGATGACCATGAGCCAGCAATGTGCTCTTGTGGCCAAGAAGGCCACCACCATCCTGGGATGGATCAGAATGGGGAGCAGTTAGCAGATCAAGAGAGGTTCTTCTCCCGCTCTGCTCTGCCCTGGTGAGACCACATCTGGAGTATAGTGCCCAGCTCTGGACCCCTGAGGTCAAGAAGGACACAGAACTGCTGGAGAGAGTCTAGCACAGATGAAAGAAGGGAGTGGAACAACTCCCTGATGAGGAAAGGATGAGGGAGCTGGGTCTCTTGAGCTTGGAGAAAAGAAGACTGAGGGGTGACCTCATTAATGTTGATAAATATGTGAAGGGTGGGTGTCAGGAGGATGGAGCCAGGCTCTGCTCAGTGTCATCTAATAATAGGACAAAGGGCAGTGGATGTAAGCTGGAACATAGGAGGGTCCATATGAACATGAGAAGGGACTTCTTCATGGTGAGGGTGACAGAGCATTGGAAGGTGCTGCTCAGGGAAATTGTGGGGTCTCCTGTGGAGGCATTTAAAACCCACCTGGATGTGTACCTGTGTGATTTGGTCTAGGTGATCCTTCTGTGTCAAGGGGATTTGACTAGATGATCTTTCAAGGTCCCTTCCAATCCCTAAAGTTCTGTGAATCTTAAAGCAGCTGTTAGTGAAAATTGATTTGAGCTAGTTGCCTAGCTGTTACTATCTTCTTGCTTGTAAAGTGTGTTATTGTGGCTTTAATTGTGTCTTTCCACGTTTGTTATTGACATAGACATGGTTAGACTTGGTCAATAATCCCAGCTGATTCTCAGATAAGAGGAATCACTAACAAGAATTACACCCTGTTAATTCAACTGTTATATAAATCGTCATGAAATTTCACCACGAAATTAATGTCAAGTGAAGTTAATGAAGCAAGGCTCTGTAAGTGTATTTAATAATGCACAATATGTATTGTATCACTGGAAGGTGCTTTAAAGAAAGTGGCCAGTGTTGATCGTTGAGCTCACAGCAGTAACGGCAATGTGGTTGCTGTTTTGCACGTGATGCACAAGTCAATAAGTACGTAAAATCTAAAAGCACTTGTTTTCTTGCCCTGATGGAGAAATGTGCTTGCCAGCGTTTCCTAAAATGTTATCTTTAGCAGTAGCCATATCTTATTGATAGACTTGGTTGAAAACTTGTAAAAAGAAATGTTTTCTTATTTCTGGTGATAAAAACACCTTGTCTCTCAGTTTCTGATGGAAAAGCCCCAAAAGCATACGTGACGACCGTACTAGAGCATGTTGGAGGTGTTCAGCAAGCCCCTAGGTGTAGTGCTATATTACTTCAGTCTCCTTTGAGTCTTGCTGTGTACTCAGCTGGCCCAGTTTTAGATACTTGGAATGTAAATGTATGTATCTGGGCAAGTTGCTTAGACCCTGCTTATGTGAAGTTAGGGAAAAATGCTGATAGCTTATTGCCTACTTCATCCTGGTGCTGTCACTGAGAAGAAGGTATTGAATTGTGTTTTGCAAGACTGAATTTCTTGCTCTAAGAGAGGGCACTTAGCAAACTGTTGTCACAGAGGTCTGTATATGTAATGTTACAACAGTTTAACTCTACCTTCTGTGTCAACACAGGAACCCTAGTAACCAAGTTTTCATTGTCTACCACTGAAGAAGCACTTAGTCTAATTAAGCTGTGCAGATAATCTGAGCAAACATCTAAAACAACCCAACCAAGCTCTAAATTTTGATCAAGCACTGAAACAATTTATTCACAGAGGTTGTGGAGTCTCTGTCCTTGGAAATACTCCAAACCTGTCTAGACATGATCCTGAGAAACTGGCTTTAGGAGGCCTTGATACAGCAAGTGGAACTGGATGACTTCCAAAGGTCCTTTTTAACCTCAACTATTCCATTATTTTGTGTAATTTTAATTAGAAGACTCCTAATGTTAAATGACTGAAGAATTTATAGGTAGTTTGGAAAGTGTCTCTCGCTACTAAGATTTATTCTACCTGTTTATTAATAATTCTGAATGTAAAAGCTGAATGGGTTTTTCTGAGACCTATCGTCACGTAAAAGCCCATTGCAGCTTCAATGACCAGCTGACTCTTTTAAGAAATTATATGTAGTTAACTAGGTAAAGATACTTGTATATTTCATCAACACTGAGCCTGTAAACATTAACTGTATTTAATCCAACAAATTGCTTTGACAATTAGGTGCAAGAGGTTTCTGGTGCTTTCTGAATTTGCACTAGATTGTGCTTGGTTTTTTCCTCCCTCCGTCTCCACGCTGTCTCTGTTAAGTACAGAAGGAATGAAATGAAAAAGTATAAAACGATTTTAGAACAGTTTTCCAGGGCAATCAAGGCTATGTTGCATGTCACACAGTGGTGCATAACTTTCAATTCTTATTTATCAAAGCAATGTGTAGTCTGAGATAAAGATATTTATGCTTTTATGTAGGGGTGTTGAACATAGATGAGAATCTGAGCACAAAGAAAATTTGCTCTAGTGCTTTTATTTCCTATTTGAGTTAATACTTCAAGTACAAACTGCTCTTTGTGATTTCAGCAGTCAGTTTGATCTGATTTTCCTGAAAGAACTGGTAATTCACAAGCTGTTTTCATCTCTTCTCTAGATTAATATTTAATCATAATAAGAGTCACGTTCACATAAGTCCATTTCTTCTCTGCTCTAAAGCAGACCTACTAGTTGCCTCAATTAGCAGAAAACTGTCACTGCAGTGAGAATTACCCGAAAGAAATGACAACATTAATTTAAGTGACTTCTTTTTCAATTTTATTTTTCTTTCTGTAGTCATCCCTAGATATTCAAACTGCAGATGCTCAGTGCACCTCTTCAAGAACTCGCTGCATACTCAGGTGTGACTCCTGCCATGTGGGTATTTAATTTGTCACAGCGTTCTTATTTGGTTTTGTTTTATTGCCACATATGACACTATTAATCACAGAAGTGCAAAGATGAAACAAACATCAAGTCGATCTCAAAAGCCAAACTGTGCCAAGTGTTGACTTTAACACTTGTAGTGACAAACCATCATTTTCAAGTTCTCACAAAGCACACGTATAACACCGACTGCATTCCAAACAGTACACAGAGAATATTTTATCATGCCCAAACAGACTTTTTTTTTTTCAAAAAAAACCCCCGCAGCATTTCAGCAAACACTTAGGTCAGGCTTCACTTTAAACTTGTTTGCATTAGGTTGATGCATTATTATATTACTACTTCCCTTTCCTGAATATAATTATTTTCCATAAGTGAATCTTGTCTTGGATGACAAAATGAATTGGGTACTACAGCTTGGGGAGAGAGCCTACTTAGGTTTTCTGTGTGCCCATTACTAAAGATATGATATTCATTTAAAAATAAAAAAAAAAACAAACAACCTTCATACCCTGAGGAAGTTCAAGAATCAGATTAAGGGATAATGGATCATTATGAGGACTATATAAACAGCTTTTGTATTGATTAATCCATGTTACAACTCTTTAAAAGAGCTAATAATTTTAGTGCCAAATAAAGAATAGATTGCAGTTTCTAGTGAGGAAATGGCTGTAATTGCCATTCAGGTAACGGATAAGAGATGATTATTAGACATCATCCATTATTATGATCCAGTAGTGAAGTTGCTGACCACAGAGGCCATTATTAGACAGACGAACACTAAATTGCAGAGCATGTGTTGGTCTCTGACACCCACTGTGCATGCTAAAATAAGAGTTAAAAAAATTAAATTCATATTTCAGTATGATCCTGCCTGTTTTTCAGCATTCTCCTGGTTTCTTGATCTCCTCTAATCATACAACCTAAGCAGGGATATTATTTCACACAGAATCACAGACCATTAGGGATTGGAAGGGAACCTGAAAGATCATACAATCCAATCCCCCCACCACAGCAGGATCACCTAGGCCAAGTCGCACAGGAACACATCCAGGTGAGTTTTAAACCTCTTCAAAGAAGGAGACTCCACAACCCCTCTGGGCAGCCCCTTCCAGTGCTCTGTCACCCTCACCATGAAGAAGTTCCTTCTGATATTTATATGGACCCTCCTGTGTTCCAGTTCACACTCATTGCCCCTTGTCCTATCACTTGATGACACTGAGCAGAGCCTGGCTCCATCCTCCTGACACACACCCTTCACATATTTATAGACATTAATGAGGTCACCCCTCAGTCTCCTTTTCTCCAAGCTCAAGAGACCCAGCTCCCTCAGCCTTTCCTCATCAGGGAGGTATTCCACTTCTGTCATCATCCTTGTTGTCTCCAATCAGATAGAAAAACTTAGTATTTAATAACAATTTTATTCTACTTTCCAAAATAAAGATTTATTGACACAAACACTAGAAATCTCATCTCACTAGCAGATCTGACTTCTACAGATGTTGTTGAGGAGACGGTACTTAGGTTCTAAAAAGCTTTCTTCTTGTTGTAAGGCAGAGTTCACTTTTGCAGCTTTGTAACTTCGTGCCTTCATCAAACAGGAAATGTTTTCAGTCTCTCTTATAACAAGGAGAAAAATTTGATAAGAATTAGTTTCTCACTGTGCTTGAGACCTATGTAAGACCTTCCATCATAACCAGGAGTTATTAACATATAATCTGTATTTTATCTGTAATTAAGGAAAGAAAATCAGAATCTGGAAAAAATTAATTTATGACTTAAGTTCACAGTTGATAGTTCAAATCCTATTAATTTTATTAATCTTCTTAAGAATGTAAATGAATGAAAGAAAAAACAGTCTCTACATACCATACTTGTTTAGTTTTAATATGTAAATTTTAAGACTATTAAGTGAAACTGAGCACAGTTTGGAGGGTGCAGTGCCAAGCACCAGTCAGCTATTTGTAACCGGCAGTAAAACGGTGGGATGAGTGCAAGGGGCAATTCACAGTTTTCAAGCTGAAAGCATTCTGAAGTGCACGTAGCCAGTTCAGAGGTGGTAGCTTTTTAAGGCAGTGAAGAGCTGTTTGCTTAGTCTTTATCATTCCTTGTTTGCTGGTGTCAAGGGTTTACCTCAACTCCTGGCTGGCTGCCAGTAATGTTATCGGTTGATCAGCTGATGGAGTCTGAGATAAGATTAACCAATTAATGTAGTGAATGGGCTGGAACAAACACAAAATGAGGAGGGTTCAAAACCACTTGCAAGCAACCCCAAAACTAGCTTGGTCAGAGGGAAAACTGCATTTAATTCAGACAACATAAAAAACCCCAATACAGAGACATATAAAGAAATTAATGGCATGTTATTACATAACTGGGCCAAGTTGCTGTCTCCATCCCATCAAAGTCAAGAGACTTCTAACTTTTCAGTGTGGAAACATAGAGTCCATTCAGTCCGTGCATACTTCCCTCAGTGCCAGTGAGTATTTCAAGGGCTCGTTCTGTGTTCCTCCATTCCAGTTCCTAAAGACCTATTTCAGCAAACAGTGGTTTGCAAGCTAAACCTTTTCCCCACTGATGTCTGGAGTTTCACTCAGAGGTGTTCCCAGGACAAGATAACTTCCATGCTCAGTCCAGTGCCATGTGTCTCTCACTGAACAAAGATGAAAGTCAAAAAGAGGAATGAAAACTGGTAACAGGAAGCTCCAAACCAGCCATGCCAGTTCTCAGAGTTGAAAAGATTTGACTTGGAACCACAAGTTCCTATAACAACTTCCCAATCTTCTTCGCTCAGGCAAGAAACCCACTCAAATATAAACCACAACAATGGCTCTGAAATTTTGATTTTTTTTTAAAATGGTTTGTACAAGTTTCCATAAGAATTCCATTACAGCTGAATGTTAATGAGAATTCATAATAAGCAGTTACCTGTGAAACAATTCCAAGCCTTCTTTTCTATACTGGATGATGATGGTAAGATTTTGGTGACAGTAGTTACCATATTTTGGTATACAGAGAGCATTGGACTGCTTGCATGAGTGCAGAAGTAGAACACATAAGATTTTAAGTCATTTTTCTGTAGCTCAGTGAGCTCTTCTGGAAGCTGGAAACAATTATCTAGGTGATGAGGATCGCAGAAGTAGTTAAATTTTCTGTTTCACTTAAAGATGCAGCAAATTACATTCCTTTTTGCACAACCGTTCCTTACCTTCCTTTGCAGTTGAAGAAGTAGGTATTATGGGAGAGTAAGAAAACTAGTCTGGATTTTAAACTAAAAGGTATTAAAATGACAACAGAGCTAAGTATTCAGCAACAGAACTTAATGTGACCTAATAGACTGCTTCACTTACAGGGAATTTTTCAGTATACTTTATTTTCAGACCTACTTTTGATACTCTCATTGCTGTGGGGTTACCACCACTCTTCCCCTCCTTGCCCTGGAAGATTATTGTTTGAGTGATGCCATTCTGGTTTGGTTTTCTTTTTCATAGCATTCCTTCTGATATATTTTTTGTTGGATTTTTCTCATTACTGCAGTATTCAGCTGCTTTAAATTCTTCAATGACCTCTTTGCTGCCTTATAGTCTCCTAGGACTGCTATTGAAAAGTCAGACTACCATTATAACCCCCAAATTATTGCTCAGTAGAGCTCTGTATTCACTAGTTCTTTTAATTGCTCATTATAAGTAAAAATGTTGGTCATTTGGTTACTCTGCTCTGAGCTGAAATATTTTCTTTCTTTCTTTCTGAAAAGAATATTCTTAGAGCTGAATATTATTGTTTTTAATGTGTTTTGCCACCAATCTAGATTAAGAATTCATTAGCAATCCTAATTAAAATCACTCTGGTCACAGAAGCCTTGATTTGAGCATCCTTGACATTCACTAAAGCCAAAGCAAATATTCTTACTGTCTTGAAGTGTTCTGCATCAAGCCAGTGCCTCTAGTGTAAGAGGCACACAAAGGAGGGTTGATCTGAATAGTTATGATTTTACATATGTTTATTGTATTTTAATACTTAAGTAACTTAAGATGTATAAAGTTCAGACTGACAACTAATGCAGAAACAGGAGGAAGTTCTTTCAATCTTCAATTTTAAAATTCAGACTTCTGGACAGTAATGATCTGTTGCATTATTTCTTCCAGTTAAGCCACAAAATACAATTAGTAGTATTCCTTTTCCACCAGCAAAAGTTCATGGGGGACATTCTGGTTATCATGAAAGCAAGCTGGGTTCTGGCTTTGTCGTAACTGTGACTCAAACAGGACAAATGCTTCATTTGAAAACTGTCAGCCACGTTACAATATCTTCCAGCTGAAAATTGAAGGGATGAAAGTGGGAAGGCAGGAAGAAAGGGGTGGAAGAAAGGAGTCTTTTTTTTGTTATCCTGTCCCTCCTAAAATGAAGTGGCAATCATAAAACTGGAAGAAAGTAAGTTGGTGATACTTATACTCAGTCAAGCATAGCTCTCCTTTCACCTGGATAATGAATCATTCACACACTCACTCAGGTTTATACTTTCTCTAACGTACAATTTTTAATCAACAGATTGATGTTTTCTACAGAAAATTGCCCGTGATCAGGGCTGTCTTTAGCTGCATAAAGGTGTGCCAGCATGCCAGAGCTGCAGAAACTTGTAGATTTGTAGGTTTCTGCTAGTAGTTCTAGTAATGTGTAATACGTCAGTCTCCTTTTTCATTAGGTCTCATGCACATGTCATCCATTGGAGCATCGGATCTTGCTGTATAGGCACCAGTTAGACGGTTAAATTTAGTCTACAGATGTGGTTGTTTATCATTTGCCACACCAGATGTGGTTCTATTCTTATTCACCAAACTAATCTTGCTAGTTTGCTACTGGTACAGGACTCATGTTAGAAGTATTGTTATATTAATGTAGATTTTTTAAAAGTATAGACTTTTCTAAAGACAATAGAAAACTTGAAAGCCCAAGTACATAAATCCTGGGATAAATAAGCTTCCGGAATCCTGCATATTCTTTTCCTTCATAAATCCTCTAAAAGGACAGAAAACTTGTCCTACAAGGACAACTTTATTTGTTTCTTTTTTGTACCAAATCTGAACCTTCCCAAGGTTTTTCTGTTCATGAAAGTAACTCTGTGGTTTCCACTTGTAAGTCCTCACTTGAACTTGACCTCGAGCTGACTTTGACATGGTAATTGCCAGTGGAGAGAGGCAGAGCCTGGCACTGTGATTTACTTAACTGTATACATATTTTACTGTGTCGTGCTCAAGCTAGCACATTGCACTGTTTACAATGCTTCACTAATATATTTGGAAAAGCAATTGGATCGTTCTAACTATGTAATATTGCCCGTAAGAGTGTGACAGTGCGGCGCACTGCTGCTAAGCAGGTTTTAATCAACTCAACATTGGGTTCGTTTGGTTACTACTCTCAGATGTCTGTGCTTCATTTGTATATTATAGGAGGGAAGTTTCCATCAATATTCAAGACATATCAAGTAAAAGTTATTATTTAGGGCTAAGCTGGGAAAGTAAGGAGTAGAATGAAAAACCATATGAGCTGAAATAGATTTTATTAAAAAAAATAATTCTTCAGGTATAAATTAGATTTACAGGAAAGCTGTGGATCATCAGCATCCATTTGGAAGCACCGCAGTAGAATTGTTTACTTGGAGTGTATGCCTGCTCCAAGAGTCACCTTGTACCGAAAAGGATGAGCTTTGATTACAATAAAACATCTGTTCCTCTTACAAAAAGCAAGTCAGCTTCTAAACAAACTGTGTTTTTTCTCTGGAGTTCCTTTGATATGCTACAGTTTAACAAATAAGGGTTTTCAAAAAGTGTTCAGAAACTTCTTTGGTTGAAACAACCCATCCCTTCTGTTCGGTTTGGCTGAGGAGCTGGTTTGTTGATGGGACTTTGTTGCAGTGGGCCCGACAACCCCACCACTGCTCCCTCAGCTAGGAGCAGGCAGCTCAGTTGTGCTGTCTTAGGTCGGCCTGGCCATGATTTTCTCCTTAATTTAGAGCAGTGCATGTGGTTTTTGCCTCCCCTGAGGTGGCTATTCCTCGATTTTCAAAGGAAAATGTGTTGCTTTTAAAACAGGCTCCACTCTGGGCTCTCCACAGCTCTGGGTTGTCCGCGGCCCTGGGTTCTCCAGAGCTTTCCCTCCGCCTTTGCCTTCCCCTCACGTCTAGGGGCAGCAGGGTCATGAGGGCGCTCTCAGACCTGCCTCTCCCTGCTCGGGCTCCTCTACCTGGTCTGAGCACAGGACCCCAACCTGGGACCCTCCATCCCCACTCTGGTGATGTTATCAGCTGCTGTGGGACCCTGACCCTCCTGCCATGGGACAGTCAATCCCAGCCTCGGCCCCTTCCCATAGAGGAGCATGAGGATTGTAACTGGGATGTGGGACAGGCCCAGCCCCACCGCCATGTTGCGGCCTCAGGGAGCAGCCAGCCTGTGCTGAGGGCAGACAGGAGTTTGCTGACTGCTACTTCTTCTTTCCTAAAAAAATTACCTAAATGGTTTTTCAAAGTTCAAAACAAAACAAAACCTGCTGTAAAGGGACCCAAGAAAGAAAAGTAAGTTGCTGCCTCTCTGTGTGCAGAAAGGTTTTTTGTACTGCTCCGATTAGTAATAGCAAAGCCACTCACAGCGCCAGCTTGTTCTAGCACAAGAGTAAAGTTTAATTTAGCGTGGCCTTATTCTTCTTTTCCTGTTTGTTTATTCCTTCAGGTGCTTTCCTGGAGACAGTTTTGACACAGCATTATGTTCCCGTCCCAGGCATCTCAAGGCAGAGGCTGCTCTCCCGTGGGGTGAGTCATGGCTTGTGCAGCCTTTTTTTGGGAGTTTTCATTTTTTTTCTGGGGGCTCTGCAACCACTTTGACAGTTTTGCTGCCTTTGCTTTTCCTCTGTTCGTGTCTTGAGGATTTTTTTTTCATCTGGTATCATGGTAATTAAAGGCAAGTGAGGCAAGTCTTACCTTGGATGAGAGAAGATAGGAGCAGAGGAAAAAGAGGCTCAGACGTAGCTCTTTTCTTTGTTCCCACCTATCAAAGAAGAGATTGTGATACGTTTTCTACTTTTGTGCTGCGTGCTATGTTTGTAAATGTGACATCTATTAATTACATGTTGCGTTGTAGGAGTTTTTCAGTTTTTAAAGCTAGTCATATTTTCTTCTGTGTTTCCTTTGCAGTGTTACCTTTTGATTTTTTAATGGCAGACTTTTAATGTTTTTACATGAAGTCTGGGCTGAATATTTTTACTTGAAAGGTATATAGGAGACATGCAATGCCTGACGAGCATATTAACTATGTTTGATCCAAGTAATGGAAGCTGAAGTTTGTCCCATTAAATTTAATGGAAGTGTAATGAGATATGCCAGCTGTGAAGATCTGTTTGGTTGTATTTGCTATGAGAAATCCATTTGTTTGGTGGAATGACAAGGTTCTTTTATTGGAATTTAGAAGTACTTATTAGATTGGTTATTAATTCTTAATATGTAAACATTTGTATTTGGAGGATTATTCATGTTGAGGCTACTTCATGACTACAGAGAGGCCACTGTTGCTGCAGGCTCACAGTTTTTCTAGGTACCCCTGCTTTAGATCTGTAATTGCTTCAATATTAGGCCAGTTTATTGAGAGTTGATGAAAATTGGGTTCAGGGTCGACCATTTGCCACTTATGCAGGGAGTTATGGCTACGGAAAGGAGCTACAACATACTCAGTTTTAGTCACTTTGAAAGGAGGGGTCAGGGAACTTGAAGCTGCTTTTCCATTTGTCTTGTTTCAGAATAGTTGTTTGTTATTGATGGAGATTTGAACTTTTGCTGGTAACTCAAAACAACTGTTGGCATACATACCTGTAAAGGTCAGCAACCTCTAAGAACAATCCAGTTGTTTGCTGTATTGAATGTCATCATACTTTGCAATGACTTACTCCTCACAGTTTAAAGTGATCCTTAGTTAAGGCTTCCAGGTGAAAGTGTTTGCCTTATTAATTTTCTTCCATTCCTAAACCTGTTACTGCTGAAATTTCACAAAATGGCACTTCTGTCCAGGGTTCTGCTCTGTGCAAAGGAACAGAGTGTGTTTTGCTGTCTGTGCTATTTTAACACTTGAACTTCCATATCTGCCTATACAGTATGGCGTGACATCTCGTCTGTGCTATATTGCAACTGTCCTTGTGGACTCCTGTCCTTTCACTTTAGTGATATTTGACTTGAATTTCTTCTCAGTCAGTATCTAGACTACTGCCTATTTCCAGCAGAATTCAGGTTTCTTATCTGCAGGCCAAGTGCTATTCAAACTATAAATTTAATTTCTCTTGGTATTTTCTGCCAAGGTACTGCATTTTGAGAGTGACTTTTTGCTCTGACTTCCCAGTTTTAATTTGAGCCTTCTGAAGAAGTGATCTCAATGTTCAGACAGGCAAATTGCTATGCATTTTCAGGCTTCATTTGAATCTATTGTAACAAGTCTCTTTATTTGATAAAACTGAGGTGGAAAAGTAGATTCCCTCAAGTGTGCAGTTTCCAAAGCACACAAATCCCATCTTTTGTTTATGTATGGAGTAAAATTACTGGCTGTTCAGACAATCAAAGCACTTTAAAAGTGATTTTGTAGCTGTTTAACAGTAGTTCTCCTAGTGCTTCCCATTTCTTTGCAAGTAGTTTTATTTTTAAAGCATAGAAGATCAGCTTAATGGTAAGATATGCTTTTTGTGTGAAAGGTAGAAATGACTCTTCATTAGAATTTTTTGCTTGATTAGTTTTGTACGTTTGTATAAAAGAACCCAACAAATCAGTTAATTTTATCACTTGATAGTTAATAAAAATGTAAGAAAACCCATGTGAAAGGGTTGTCTTTTGCAGCTGACTACTCTTAACAGTTAATAAAATTATGCTGTAGGAGTTATCAAATAATTTCATTATTGGAGGACTTGTGAAACTTTTGAAATAAGAAATCTAATGAAGCTTCAGCTTCATTAACACAGAACCACCGATGAAGGAGTGTGCTGTGGTCATGTCCTTTAGTACTTGACTGAATCAGTTTTCAGTGGTCTTTCTCAGTTCTTCTTTTGCCTGCAGAGGCAAATCATCTAGTTATGGAGGAAATGCATTGCTTTGGGATGAAATAACTGTGCCATGGAACTACAATAAAACTACTCAAATATTCTGTGGGAAGTATTGCACTTAAACATTTTTGAAGAGTATGCTTTACTAAGTAAACAGGATATTGCCCTTGTATTGATAATTTATATCCTAATGAAAATGCACAACAGTGAAATATATCAAATTTTGTATTTTTTTGTGTTTATTAGCTTAATCTTCCATGTGATTGGGATGTTCTTTTGTATAGTCTGTTATGGAATCTCTCTGGCATGTTACACACAGTATCTTTATAGACAAGAAGCGTGGGATTAAATTAAACAGATATTTCAGGATGTGTGTAACATGAATTCTACACAGAATATGTTTTAACTAATATAGTGATAGCACAGATTATAAAGCCTTTGCAATGAAAAGCACTTCCCTAAACATTTTGCAATCAAGTACTAGATTTTGTTCCTTCCAAATAATGGCTTTTACGCTGTTTTTTATGTGTTTTTTATGTGTCTGTGAAGGTGAGATCCTCCAGGAAGTATTTAGTTGAAAGTCTTCTGTTTCCTCAATGGACAGTGTGTTATTACGTACAGAGAAGCAGTTGATAAATTAATCCTACTGCAGAGCTTTGTTTCTGATAGCCTGCTTTTGGAAAGTGCTGAACATCTCAGTCTTCCGCAAGGACACGGTGCAATCATGCATATTTGGGTCTTAGAAGCCTCAAAAGAACAAAGGGTTAAAAACTTTAACGTAAGAGAATTCTCATCAGTCTGCAGGATTTTGGCCTGCTAGAGACTGCATAAACCCTGACTTAACATTGCTTATTGTGTTGATGAATATGGGGATGGTGCTTAGATCCACTTGAAATTGTCAGCTTCTACACAGAAGTCTGAGTTGATTTCCAAGAAAGGGCTTAATTCTGTGACTTTCCCTTTTTCCAAGTCCTTTTCCAAACAAAGCCTTAGGACATTTTAGAGCTATCAACACAGATCAGTACAAACCAAAACAGGCACTTAGAAGAGTTTTGTTGATTTTGTCCCTCTGATGTTTGGAGCTCTGTATACCAAAGAGTAAATCTGAGACCTCCTAACAGGGTATTTCTTTCCCACTAGAGATGTGTTTTAGAGAAAGTAACCTGTTACTTTGTAAGGGAGGTGTCATGATCCAAAGGACCTGTTTGAAGGCTACTTAGACTTATTTTACAGGGATGTTCACCAGAAATACATTATCTTTTCCAAATAATGACTGAGAATCACAGTAAGTGAAGTACAGCTCCTGGTTCAGTGCCAGCTTTTTCACTTTTAGTGGAGTTTGGGAGAGACTGTATGGGCAGTCATTCTAGAAAGTGAATTTGCTCAGGACTTATTTCAGTTCACTGTGAGTCATTATGCTATTCTGTGCTTTTTGTTCTTTTAAATGTTCCAATATTGAATTATTAATATTGAATTATGTGTTTTAAGGCAGTTTACTGGACAAGAAGCAATGTTAGATAATAAGGACCTATTTAAAACTATTCAGGGCCTTTGTATGTAAAAAGTTAATTACAGTGGTCAGAGTGAGCAAAAGTGGCTGTAGACAGGCATTTACTAATTAGTTATTAGGCGTGAGCTTAGCTGTGTATGTTTTTGTGCATGTGCTCTTAGTACACAGTCAATGTGATATTAAATATGTTTGCCTGTGAGGTTTAATTTAATAAATTTTCCTTTAATTTTTATAATGCCTGAGTACATACAAAGCTTGTTACTGTGGCCCAGCTTGTTAAGCAGTGGTAACATGGCCATGTTTCTACTCCTGAAAGAGTCAATATCAAGATTTAACACTGTTTAATGTAGTTTTACATTGATGCCTCATGCTAATGTGTATTAACTTTGAAGGTGTCCCTATGACAGATGTGGAAAATACAGTAATATTTTACTGTCTTCTAAACCAGCAGGAACCATTACATTTTCAACTTATTCCTCTCTAAAAGCACAACTTGCCAGTGTTATTTTCATGGCCACATAGTCTATTATGAACTATATAAAGCCATGTTAACTGCCTTGTTTTATACTGGTAAGAGTGTTTTTGGGAGACCAATGAGTGTCACCTCTCCCAAGCAAACATCTACATTTTTATGCAGGCTTTATTTTTCTTTTGGCACATCCTTTTTTGTTGGGCTGGTAGTGGCTGTACTTACAAAACAGGTATAAATCTATAGGACAAAGAGATGATGGCAAAATAATCAAATGCTTAAGCCAATTCTACTTCTCTGTTCTGAACTTTCTAAGTTCAGTTGTTCATGAGAGACTACAGAAGTTGATAGTAACAGATGGAAACTGTTTTACACTTTAATGTGTGTAGAGAATAGTAAAAACATAGTGAATGCATTTGAAAACGTGTGCTGTGATCCCTATGTAAAGCCTACTTCAATGTAGAGATTTTGGAGGATCTTTTTAAACATTGTCATATGCTTTTGTATGGCAGGTTATCTAGAATCCCCTTGCTGTCTGGTCTGACTAAGCTCACAGGCATTTCTTGAGTTTACAGCAAGAATGTGCGAGGCTGTGTTATTGAAGGTGGTGATAAAACCTGTATGAAACTGTTATAGAGCCTGGAGGTGCAAGTCCTCATTAATATAACCAGAAGAGATTTAAGGATGACTTAAAACTGTAGCAAAGCTACTTTCCCTTCTTCAAATATTTGCTTTTCTGTTCTATTGTGTTTTTCTGCCTAGATCTGTCCCTGAAAGTCCCCCTGAAAGAAAAAGACTTTGAACATTCTAGGTAGTTTCATGCTCTAAAGAAAATATTTGCAATGGAGTGTGAAAATCTTTTTTCTTGCTTTATTTTCTTTCAAAAAGCTACACTATTATGTAGAAAGTTTATTGTTACAGCTGATCAAAGGGACAGTAGGGTTGCAGATCTTAAACTGACTCAGACTTGGCAATGTTACAAGAAAGTGGTTGTTTTGATTTTTGTAAGTCTTAATGAACTCAGTGGTCTTGTTTTGAAAAGCTAGTAGACATATAATTATGTGCTGAGGTCAGAACACTTGGAGTTCAGACTGTTGTGTGTAGTTAAACCTCCAAATCCTGCAGCTGATCAAGGTGCAATTCAGAATGAATCGGTTCAGTATGAGTTAATGGAGAACATGCTGAAGACAGGAATCTTTATAAGCACCAAGCCCCAACAGGGACTGTCAGAGGAGACTGCCAAAGAGTGGTGGGCATGGCGGGGATGGAATTAAAACAGTGGGACCTGACTGAAAAATACAACAATGACTTAGAAAAATTATTTTGGTGTACAACGTAGAAGCAATGACAAACAGATGTGGTCACTTTTTGATTTATCTTTTTCAAAGTTCACTTTTTCAAATCTCACAGTGTGGGCAACATTGGTTAGGCAAAGCCTGCAGGTGGAGAGGCTAAGAAGCTGAGAATCAGCTTTCAGAGTTCTCAGAAAAAATTGTGAGACATGAAGCTTGTGCAAAGCAAGGTTTGACCGTGTCTGAAACCACAAAAGAAGTGTTATCTTCGGACCTTAACTTTTAAACTTTTGGAGAAAATTTAATCAGATATAATGAAAAGTGGAGAAAAATAATCTTGGAGAGGCAGCTCTTCGCAGTTTTTAAAATCTTTAAGATAATGCCACCAAAAAAAAAACCCAAGAAAACATTTCAAAAGGTTTTTTTATAATTTCCTTAGTCCTCTCTTAAAAAGCAAAAGGAAATGCTGGCCAGAATTCATGCTAATAGAACTATTCCTAATGAAGATGGAGGTGTAAAGCTTCTACAGTTATATTGTAAGGAAAATTAAATAATCCATAAAATGCTTTTTATAGACATTTTCTATAACATTTGTGAAGCATTTGGTTTAAAATAGGTTTATTTTACAAAATCAAAATAGCATTGTTTTCTGCTAAGGCAAAAAGCCATCCATGCCACTGTGCTTAGATTTATTGTTTTTAGTAATCGCTAGAACTTAAAAATATAATGAATTTGTCAAGAAGACTAAAGAATACCTCCAGAACAATAGCAGTGTTTTTTGTGCCACTGGGGAGAAGACTATCTCAATATTTCTCTGCTGAACCTGTCTTTCAGATCAGTGATCCATGAACCAGGAAGGATTTCTAAACAAGACATTGAGTGTTTCAAAGAAGCTTTTTGTCTGTTGTGTCAATAAGTACGTTTGAAATAATGCTGCCTTTTCTAATGGGCAACATTATAATATTGAGCTGCATGGGTTTTGTGGCAAATCTGTTACAGGTCTGATCTTCTACAAAGATAGCTTCAATAATATTTTATTTTCTGCTCTGGCTCCACAGTATCTGCTGCTGCCCAGCTTCAAATGTAAAAGTTATGCTCAAAATTAATCCGACATTTGCAGGATCAGTTTAAGATTATAAAGAAAACAAGGACAGAAAAATATAAGGTCAAATCTCCACACAAAATCATTTAGTACTGTAATATTTCTTTTAAACAGTTGTACACCACTAATTTTGATTTGAACAAGTGTTGTGGTGTAAACCCTGAACTGAAGCGTGTGATACCTGTTCAATATGTTCCTGTGTTGGAAAACCTGTCTGGTTAAAGCCACTGCTTTGTAGGTTGATTTATAACTGTGTCTGCAACTGTTGCTGATGTTGTATCTGGGGTCTTTCCTGGCTGTGGTGTGAAACGGCAACATAATCCTGCAGGGATACATTTGTATTGGCAGAATGTAACTTGTTTTTACTGATAAACTTCCTCTTTTCCACATCCGCTAACAGTTCCAAAGCTGTGGAAAGAAATTAATGAGGCACTGTCTTCAAGATCTGTTAGAAAAGATCCACATTTTGTTAGATGCATTTACTGGTTTGGAGTTTTACCCACCAAAGTATTTTAAAAGGAAGATCAAACTCAAACCAAACCAAAACCCCACCTGAATGGAAACCACGAGCTTGTTGTGCTGTGCTACAGTGTGTTTTCTGTATCAGCAGCAGCTTTTTTGGGAAATATAACCATGGAAATTTGAAGTTATGAGTAGTTTGTTGAAACGGGACCTCTGTTTGAGGAGAAGATAGGAAAGGTCAGAGGGAACAAGTCATATCTATTCTTATTAATGGCCAGAGCTTGAAATACTAAAGTACTTAACTGATATCTAGTGACAGAAAGTGGATGTAAATTGTGTCAGCGTTAATGAACCGCAGAGAAAGTGAAACATAAGATAAAATTAGTTTGTGTACGGTGTCTTTTTCAGAAAACACCCCTATCTTTAAAACCTGTTTTGCTTTCAGAATCCTTGCCATTCATGTAAGCACTTGATGGCTCTAATTGTTTAAAATCTCATCAAGGTTTCGTGTATCAATGGGAATAGTCCCTCTTCCTGGATATGATTTAATGATTTAATCACTATGGTTTCTTACCGTGAACCCTGCTAATAGGGATCCTACATAGATTACGCAAATTGTATTCACTCAAGTGCTCTAAATGTGAAGCACCTAATTCTGTTACTTTTTTCTCAATTTAATTGAAATAGAACCATTTAAATACAGCAATTATAGCGCTCTCTGGCAGCCCAAGAATAGTTAAGATTATCTTATTTTATTGTGATTGCCTTTAGAGAGTAATGTAGCCAGCTAATTTGTAGTTATTTCTCATGCTGATTATTAGTGCTGTGAAAATACACGTATACATGCATGAAACATATTTCTTACAAACTCCATCCTGAGCCCTGTCTTATGGCTGATGTCTACCATGGACTGTTTCACCTGAGGCAGGTTTTCTGTGTGCCATTAGTGCTGTGCTTGCCTGGGATAAGCAAGTTTCACCCCTAGCACATTTCTTGCCTTTCCTCCTGAAGCTGTTTATGATAAAGCCAGATAAGTATTCGGAACGTGTACCTGCTATTGTTGCCTGTCACACAGGCTGTTTGGCACGAAGGCTTTCTCTGATCTGCTTCTGTTAATAGGCTATTTAGGGTGCCATGGAGTCACATTTATTAAAGCTTGTGAGGCTAAGCTAACATGAAGAAACCTTGCCATATTTTCAAACAATTTACTGTAAAGGAAGCACACAAGGCAGTGTAGCTCTGTTTGTACGGTCTGATAATTTCTTTCAGGCTTGCTAACAATCTCTCTAATTCATGCAGCTTAAGCACTTCTGCTTACAAGCTATAATTTATAAATGCAAAAGGTTTTCTTCACTAACATGCATGTTTAGGTATACACCGTTCTAATAATGGGAGTCTGGATATGGTTAGTGTATTTTATTTACTATATATTTTAGATAGTTTAGGCACTTTTTTTCCCCCATTAGCTGCCTCTTTTTTTTTTTCCCAAAGCTCTCTTATAAGTACATCTCTTTAATTTCTAATATTGTGAATCCATGATAGCACACAAAAGGAGTCAAGATTTGGACTGTATTCTGAAACTCACAAAGTTCATCCAGCCTGATTTTCAAAAGAAATTAAATCTTTTATGAGACGTCTATTTCTCCACGGCAGTTTGATCCTCAGCTGCTGGTCCTGCCAATAGAGCTGGCAGGAATTGGTGTGGTCAGCAGAGATTATCTTCCAATTTCACTTTCATTAACATTTTAAGCTAATTTTTAAGATATGTCTCCAAAGTGCGTCTCTACAGACAGGAGAAGAGATGGTGCAGATATTACAGGAAAAAGAACTTCTAAATGGTGCAGCTACCCTGGCCACCTGCACTTTTTTTCCTTCATTCAATGGCAAGGCACATGTATTTGCTAAAGTGAGCTATAGCTACATATTCTAGTTTGAAATAAACTGTGACTGAACATATCAGGATATGCTAACTGCGAAAGCCTATGTAACCTTTGCTATAAAACTGTTTATGAGAGAACATATGACTGTATGCCATCCAGGAATCTAATCATCTGTCTCATATCCCCTGCCACATCCCACCCCACGTGCTAGCAAATTTTTAGAATTCATTGAACACGTCTGCATTAGTGTCTCCTTTTGGATAAGGAAGATAGGTCTGCCAGCTGGGGCTTTTACCTTACTCTTCACCTTACTCTGCGGTTCATGGAGCAGTCTCAGAGCAGGATGTGGTTTGAGTTCCCTTTACATAAGCTGGCAGTTGTGCCCCACAAAACACACAGTGTGAGCTTGCACTGCTTACTACAATGGAGTACAAGCTGTTTGTATCTGATCTAGTACAACAGACAGCGGTGAAAACCGTGACTATCTTGACATTGCACGGTTTCAGGTCATCAAATTAACTTTGGACCATTAAATAAAAGTATAAGACTGAAGATATTCTAACTGCAAAGGACTTCCCTCACAGAACTTTTGCAATGCTCCTACAGTTAGAATTATCTGAATTCTATGTGCTTTTTTGAACAGGTAGTTATAGTTTTGCAAATTGTTCCTCACAAAAACCTCAGGGTGCGAGCAAGGAGACTGAGGATTCTAAGTTTAATTTCCTCATGTTAGTTCTCTGTGTCTTGGGGGACAGAAAAAGAAGCAACCTTCTGCAAACACCTAGAGATATTTCACAAAAAGCATTTCTCATAAGCCTTCATATGTGATCTAAAATGAATAATATACTCTCTTAAATCCGTCTGTCTACTAATATAACTTATGCTCACTTCTGAAATGCATGTTGCATCAGAAACCAGCTTTCTGTTCAAGATAATATCTTGTGATTAACAGAAAACTTTTGTTTTCTGTTTCCCCATGGATACGTGTCTGTATATGAAGTGTCTGATAAAGTCAGTTTCAAACAAACTGCTTTGAATTGTTTATAAGGTTTTCACACTTGCTTAAAATCTAGGGGAGTGACAATCTACAACAGAAGGATGTTTTGAGTTGCTTATGGAGCACATGTTCCACTGAGGTCAGTGGCTGCTCCACTCACTATGGATTATCTTATATCTTATGTTTATATACATTATAATCTTATATACATCAAAAAGGTGGTGTGAGGTGCAAGCAGGATGAAAGGCAAATTCAAATGATCTTGTAAAACTGGGAAAATGAGACCTAAATGGATGCAATTAACTAAGATCATTAAATATATGTTTTCAAAATAATCAGCTGCATCAATATAGGTGGAAGAAAATTGACATTTTTTTCCACAGCAGAAATTCTGTGGGTTGCTGTAGAAGTTGAGTACTAGACACAAGACATTCCACATTACTATGTGAAGGGGTTTGTATGACTATTGAGGCGTATCCAGCACCTGGAGTGGAAAGGTCACTACTTAGAGGTGACATGGCTTGGTCTTCTCTGGAGTATCATGTCTGTGTTGGACACTAATAGAAATGGGTATGTTCTGGGAGAACCAAGAAAGAACCGCAGTGAACAAACAGAGGCCTAGAAAATATGACTTTTGTAGATGTTAGAATGAATTTAATTGTATGGAACTGAATGTACTGCTAATTTAGAAAAGTAGTAGAAACAACTGACAAAAATGCAAAAGGATGTTTCCTTTTGAGGATCGGAGGATTTAACTGTGAAAAGGAAATTTAAGCTAGACATCGTGAGGACAAACATTGTACTGATAAGGACAGTTAGACCTGGAATGGACTAGGTAAAATTTGTCTCCTTGAGTGCTTTGCTATCTTAGATGGTGTTGCATGATGAAGCTGTGTGAACATGCCTGCTGTTCTCATTTTACACAGCTCGAAGTCTGTTGATGTCTGTATCCAGTCAGGGTAGAATTCACCTCATGTAGCAGTAGACATTGCACTAGTGAAGCTGATTTATTTTGAATGAAGGTAAACACTTAGTTTGAAACAAATACCTAATGACCTGTGTTCTAGACTTTCCAAAAAGCCAAGGTTCACCAACAAACCCCTACATTTTGTCAAAGAATTCCCTTAGGACTTTACATGAACCTTAGATTGCCTCCTACCACCTAGAAATGGGCAAAGTATGAAATCCATGCCAATGTCTCTCACTGCTCAACCATCAGTGCACACTGTCTGCGTACATGTGCAGGAGACAGAGACCAAATAAGCGTTAATGTATTTGAGAAACTGCTCCTAGAATTGCCTGTAGCTGTGACAGGAAGAAAATAAATGACAAAAGCACTGAAGAAGATTCAGCTGTTACTTCTGCTATAATTTGAGTTTAAATATATGCGAAGCAGCAATGAAAGTATAAATATTATTCATGGTGAATCCTCCTTGTTACGTGTTTCAAGTCTGTTTTATCTGATTTGTGCTCATAACTTCTAGTTCCACTAGAAACTGAAATGTGAGTTTTTCATGCCACAAGCTATGGGAAGGCTAACACTTATCTGGGGAGTGTTCTCTGTTCCCATTAGCTAACACTCTTACATAATCCTCATGACATATCACAATTCATAGTGTGTTTAGGGAGAAGGAATATGGAAGAAAATGCAAGATGTTTAGTTCTGAAGTGGCATTTAACTACTCTGTGTTCCTGTGTGATCTTTCAAAAATTGAAGTTCCATGAGAAACCATAGAGTTGAGCTTAGAATTGATAATCTATATTTTTTAATTGTTTTACAATAATTTCCTATACTGAAGATACATTGTAATTCCCTACAAGATTACCTACTTGTGAATTTGTCCATAAATTAATTTAATCAAAGAAATAAATATAAGTAGGTGAGCTTGTTTGTGGAAAAACTAAGCAGACTGCTTTCAAAGATGAGTTGAAAATAACCTTTGATTCTAGTCAGAAATATGACTAAAAGATGAAAGAATTTTCTTTTAAATCGTTTTTCATTGCTAAAGCTGAAAGAAAGAAGGTTCCTTGTACATCAGAAAGTGAAAAATGTGTTATTTGGAAAGAGGTTAGGTTTAAAAATAGACACGAGACCTTAAGGAAAGGGGAGTGCTTGCTCTGTAACCTAGAAACTGAAATCCCTGAAGAAGTATCCACTACAGCAAGACCTAAAAAGAAAGATAATTTTAAAAATCCAGTGAAATAAGCAGATAAATCTCCTAAAAATAAATGAAGAGAAGATAAATCACTGCAAATGAAGTGATAATCACAGGTAGTGGCTTTGGTCTGTAGCTCTTATTCATGTGGTCCTTTGTAACGAGACATTCTGTTTTGGAGATAATTTTTTAAGAACTGAAAATAACTGTCTCTCTGAAAAATGTAGAAAACAGGATTTATAAATGCTTAACAAACAACTAGACTGCTTGTGTATCAGAATTCAGTGGTAAGAATTGTATCTGTGTGATTTTGAGGCTCTCAATATTATAGAATAAGTCATACAGCTGCCATTCTTTATTTAAAATACTACAGAGGACATAAAATTTTAGCTAGCAATGTAAAAATCAGATCATCTCTTCCTGGGCTTCCAGCAATGCCAAAAGGAGCTTGGTATTTAAAATTTGTCAGTGAAATTTGGCTGGAGTAGCTGGCACCTTCAAGGATGTGTAGCAGTGTAACAAAGTGAAGAAAGTCTCCCCTGCACAGCATGTGTAGTGGCCAACTCAAACTTGCAATCTGTGCGCTCCCCTCTGAGTGAATGAAGGCTGTTGACAGATGATTCTAAGAAAGTAAAGTGTTTACTACTTCTTTTTTCTTTTGCATCAAACTTTATTAAAAAGTAAAGTGAACAAAACAAAGTAGAGAAGGGTAAAAACATCAACCAGAGATCATTGAAAGAACACAAGACACAGTCTATGACTGCTTTTAACTCTTAAACTTCCTGATGAACTTAGTCTTTAGATACTCCAGATCTGCAGTTGTGGTTTTTGAAAACACATGGAGAACTGGCACAGGATCAGAAATATGAAAAAGACATCTGTGATGCCTGCCTCTAAATAGAGGAAAAAGGATGAAGCGAGCGTTGTGTACTGCTCCATTTAATTGCAGACTACTGCTCAGGAAAGGACTGGGCTGTGGGATCGAAAGCAAATCTGAAGGGAGAAACCTACCTTGTAAAGACTGAAGGGACTCATGAGAGATTTGTTTCGAGCCTCTTTTTCAAAGTTTCCCCTGTCTAATGGGTTAAGTTATTCCAGTCAATTATAGTAACAACAAAACCCCCTTGGACTAGAAAATCGAAATAATTTTCCAGATGGCATGCTCTCTTTAATGAAAAGCAAGACAAGCTGACCTGAAGACTAATTTTGGCTTGGGGCCATTTCACATCAACACTAGAGGTCTTTACAGGCAGGTAGAATAAATGCCTATCTGGAACAATATAAATATAGTTCATCCTGTGCTCAGGCAAGGAAAGAGCCAACAAGACTCCTTGACATCTGTTCTAACCATCTCTTCAACGTGACCGTGCTAAAATAGGCTTTGAGCTCCTTTAAAATTATGCTGATTTAGTATAAATTCAAAATAATGGACATGCACAGCAATAACAACTCATGAGCGAGGAATTAATTGTTTACACTCACCAGCAAATAGCATCATTCTGAATACATTTGAAATTACAGAGAAGTGCAGTGAGTTGTCATTAGATTAGTGTTACAAAACGCGTATACGTGTGCTGAATGAGCAATTCCATGATGAATAAGTGTTCTAAGTCACTTGGCCGTGCTACTAAACTAAGTTATTACATGCTTTATTTACAGTTAAGCGACACTCCAGCTGACATGCTTTCAGCAACCAAATTACAGGAAGGAGGTAACAGTTGGACCTGTAGCAATGTCTTTAATAGGACACGAAGAAATTACTTAGGCAGATACAATAATTTTGCAATAGCTGGCATAATTTTTGTCAGTAAGGTTTTCTGTAAAGCCTCATACCCCCACCAGTGGTGGGGTCAGGTTGACAGTTGGTCTAGATGATCTTGCAAGTCTCTCAAACTTAATGATTCTGTGATTTTTCTCTATATTAGCCCAATACATTGAGTTACTTCAAAATGAAAGTCAAAGTCTTTTATTTTTATTTTGTGTTTTTTGTGAGCCTGTAGCAGTCCTGCTGTCAATCTGTTAGACTTCAGCAAAATAGCATCAGAGGCACTAGTCAGTACATTCAGGCCGTTCCTGGGATGGTCTATAAATGTATAACTGTTCCTAAAACATATTTTAATGTTGTGATTTTTAAGCACTTGATGACTGAGACCATCTTTATAACAGATAGTAGTTGGGATGAGAGTTAGGAAAACACTTGACTTATAATTGAACATAGTGAGCAGAAGTTGGAAAATTATGCACTCGAGTTGTAGACTGTCAACCTGTATTCACTTATATTTTCAATTCTTGCACATAAATATGCTGCTTCAGAATCCTGTAGTTGCTGTGGTTAACCAAAATCTGCAGTAAAAAATTGTCTTCTACCAGAACATTTCCTAAAAAGCTCAATATGTTTTTCATGTTGTGCGCAACTTATAAATTGTTCAGCCTCCTTTTTCTGTGTCGGGCTGTTTATTGACAGTTCAAACTTATGAAGCCATGCCATTTTTTTAATAGCAGAATATGCTCTGGGTATTTATTTTAGTAGTCTACAGTGGGTTCTGTTGTCACTGTTTTTATTTAGATTTGTTTTTTACCGAGTGCTATTCAGTGAAGTTAAAAATCAAGAATATACAAATGTGCTGTTTATGTGAACTGACTGCGTGACTCTGTTGCCACAGCAGTGGAGCAGCTCCTCAGGCCCCAATTGTCATGGTACAGGGATAAGAAACCTTAGATGTCAAACCTCACAGATCAGAAAACACATTTAGAAAAGCTCAAACAGAAAAATAAACCAAACCAAAACCAATACAACTGTTTCCTTTCATGTATCTTTGTTACTGGGAGTTCAGTTGCCAATATTAAAAAAAAAAAGCCAAAAGAGGAAAAATGAAAGAGAAGCCCCAGCTAGCCAGTCCAACTAGAACTGCCCAACTAGCTCAATTTCTCTTGAATTCGTTGCCAGGTAGTTGAGTACTTTTTTGGCAGACGCAGTGAGAGGGTAAGGACATGCTGAGCTGATTCTGGTTGTTTGCCAGCGTTGCACATCGGTTATCCTGCATTTCCACAACACTAACTGCAGGGCAAATAATAGGTATCGATATTAAAAGAGGCACTGCTTGCTAGCATTTGTTGCTGAACTTCAGCAAGCTTACATTTGCTTTTTGTGTTGAGCTAAGTGTGGGGTAAGTGTAGGATCTCTGTCAAACGCAACCTAGCTCTGTAGGTCAATAGAAATAAATAAATAAATGCAGGCAAATAGAAGTTCCTGGGTTTTATGTCAAGGTAGCAGAAGTCTGGATTCAGGTTCTGTCTAAATGACGTTTATCCAATAATGAAGACCAGGCAGAATGATGAATGTGCTTCAGTGTGTCTGTGCTGAAATAGGTTTATAAACAAGCACCTGCCATAAATCACAGAAACGGCTTTGTCAAAAGTAACTAGGGACCAGATGCATCTTTATAATTACCTGTGACACCCATTGTCCTGCTTTCATATCCTCTGTTCCTCACCTAGATAATCTGTTTTATTTTACTTGTGGTTTCAATTATTTGCATTCGGTATTGAAACATGGCCTTGTATGTGGGAAGCTTCTCCAGAAAATCGCTAAAAATTGCATTAGGGACAGTAAAATGTGTGAGGTTTGGTGACTAAGTGCTGCAAATTGTTTATTCAGGAGAGCAGATCAAAATACTTGTTGTTACAAGAACTTGGACAAATAATTCCCCAGTTTAAGTATTTTTTATTTGCTTGTCTCTGGAGTTTGTCCACCCAACAGGTGAACAGGTATGGGAAGTCCAAACTTGTTTTCCTTGGTAAGATTTCCTAATCGTACCCAATGTTATGATGGTGGTCGCAACTTACGAGGCTAATTTCCATTTGTGATCAGCAAGAAACTGCAATGTTTGTGACGGTTTTTATTCTTTGCATTTTCATTTGTGTTACTTTATAATCAGAGTCTAATTGACTGTGGTTCCAGCTAAACAGTTATTTCTGATTTAGCTTAAAGAGGGCTGCAGTATGAGTTCTGTCTCTCAGTCTTTGCTAATTTCGCTACCTTATTGTGTTATCAAGCATCTAGGAATAGCAACAGTAATGCAAACAATGTTAGGCTTAAAGCAGTATTATGCAGGAAGAGAGAATTAAAAGAAAAGGGAATATGAATGCTTGGAGGAAAAATCTGATTGAATTTGTTTTTTAAAATGCTTTTGTATTTCCTACTGTGGCTGCTGTGCTTAGCTGATGCACAGTCACAGTAATGTGTTTCTTCATATTGGTTTACAAAAGAGCTTTGCAGTAATCATGGAATAGAAAACACAGAGCTAGACAATAAATGCCTCTGCTCTTAGGTCAGCCTATTTAATTTCTTTTTAAAATCCAATTGTTCACCTGCTGTGCTTATTAAATATAAGCATACTATCTCTATTTGAATACACGGTCTGTGCCACTTCAGCAGTCTGTACCTGTTGCTTTGCCATTACTGATGCAAGTTGCCTCTGAGGATGATTGCAAATATATGAATATATGATGTTTTACTTGCATTACTGCCCACAGTTATTTGCCATTTCTCTTTTGATTTGGTTTGACTGCTATGACTTTCCTGGTCAGTACCAGGATGCATCTTGTGGGTTTCCATTTTAACAATAGGTTGAACCTCACAGAGCCAACTATCCATCGTATCTGGTATAATATATATATATATCTATATATATATATATATCTATATCTATANTTCCGCAAATTCAGCCAAGCTACCTGGGGTAGGATCTGTTGCACAGTTAGTAGCAAAGAGCCAAGGTTCTTGGACACCACCCCCACCCCAATAACAAACCGCAGTCTTTTAAATTTCCATCTAAAGAAATAATTTTTAATACAGAAGATAAGACAAGTTACAAGTTAATCCAATCAACAACCAGTATTGATTCCCTTCAGGGTGGGCCTCTTGCTGACATAGTAAAACCACAAGGACTAGCAGCCCTTTTGTTCCTGTCCTTCTCGATTTAATGTTCATTTGGAATTGACCTTAACTCAGTGTCTATCATAAAGACATGTTCTAAGCGTACAGTTAGTTTTCATTACCTTATCCTTGTTTCAAAATTTCAATGAGAGAATGCAGGATAGGAGTAGATTAGGAAAATGAACTGCCCAACCATTAGCTACAACTCATCCTTGAGGGCATCTGAGAAATAATAAAAGCATGTAATTTTAAAGGTGGAACACCGAGTGCCATTTCATTTTCATTTGGGCTTATTCAGGTGCAGATTTGTTTTAAAATTTGCATATGCTTCTGTTTACAATTCCAAAAACCTGACTGTAACTGATTTAACCCACAGTGTGTGTTCCCTGAACTTTCCACCACAACAAAATAGCATGCTTATTTCACTCTGAGCTGCTATGCAGAGCAAGACATGAGCTGCTCGGTTGAAAGTCCCCTATTGCCTTTCTCCAGATTGATGATACTTTACGCAGTGCTGTCACCAGTCTTACTATTTCCACTGTTACACCCAAATTGCTCTACAACGATTCGCATAACTGATCTCTTCCCTGTCTATGTCTTTACACGCTGTGGTGTGGTATATGTTCTTTTGTGTAACCTTTTTTGGTAAGGAATAGGTTTCTTTGGAAACAAATGTTCTTGCCAGGTGGATGAGACCGTTCTGCTTTTTATGTGATTAAAGCATAAATCTATCTCTTTCTTTGCCGGAGTTCGTGTTGGGTCTTTCAAGTTCTAGTGCAGACAGACTCATTGTAGCTGAGACCTACTATTTTAAAGCAAAAGATATGGGAACTGTAGGTAAGCTCCTACTTATGATGTGTAAAATTGCATTAAATAAGTTGGGACATGCTTGAACTTAAGCAGAAAAATTAGAACAAGTAGTTCACTTTGCTACTCACGAGTCATGAATTCAACTAAAAAGAAACCTGGAAATGGTATATTAATGTAATTTATGCCTTTTCCTGTACTTTACTTGGTCTGCCTTACTATGAAGTCAATTTATTAAAGCATTGCCTTGCCAGGATTGTTTCTCCTTGAAGCAGATCCTAATTTGATTCATGGACAAAAAATACTTGAATTTCCCTTACAGAACTTCACTCCATAAAAAGAGTTTATATTCTTATGTGTGTAAATGTGCATAACATCATAGAACATATTGGTTGGAAGGGACCTTTAAAAGTCACCTAGTCAACTACCCTGCAGTGAGCAGGAATACCGGCAACTAGATCAGATTGTCCAGAGCCTCATCCAGCCTGACCATGAATGTCTCCAGGCTTCAACCACCTCCTTGGGCTCTACCACCTAGTGGGCTTCACATGCAGTGTTTCACCATCCTTGTTGTAAATATTTCTTCCTAATACCCAATCTAAATCTCCTCTTCTTTAGTTTAACACCATCATCCCTTGCCGTGTCACACCAGGCCTTGATAAAAAGTTTATTCCCATTATTCTTGTAGGATCCCTTTAAGTACTGAAAAGCTGCAATAAGGTCTTCCTGGAACCTTCTTTTCTCCAGGCTGAACAATCCCAACTTTTGCAGCCTGTCCTCATAGGAGAAGTGTTCCAGCCCTCTGGTAATGTTTATGGCCTTCCTCTGGATGTGCTAGAACAGGTTAGTCTTCCTGTGTTGAGGATCCCAGAGCTGAACACAGCTCTCCAGGCGGAGACTCACCAGAGCAGAGTAAAGGGGCAGAATCCCTTCTCTTGGCCTGCTGGCTTCTCTTCTAGCGACGTGCATGCGCATACATATTGTTCCTATAAAGCTCCTTTTAGCCTTTATGGTAAAGATCCAGCATCTATTACCCAAATATAAGCCCTTCTGATCAACAAATCTTCATCCTGCATCTGTGACACTAACTGAACACAGACTATGGCCACGTTTCTTTGTGTTGTTTGTTTAGGCTATGCATTTACTTTGTTTTAAAACAAATTTAATTGCAAATTTAAATGCAAACTACGTATGCATTAGGGACAGACATGACTTAGCAATACTGATGAAGTAATAAAAATGCAACTCTCCTGCATACAAAAATGTTTTAATTTGTTCAATTCTAAGTCTATAAATATATCAATAAAATAATGCTAAAGAGAGTTAATCTGTACACATATTCTTAACTTTGCCTTCATTATTCCATGATTATATGCATTATTTAAAATCCCTTCCAACCCAGCCCCTTCTATCATTACATGATCCTGTGTGTTTACTAGCATCCATTGCAGTTTATTAGTGATAGTAAATCCAATCTATTTTCAGTAGGTACTTAACAGAAGTCTGTCTTTGTGTGAGAGCGCGGAAGTAACAGGCTTACGTAGAACTGGTGCATTTGCAAACAATTTCTGTGCATTGCTGTGTGTATGCTCTATAAAAGTTTCTGCTAAAAGGAATGACATTTATCTAGGAGAGTTCTCTGTTGATTGCTTTTTACACACCGTTGCTATTGAAAAACAAATGACAAACTGTTCCTGACCAATGACAGTATCTGTTGCTCAAATTAGACATTTATTGGCCAATAGAGATGAGATTTGCCTTTTAATCAGCTCTTGCCAAAAAGAAAATATAAAGTTTGTGCTTGATCTTGAACTTTGTTAATGCATTTAAGTTTGTACCAAGTTTAACCAATTCCAGCACCATGCCCACACTTAATTATGTGGTTTGACATTGCTATCCATATAGGGGTTCTCACTGCTCCCATAGCATCTTTGTACAGGTGGTAGTTCTGCCAATTGCTGATAGAAGCATGAACACATTATTTATATAATTTCCAAAAGAGGGGGCATATCAACCCAAATTCCAAAACAACCTCTAGTGTTCTGAGGCCATATTTGTATAGTAATTTTTCAGAACATAATTTTTTGCTGCTGTTGCATTGTGAGTTTCTGATTTAGTAACTGCAATCAGCAGAAATGCTTTTTGAAAGTTAGTACCTTGACCAAACATTTATGAGGATTGGCAGAGATTGGCTAAGCTGAATTGTAGCCTGAGTTCTGAACTTCTCATACTGTGTTCAACCACACAAAGTCATGGGAGCCTTGGAGCAGCTGGGCACAAGGGCATATAAAGAATAAAATACCCAGAAGTATTTTAGCATAATTACTTTATGTAATATGATCTCTTGCATATACAGCATGTTGCTGGGAGAGATAGCTAGGATAATTTGTGATTTGGAATTCTTCTTTGGTAATGGTTGCTGAGAGCATCACTACTCTTTGGAATAGGCTGCAGTAGTTAAAACCTTTATAAAAAAAAAGGTGTCTCTGAAAACAAATAATCAACATACAATCATTAGTATGAAATACTTTAGCCTTATTAAATATGAAAATTAGTGGGAGAAGGAATTGACATAAGTTTATTAATGGCCTGTAAGGAACACAATCCTTTGAACTTCCTGAGGCTTTTTTGCAAAGAGAATACGGAGGACGTGTTGTTCTTATTGTTGATGAGGTTAGAAGTGTATTGGTCTTATGAAAAATTTAATTTGAGATGCGTGCTTTGAAAGGAAGTCCATGTTTGTGCTAAGATGGTATGGCTTATGAAATCAGACATCAATACTACATATGTGGAGAAACAGGTTTATTCTTTAAACCCTTTTCTGGCAAGAAAACACTGAGGTTTTGATTCTTTTTATATGAGCGAAACAAAGTCAGAGGCTTTCCTTTGAGTAGCTGTGTTAGTACAGACATCTGCATGGCACCACCTACATTCTAAGGATTTTCACTTACAGCTCTCTGTAATAAGATAAGGAAATATGGGGGGTGTGTGTGGGGGGGTATGTGTGTGGATATATGGTGTGTGTATATATATCTATACTTATATATATAGGACAGCTAGTTTTGTTTGTAAACGGTTTGTCATCATGAAGTCCACACATTTCCTTGAAGAAAGTTTTAACTGCTCTTTGTGCCCACACATCCTTGTAGAATCACACACTCTGCTCACAAATTCTATTGTTGTTCTCTTTAACCTCCTTCTATTTTGAAGAAAATACCTGATACAATTTTTTCTTGAATTTTCCCTGATCTGGCATTACCTTATTCACCTGAACCTAAGTTACAGGACAAGAGAAACCAATACAGAATTGCTCCTCAGAAGCTTCACAGATACTCTTGCAAATCATCGGTCTGGACTTTGTAGCATCTTGCTCAAGAGATATTTTTAGCAATGGTAAAAAAAATGCTTGACGTATTCAAACTAGTTGATGTGTTTCAATGTACGTGGAGAATTCAGGACAGTATTTTCTCCCACTTGAAAGCTATTCAGAATCATGCACTACATGAGCTTTACTCTTGCTTTAGTGGATATCTTCTTAGACTCCATGAAATTGTGTCTGTTCTTAGGTGATTAATATTTTCTTTAACATATTCATACATATGAAAAATTACTGTACTATGAGGAGAAATTTAACTATTGCCCCAGTTTTCCCTTTTCAGTCTTTCACATTTTAAACAGATTTGACTCTATATCGTTATCACTTGCATATTTTTAACTTTTGCTTTAACTGTGTTTCAAGGCTTATTTTGAAAAGGGAAAGACTGCCAATTAAGAATTTTCTTATTGATCATAAAGGAGATAAGAGGTGTTTCTTTGCTAACTCATTCGCAAAACTTCCACCAGAATTTTCAAGCAGCCTTTAAGCAACTGTCAGCCACTCGCCTGTGAAGAAAGATTTCAAGTTTTGTCATGCAATTAGTGAGTGTTCAAAAGGCCACAGCATTCCCAGGCTGAGCTCGGGCATAGAAGTCTTTGTACAGGCAGGCAGTCCTTTCTTCTAAAAGCATACCTACAAACAATCTATCAAAGATAGAAGAACTTGGGGAGAACAAAAGAAGAGATAGAATAATAAAAATACTACTTCAAGGACAACAGTCAGTGGCTGCAATTAGGGACCCACTTAAATACTGGAATAAAGGATTTACTTTTAAGATGCAGCCTTATGGAAATGTTCCTGACGTTGTGTACACACTTGCACATGCAAGCACTCATTTTGGTACTGTTCTCAGGCTTGCCTAAATACAATCTGATTTAAGTCAGTTATCAAGGAAAGAAGATCTCTGAGTGCAGAATGCTGTGGAAACTTTCTGAATTCAATTCAGGAAGCACAGGAAGTGATGGTCGTTGTGCAGGTGCCTGGAAATTAGTTAATTTTAGTCTTTAAGTGCTACCTTAAAACCGTTCTCTAGAGGTAAGGGTGCTTGTTTAGTAACAGTGCAGCCATCAACTTCCATCTTAATGTTCCAAGGAGACAAATGGGAGATACTTTTAACCCATTCTGCACCCAGCTTGTGATTGTGACTGGGATTGGACCAACCCAGGTGCAGGACCTTGCAATTTGACTTGTTGAACCTCATGCAGTTTGCATGGGCCTGCTTCTCAAGCCTGTCAGTCTGGATGGTGTCCCTTCCCTCAAGTGAGTCCACTGCACCACACTGCTTGGTGTCGTCAGAAAACTTGCTGAAGGTGCACCCAGTCCATGTCCATGTCACTGACAAAGATGTTAAACAGCACCAGCCCCAGAACACCCCCCACAAGGAACTCCTTTTGCCTCTGGACTTGAAGCTGTTGATAACATTTTGAGTGTGACCTTGTAGCCAGTTCCTTATCCACCAAATGGTCTATCCATCAAGTCCATGCCTCTCCATCTTAGAGACAAGGATGTCTCTAAAACATCTTGCATAACAGAGAGAGAGAGAGTAGTGTTTTCCAGGCTGGTGTATCTTTCAGGTGTACTCTAGAGATAACTTCCCTGCCCTCTGAGTTTTCCTTTTGAGCCAGGTACCTTCACACATATATAGGTACCTGCACATGTGCAGGTATCCACATAGCCATACAGTCTTGCTCACCAGTTTGGAAACTGTTTTCTCTCTAATCTTTCATAGAGCTGGAAAGGAATCAAACATAAATAGCACTTTGCTTTGACTTTTTGGAACTTCATGTTGTATTTTCATAATTAGTAGACTTTACAAAGTTGGCTATAATAAGGAAAAAATAACATAAATAGTCTTTGAGGTCTATTATTTCAAATAAATGAATGGGAGGATTTGTATAAATAATTCCCATTATCACTAATAGCTTTTTTAATTATTATATGCCTCAAAGAGATAAAATGCCTCTGAATCTGAAGTATACGTGATCTTTTACTGAGTTACCTATATGCAAACTTGCTAAATTATTTTTAATTGGTGCTTCTCATCATTCAGTTATTTTAATAAGTCTGGTAGCTAATTTTCCTAAAGTCCTGCTGCTGATATTTATCTCCCCCTTCTGTAAATAGCGGTTCATTGACACCAGCATCCTGAATCCTATTTATCATAAATAGCTGCAAATCAAGATTAATTCCCCTGGTAACCTGCAATTTAATTTTACTGTTTGGATATGAATGCATTCATTTTACATCTGTGAAGAAAAAATCTCTGATCAGGAACTTAATTGAACTTCTTCTGTATTATGCTCAGGATTGAGATTATTTCACTGTATTCAGAATTTATTGTTATTTTGAATAACAGTAATAACAACAGATGCTATAAATTCAATGCAATCTTTTTAAACAGTGAAAGATCAGATCAGAAATCCTCTGATCTGAAAATAATTACATATATTTCCACAAAGAATGGTCTAGACTGATGCTTCTTTATTTTCTATATAAACAGTAGAAATCTAAGAAGTAACCACAGTAGACAGGACTTCTTAATTAAAAGTTGCTACAAATTATTGCCACTTTTGTTCTAGTTCTTTAATTACAGGACAGGGAGTATATTCTCTCTACAGAAACTGCTTTTGCGTCGTTTCAGTGGTGAGATCACACGGACTTGACCTGGCTATTTTAGTTGTGTTTGGGTTATGACAAGTGCCAGTATCTCATGAACTGCTCTGATCTAGGGAGGTGCACGGGAAGCATGCTGAACCATTGCTGTTCACACTTGGGAATTGAACGGCTCTGAACTTTGAAATAAATCATCCCTTGAAATAAATAAGGTAATTCTGCCTGCAAAGCAGACAGATAACTTTACAAACTCTATGTGCAGATCATCTTTTTCAGGGTTAGCTTCTGACACATGAGGACAATGTACATAATTAAGAAACAAGTAAATTGAGAAAAATATTACTGCATTTGATGTTTATATTTTCATCTGAATCATTGTACAGTTCAGAGTCTAAAACAACAGCGCAGCATTTATCTGACATTGCTTCTACCCTCTAAGTGCTCCTTCTTTTCTTCCAGACTGTTATGAAGCAATTAAAGTCTGTTTTTTCCTTTCCAACTGGAAGTGAAAATGAGAACCTGGGTTTCTAGAAGGCCCAGCATTGCTTGAGTATGAATGTAGTTGGTTAATGACGTGGAAAATGACCTGTTTTGTCATTTTCTCAGAGATAAAAAATGCAGGTGTCTTTAGTAGAGTTACCTGCTCACCTGACAGCTTGAGCATCACAAGAAAGGTTCAGATAAGGTGCTGGCATTCAGTGTCTTAAACGTTTGTGTCAGTCCAGTGTAATCTTTGGCTTGGTGAGTTCAGAGTCTAGCACAGCGACTACAGATAAACGAGCAGCATAGTTCCACCCTGCTGATGGTGGTAACAGTTGCATCGGTAGGGCAGCACTGGATCATAAGGAAAGAGCAGATTCTTTTACTAAGAAACTAGAATGAGAACCATTAGGGATAAACCTCCTGCTACTGGCTCAGACTTTTTTTGGCAAGGCTTCTGTCATGAAGGTTATAAAACCTGTGCGACTGAACCTAGGTGATCCTGCTATGGCAGAAGAATTGGACTAGATGATCCCTTCCAATCCCTAATGTTCTGTAATTCTGTGATCTCTGATTTAGCCTAACAAGCAAAGATTTTCAAAGTGACGCATCACACAGCTGCTTAGCATCCCACCTTTGGTCCAGGACTTTCTACCTCTTTTTGACAGCAGCATATCATGAAATCTCAGAAGGAAAGGATTCTGCATATAACTCTTTCGTATTGAATCAAAGCCCCTTATACCTGATTCTTGCCCCTAGGATGAGTTAGGTAACCAAGTCAGCCACAACTGCATTTAATTTTGCACAGACATGCAGACTCATTATGTACATCCATCCACACAACTTGGAAGATTCAGATTTGCTCACAGTGAGAGATATTTACATTCTATGTGTTACCTCACACTAGATCAGATAAGCAGGTAGTCTAGAAATTACAACTGCATCCAAATCTGGAAGATCAGTATCTCTGTTGTGTTGGTTCTCCTGCATATGTTGCCTATAAGAGACTTTTTTCCCATTTCTCTATACACTATCTGTGACTGCACAGAGGGCTGGCAAAGGTCTGTGCGTTTGAGACGCTGTAATCGTCACATGATTATGTCACATTTTTCTTCTTTCTTGATCTTTAAAACTTCAGACATATCTTATACTTTTGAAGTCTTATACTAATGCACTAACATAAGAATATTTATTTAATTAATATAAGTAACACTTTAAAAATATTGATCTGTATTATGATAGTGTCTAGAAGTCCTGTTTGGCAGCCAAGGTACCATTAGGTGATGCATACTGTAAACTCAGAAGATAGACCTAGAAAATCCAATCAAAAGAATTTTTTTTTTAAATTGACATTTGGAAAAGTGTCACCAATTTTTCATTTCATATATCCTTACATATCTTAGACCTCTAGTGATTCTTATTGAAGCTTGGGCTATATTGATCAAATACACTTCATTAGCTATAAAATACAAGTTTATTTCACTTCCCTAGCAAGCTAAATATGATTCTTGTAAATGAGATGACTTGGAAAAACTTGTAGTACCTCAGAAAAGCAACAAATTTAACTACAGAGGAATGGACCTGCAAGAAATATTGGTTTTAAATACTTTAAATTTCTGCTTTTGTAGTACTTTCATGTTCTCACCAAAATTTATCACTCCTTAAAAAAACCCAACACAGTTGTTCCTGCTACAGACTTCAGTACAGGCTTGCTGAATCCATACCATCCTGCTGACACAACATGTATGTAACCATTAATGATCTTATATGTGAGGGCTTCTTTGACTTCGCTACGCTTGATTCACATCAGGGAAATTCAGAAATTCTCCTAAATGCTTAAAGAACAAACCAGAGCAAGGAAAAAATATAAATTCTTCATTCCTTTTAAACCTTCTGTAAGGAATGAAGAGGCAACAATGAAAGAAAGTCTGGAAGCACCTGTTCATTTAGCCCTTCCACTTTAAATTGCACCTGATGCTGTAGTTTCCATGCTTATCTTCATAGTCCAAATAAACACTCAGATGAAAAAGACAATGATAGCAACAGTACCTAATGCATAACTGGTAACATACATAACAGAATAATTAGGGAGTAACAGACAGTCCCTTAATATCTGCAGTCTAATCCTGTAAGAGCATGCCAAACTCATATTTTTATCTCCATTTTCCTGATATCACTCATTTTTACCCTTAGGCAGCCATCTTCATTTATTTCCTATAGTTCTACTCCATTAAGTAGATCATCCTCAAATAGCCAGTCCCATTTGTCAGTCTTTAGTTCTGGTCCCCAAGCTATCTGGTACTGGGGTAATGTTTCTCATGCCCTTCTCTTCCTCCTTTTGTGTCTTCAGTGAAGTTTATCTTTCATTATCTTACGTTAGGTTCAGAATCACATGTATAATTAAATTGTGAAGTGTAACTAGTCCTGGATTAGAGTTCTTATTTCACTTTCCTTTCTGGACCAGGCTGAGAGTCCTATTCATCCCATGCTTACAGAAGTTTTGCATTTGTGGGGGTTTTTTTTAGCATATTGCATTTTAGTTTTTAAATATAATAAGAAGGATGACACCTAATAAGAGACCTCAGCACTGCAATGTTTAGTATAAAACTTTTGGGCTCCAAATAAAATTCAATCCAAGAATTTTAGAACTCTGGGAACACTTGATTTAGGTTTTATTTTGAGAACAAAGGTGGGAAGAACGCTGAAGAAGTGGGAAGTTGCTGCTTTTTCCCCTCTGAAATGCAGCCAGGGGAAGCACTGCTGTTGCTGTACAATAACTCATTGGCTCAGCACTTCCCCAGGATGTGTGGAATTTAATTACCACTTGTCTTTGAGGAGAATAGCAGTTAGTTCTTCACCTGTATCAGCCCGTTCCAGGCTCTGGGGAGAGGAGCTGTGCTTACCAGACCTTCTGGTGTCTCAGGAAAAGTTCATGGAGAGCTTGTGAGAGACCTTCAATGTGTTGCTTAGTCATCTCGAGCAAGAAACCGTCCCATATTCCACTACCTGCCCAGCGAACAGTTACATGTGTTTTGGACACAAATAGTCAATAGATAAAATGTATAAATAAAGCCCTTGGAGAATAGGTGCTCATAGAGGAAGTTTCCAAATCTCTACTCTTCCACTAAGCTGCATTGTTTTGTTTAGGATACAGGTAGTGGTCTGTTAGAAAACAAACAGGTTTTGACTTTTTTGTTGCCATTTAATTTGCCCTTTAGCCAACACACTGAGGAGACGTGTACTGCTAATGAAACACTTATTTGGAACTGTCTTTTCAAAACCAGCTCCCTAGGCATTTTTGAGCTGGTAGACTGAGGAGTAGTCTGGTATGAGAGCAATAAATTTGTGCTATACTGCTTCACTGATCTACCCTTTGTAGAACACTTCTCTAGGGCTCTCTTAAAAGCCATCTCGCATGTTTCTGCATCCCCATTACATTCTGAATAATACGCCACAAATCGGATATGCCATAGCACATCCGATTAAAGAAGTAATTCAGAATGTAGAGATGTAAATGGGAACACATTGTCTGAGTTTCTGGGAAGACTCTGACACACCTGAAATGTATCACTCAATTCCAATTACTTTATTAGTCACATTAGCTTTCATTTGAATTAGTTCTGGAGAAGGAAAGGGGGAATAATTATTGCTTAATGTACTCACTTCTTTTTTTCCTGAAGTGTGAAGGGAGTGTTTTCTGTGGGTAGATTTATTTATTTATTTGATTCAGCACATACCTATAAGTTATACTGTAAGTCATAGGAATTACTCAATTAATAGAAATTATTCAATACAAGTATTAGGAATAGTAAAATATAAGTCCTCTACAGCTGTGTCAGTATCAGCAATGACAATTCTCAAGAGTGTGAACATAATGTTAATTACTGCAAATTCCTTGATCATTTATTATAAATCAGAACTACCTTGGTGTGTGCTGATGACATGGCATGTTAGTGATCTTAATGAGTGTTTTAAAAATTAAGCTCATTGCTTACATCGCGAAGAAACTTCTCAGAGCAAGCAGCATTCTCAAAGCATATTTTCTTCACACAGTTTCTCTTTCAAAGAGATATCATAGAATCATTAGGGATTAGAAGGGACCTCGAAAGATCATCTAGTCCAATCCCCCTGCCACAGCAGGATCACCTAGACATTTATGTGAGTGAAGAAGCAGAGTAGTTTCCAGGGGATAAGCTGCTGATTTTGTGAGGTCTGTCAGCATCATCCTGAGACCTGCTTCCACTGTTCAGGGTCATAGAGATGCAAGTGAGTCTGACTGCTCCTGTGGTCTCCACTGTGGGAAGGAGCTTCCTTGCCCTGTAACAGAATTTGGGCCAAACTACTGGCACACGTGTGAACACAGCTGGTCAGCTTGATGTGTATGACCCATTCTTTTCAAGCAAAACTTGTTTATCCAACACAACAGTTATGACCACAATTAAACAACGGTTGCCCTGCTTATACATTTATAAAAAGATCCCCATGATACTCTGTGGAAGCTATTGCTGAATAAAAGAGGCATGTTGTCCTTCAGCACATGGTCCCTTAGCACCTTTGTAAAAAACACTCTTTGATCTTAAAGTCAGTTCAAGATTATGGGCTTTTTCAGGCTCCTAATTTGCAACTGTTGATGAAAATGGTACGTCATTACGCATCAATCACAGTGTTTTAAATCCTTCCTGGAGGCCAGGATACAGATACACAATTAGTATATCACAAGGGCAGAATACAAAGAGGAAAACAGTCCCGCAGACGGTTATGTACTGTAATATAGGTCTCACACTGCTAAGCTGTTCAGCTCACTCACATCTGCTAAGAATGTATTAGATTAACAAGCTGTTGCTTTTTTTACCCCAACTGCTATCATTGCTGGTTTGTAACCAGATTTTGCCAGTGTTCCTTGTAACAGCAGCACATTAAAGTGTGATGGGTATGTATTGTAAAGCAATATTGTATAAAATACATCATTTACACTGCCTGTGCTCTCCCTGTCTTTTCTGTTCCTTTGTGCAAAGTTAAAAGATGCTAAAGGACTATTGTCATTGCTTTCATTTTAGAATGATGAAATATATTATTCCTGCAATGGTGATGAATGGAGCACTCAGTTTAGTTCATTCTAATTTAGACCAATTTAACTGAAATGAGAGTTTGGGATATGTTATGTAACGCTTGATATGATATTTGCAAGAAGCAATGGTTTACAGGTGTATTAATGTAGATGGCACAGTAATGGTTGTAATATAGATCATAGACCAATTCTGTACTAGACAATATTGTAGTCTGATTAAGTAAGGAAAGAAGATTGATGTCATTTGTTTTTTATGAAGGGCGAAGTGACATCTGGTAGCAACCCACTGGTAAAAGAAAGTTCCTTAAAAATACTGAAGGGCTAGAAAAAAACAATACTAAAGTGTATGCATAAGGAATTAATAGTAGCCATTTTATAAGAAATGGGATCATAGGATCATAGGATGTTAGGGGTTGGAAGGGACCCAAGAGATCATCGAGTCCAAACCCCATTAAGAGTATTTATTTACCAGTCCAGTCTGTAGTAGCTAAAATGCAGAAAAAAAATGGAAACCAGGTGTGGGATGGCATAAATGTGCAAATGACACATGTGCACTTAAGATCTGCAAAGTAGGAAGTCACAAGGGCTGACAGGCAACACTTTAAAATACAGCAAAAATATTGACAGTTTTTAAAAAGACATTTAAAATTACCAGGTTTTTTGCCTACTAAGGTGACTGGGCACAATGCACAAAATGATAACCAAATCAGCAGCTTCACAGAAAACATGATAACATTGTTCCAGCACATATCATGTGTGTCTAGGAGGTCACTGGCTTTAATGCCAGCTGTGGCAGAGAGCTGAAATGGGTCAATTGTTAATAATTGGAAATATCCTTTTTTCTGTTAGAAACGTTTTCTGATTTGCAGCTTTTTGGTAGCTAAGAGGTGATTCAAGCTATTATTCCAATTTGAATATTTTTTTCAGGGTTAAGGAAACCCAAAGGCTGGGCTAGCTCTAGAGCTAGTGAACTATGTATGACAAGAAAGGATACTTCGGCACGATGTCTTAGACTTACTTGTAAAAATGTCCTTGTGAAAAACAGGGCTGCTGTTCATGTTATCACTTTTCTTTGTGCAATCTGGCCACGTAAATCTCCTGAAACAGAATGCTATTCTGTACTGGATCCCAGAGCATAAAAGGTACTAAGGGAGCAGTAATAATCACAGTGACACCTCTCAGCAGTAACAGAAACACTTTTATCAGCAGCAACATGGTAAGCTGGGAAAAAATGAGATGTTGTTAGTGCAATTGAGAGTATATATCATCAGAGCCATCTTTTATTCCACTCAACCACATCACCACAGAAGAGGACATATTTTTCATGCTCTAATAAAACAGGATTCAGATCCTGGAGAGAGGGTAAGGGGAGGATACTCTTATAATGGAAACCCAAATGCATCAGTGAAACATTGCTGATGTATTAGAAATAGTTAATGGTCCAGATTATAGTTCTCCTGAATTTCGTTATTCAGCTAAGCTAAGCTAGCTGCTTTCTTGTGTCCTTGAGAAACCTTGCCATTTCCTACAGCACAGCGTTCTCTTACAGATTAAAAGATCATGGTTCAAAATGCACGAGCAAATTTAGTAGCAACTACGTACTGTGTGCTATATAGTAGCGTATGTACTGTATGTACCTATGCTGCATGTAGTAGCTATATGTAGTATGCTGTAAGTATACATAAAGCTTGTAGTAGCCACACATTTTCACAGGTTTTCCCACATTTTCCACATCAGGTTTTGTGGCCTCGGCTGCACTTACCAGCCCCTCCTCAGGCTTCCCCTACCTCAAGCCTAGCACTCGCTCAGCCTGGGGTGATCCTCGTAGGGACCCTGGATCTGTTTCATCACTTACTATATCTGTGACAATTACCTGACATCCTTCTTGCTCACCGCATTCAGATCTTGCAGGATGATACCCGATAGGTGAGAGCACAGCAGGAAATGCGCACTTGCTGTTGCTAAGGCTTCCCCAGGAGCTTAAAGAAACCAAGAAGACCTAAGCAAAATGTTAAACAATTTCCTTATTAATTCACTCCTCCTGTTTCTCTTTTGTGTCAGATCTTGTTCTAACTTCACCTTTGTGCTGAGTGACGAGGACATAAGGGCAGAGAAGCAAAACCATGCAGGCTTCAATGTTTATTATTCAGTGCAGTACACAAGCACTCTGTTGCTGTGCTAAAGAATTACAAATGTCTGTATTCTTCATCTTCTTTTAGAGAAGTAAGGGTATCCTCTTTCTTGAAGTAATGAATCTGAGTGTGGAGTGATTAGCAGTATGCACTATAGGGCAAATATTAACCAAAGTAAGGGTGAGAGTCTCAGGAAATCAGCTACATAATCCTCTCCAAATTATTCTAAGCAATGTGAACTTGTCATTAAAATTACTAACTTTGAGTCTGCTAATGAGATATCCTTAAAAGAGAAGGCAGTTTCCTAAAGTCCAGCCTATCATTTTTTGCTAAGCTGACAGGCTATGAAGAGTAACTATTTCACTTTTTCTGGTTTATTCCACTTTTCCTTAGCAGCAGCAGTTTACATGCCTCTTCCTTTTTTCCTGCTTTAGTTATTTGAAAATATATTGTTAATCTCATGGATTTTAATCTTCATAAATAAAAATGTCTTCTCGTGACTTTATTGTGAACTTATCTTTTGATCTATGTCTGTAAATTGCAATATCTTAGATGAACCACAGTGTTCCAGCTGAGGTCTTCACGGTGCTGTCTGATATCAGCATTTAGCTGCTGAGCTCTGCTGAACAATGAATAGGAATGAAAAGGGGCCTGGTAAACTGAACAACAAACTCTTTCCAGTTAAGAAGCAGAGGTGTGCTCTTCTCTTTTGATTTGACCTCAAATAGGGCAGGGATTTGGGAAAGTTCACAGAGCACAAGAAATACTAATGGTTTTTATTCTCTTGGATCTCAAGAGCTAAAAATAAGCCTGAAGTTACTGATGTTCTCAAGTTGCTGTAAAGATGATAATTTAATAGTTTAATAATTAATTTAATAAATTAGTTTTAGTTTTTTCCTTCTGATTAACTTTCTCCCCGAGGTTTTCTATGTACAACTTCACCCTTCCCAGTGTGAACCCTTGCTGTACTGTACTATCTATCATGTCCAGCTCTGTAGGCAGAGCTTGTACAATTTACGTACTGGTTGAGCAAGTAATAAACCTAAGGCTGTCTGAAAGCTCCGTTTAACATTCTCTAAATAGCTGGAACAAAAGACAAAAAGTGCTGAAAACAAGATGGTGATTTCAAACACAGCCTTCATCAGGCACTAATGATTGAGATGCTCTCATCTCAAGAAAGTAAAAAGACCAGACTATAAACAGAGTTACATCACAGATTTAGCATTGCCTTAGTGGAATTTGCCAGATACTACTGAAGTCCTTTCTCCATCTTTTTCTCTCTCTCAGTATCTTTAACCTGACTTGTATCAGCAAAATGGTCTTTTGAACCTTTAAATATTATGTGACTTTCTTGCCTGGATGGTTGTTTTAGCATTAGCTGGAAGGGTAAATCTAGTCCCTTCCCCACCTCATGTACTCCTTGAGACTCTGGTAGGTTGGGTATGTGAAGAAATGAATCTGTGTAGGAGAATGTAGATCCAATAAACCTATCAAGTGTTATGCTTGTTTTTAGATGCTTATTGAGAACTGAATAGAGAAATGACATGAAATGACAGTGTTATTTTTATCTGCATGAACTGTCCAGAGATCACCTGGTGATTTGACTGTTGAATGTATGTGTTGACTGGCTTGCAGTCAAATCCGTCTTCCCTGCCTTAATTTTGCTCTGAGGCAAAACTCGCATACAATTTAAAATTCACCAAAATTCATAACCTTGGCTAAATCTACTAGAATAAAAGACCAGAAACTCTTGAGAGTAGTCAGAAGTCTGCCTTTAATATATTTACATTCCTTTTTATTTAGGGTTTTTAAACTTTGCCCATTGCAGCATAGAACACCAGGTTGGAAGTGACTTCGTGGATTACCTGGTGCAACCTTGTCAAAATCACTGTCCAGATAAGATGGCCCAGCACCCTGTCTAGGCAAATCTTAAAAAGCATCTGATGTCTGGAGCTCCAGCACTTCCCTGGGGGGGATTCCCACGGCTTCTTTTCTTTGCTGAGAAAAGTTTTGTGATGTGTGTAATTGGAATGGAAATGTGTATTTCTTTTCTTTCTGGCATTCTTATGGGGACACACAGTTCATCATAAAATGTTTTGCAATTTGTCTGCATTTGTGCTTCCCAAATATTAACATACTAATGTGCAAGGTATTAGCATAATAGTTCCAGGTCTGCTTTTCTTTCTCGGGTACATAAAAAGGTGAAGTACTCAAAGAACCTTGCTTTAAATCAACATAGTTCCGCTTGTTTTAATGAAGCTATGCTAATTTACACTAGCAGAGGATGCACTACATCCCTCAAGAGATTCCATTTGATTACATTTTGCTGTTAGGTATGAATATTGCTCCGTTCCTACAAAATCACTGTCTATATTTTTTCCTATATACATGAACTTGCTTTAAAGTAAGCAATCACAGAATCACATAGCATTAGGGATTTTAAGAGACCTGGAAAGATCATCTCGAAAGTCCACTTCCCCTGCCACAGTAGGATCACCTAGACCAAGTCACACAGGAACACATTCAGGCGGGTTTGAAACCTCTCCAGGTCCTGGACAGCCCCTTCCAGTGCTCTGTCACCCTCACTGTGAGGAAGTTCCTTCTGATACTTACATAGAACCTCCTATGTTCCAGCTTATACTCATTGCCAATCATGGCATGGTTTTGTATGATCCTTACACAGGTAAGTCCTTATAAAGGCACTTTTGAAATGACTTATGTTTAATAGGGCATGAAGAGATGTGAAAGAGATTCCAACATCACATTATTCACTATTTTCAGTATTTTACAGTCTCTATGAGCACGTTAAGCTCAATAAGACTGCAGAAACATGGTCCAGTCATCCTGAGAGCAAGAACTGCAGCTGAATGTTGAACACCAGAGTCCAATTACTACTTTTCAACGCTGATTAAAAATGCTTCATCTTTTAAGGATAACAAAAATACAGCTACAGTAAGTTCCTCAGCAGAATTACAAATAACTCTCTAGAAGCTCACATTTCTGTTCATTAGCTATCTTTGGCATTAATTAGGGAAGCAGAGAGCATTTAGCTGCATAGTATGAAATGAAGTAAACAGCATGACTAATATTTAATAATTACACTTAGGAGCAGAGAAATAGTTAAGTTAAAGAGCTGCCAAAACGTAAGCTAATATCAAGCAATAATGAACCATATTTAACTTTCCTGATGAAAGTACTGCTACGTGGTTCAAGATCAGACTAAGAAACACCAAGAAAGACTGAATTTACTTACACACACGTTGTACTCCAGCCTGACAACACAAACGAGACAAGTGCTGAAGGCGATGCAGTACAGTTCAACTGCTCCCCACCAGGAGGCGGTAGCAGGGGAAGGATGAGCACGAGTGTGATGTGATCGGTCAGGGGTTTGTGGAAGAAAGACGACACCAACTTCAGTGCCAGACTCTCAGCAGAAAGCTGTACCGTACCTTGCTTTCTGATGTAAACTTCTGGCTGTCCTTGAGGGTAGCCTGAGTTAATCTTTATTCTTCATTGATCCTAAAGCATCTAAAACCTGGGTATTGATATAATTAGTAACAGCCTCAGGTTTGCTTTATATTGAGTCTGTGTACAACCTAGATGGCAAGAAATCATTGACTGAGAGCAATATTTTGGCATTCCCACTTCATCTTTCTTCTCCCCTTGATACACTCTCTAAGTAGTATATATTATAGTTTAACTACTGTAAGAGAATTCAGCGTGCTTACTTTGACGATTTTATTCAAGGACTCCCACCCTGTCTGCTTAGTTTCTCAGAGAAGTAAAAGGAAAGGAAAACACTATTCAATATAACGGAGATTTCAAAAATGAGGTTCAAAAACGTCTGCAAGAAAGAGGGGATAAAAGAGAGGAAAGCTATTGAGCAGTACATGTATGGCATGTGGTTTTAGAGGATGAAGGAATAAGAACCTTAAAAGCAGAGCGGACATTTTCCTGAAATATGAGGATTAATCTTAACATTTTCCAATTCAATAGCTGAAGAAGCTTATTTAGAATTTTCATCTTCCTCTCAGAGTTATTCTGCAGCACCAGTTTGCTTCAGCAGCTTTTCAACCCTATTGTGCTGTGCAAAAAAAAAGTATCTATGAAATTAAGATGAAATAGCCTCGTAATAGATTATACTTCCACTTTCACAGATCTCTCTAACCTTTCTATGCAGACATGGTTTCACCCACCACTGAAATGGACCAAAAGGAAGTGAGACAGAGCATATCAAATTGATATCCCAAGGACTTTTAGGTAGTAAAGAGGTAATCACCTCCATTGGAGTTTGGCCAGAATGCAGAGGCTATTAGACCATCATTTCACAACTGCTGTGGGATGTCAGTGACAAAAGAAACCCTTTTTTTGCATCATCCAAAGGATGGCACTGTTAGTAGAACAGTGACTGAAATCCATCTTGTCCTCTTATTTAAGTAATTACCTGGCTTGACCTCTTTTAACACAGAAGATCTAACAGGCTTGCAGCCTTAGGTGAACTTGTATGGCTCTAGGCTTGCTGCCAGACAAGAGATACTGAACCTTGCAAAGAAATCTAGCTGGAATACTTGGAAGCCACACTTTTCATGATAATTATTTGAGTGTGTTGTGGTCTACATTTAAGTAGTTTGGTCATATCAAAATTCCTGAAGGAGAAAAAAGACAAAGAAATGCAGTTTTATAGATATACAGAGATATATAAAAATAAAATTGTTGTTATTGAAAAAATATCCAGAAAGACTTAAAAGGAGTGTGTACTTTAGATTCAGTATGTTATATAATGCCTATTGTGTAGTTATCTAAGTAACTAGTGGAATATTTTAACATAAACTGGATTGTGTAAAATCTGTGCTAAAGAGTCCTAACTTCCCAGAGTATCTCTCCCTTTGTTTCAGAGTGTTTGAGTGCATGACAAAATGCAAACTAGCTCATTCTGAATCACAGAAACTGAAGACTATTGATCTTATTGGTTCTCCTTCTGCCAATGTGCTGCTGCATCTTACATTGGAATCCAAATCCAAAGCTGTCAGTGAACTTTCCTAACAGCCTTCTTTAGTTTTCCCCTTTTCATTCAAGCTCTTGTTTCTATTCACAACCCTTTACAGAATCCTGAATAATGCTGATCTTCTATTTGTCATTTCTTTTCCCAGAACATTTGTAAGCAATAATCAGATTCCCTTACTCAATTTCCTGTACCATAGTCGGTAATATCAGACTCAAAATGTAACCTATAAATGGATTGTGTTGGTCTTATGATCTATATGAATCACAGAATACTGGGGGTCAGAAGGGACCTTGAAAGATCATCTAGTGCAATCCCCCTGCCACAGCAGGATCACATAGATCCAGCCACACAGGAACACATCCAGGTGGGTTTTAAAAATCTCCAGAGAAGGAGACTCCACAAACCCCATGTGCAGCCAGTACCTGTGAACTTATTGCCACTCCCTGAAATTGCAGAGCCCAGACTGGGTTCTTTCACACAGACTCCTCGGACATGGTCATTTTCCTCAGTTGTGGAAAGCTGTACTATGACCTTGGCACCACTTGCCACCAGACAGCTATAGTTAATATGACTGGTTGTTGATCATTAACTGGATCTTCTATCAATAAGAAAGTGTCAGAACAGCAGCTCGTCCCTTCTTCCCTCTCTTTACTGATGTGTCCTGAAACTTCTGCTGACGTTTCGTACAGGCAAACCTGAAGGTTTCAGCAAGTGGAATTTATTTCATTAAGATACTTGTAGTCCTCTTCTTATATATCACATCCAGTCTTCCTAGCTGTAGCTTAGGCAGCTAAAATAAGCAGCATGCTCTTCCCAGCATAATACCGTGCTGCAAAGAAACAGGGGAAACATGTAAAAGTACATGAGACTGAGGAGAGCATTCTAGGAAGCTGCAAGCACACACAGATAATCCATTTTGCCTATCTAAACTGCAGCAGGCCCTGCCCAAGGAATTAGATAAGTGTGTTATGTGTGAGGGCCTCTACACCAAATACTGGGGAAAAACTAGAAGCTGTAAAGTACACAAATCCGGGGCAAAATGGAGAATTCTGTGCAATAGGGACAGCTTTGCCTTGTTAGCAACGCTAACTGGGGAAGGATCCTTAAGTTTGTAATAATATGAAGATAAAGAAGATCTGTAAAGTGAGGAAAAACATGATAAAGTATTCTCTTCAAAATAATTTCCAAGCAATCAGTGCCTTTTACTTCAGCTGATTGATTTCACTCATAAAATGAAACTGTCCAACTTTGAATGTATTGCCCATTTTGAAACTGTATTGTGCCTTGTAGTGAGCACACTTACAAGCTACATCTGTAAAAATCGACTGCCAGGCTGCTGAGATTTAAGTATGTGCTTAATTTTCAGCATGTTAGAAATCCTACTGAAGCTGAGGGGGATTACTCACCTACTTAAATTTTGTACAACTTTATGTATTTTGCTGAATTAGAGCCAACAAGGTATTAAATTCCACCTGAAACAGCGCGAAGCCCTTCCAGAAAACAAAGTGTAACTGTGTTACAAACAGTGTTACACTGTTCAACACAGTGTAACGAAGGAGAATCTGGGGTGGAACACAACAGTCCTTCCCTGTGCTGCTAATCTGGCTAGCTCAACTCAAATCTGACTTTTTCCTAGTCCAGTTATTTTAAACTGGGCTTTAGCTGAAAGAGACACAGTGATCCAGTATTCAAAGTAGTTATTTAATGATCTATAGGCCCTGGAGAATAAATCTTATGAGGAGAGATTGAGAGAGTTGGGGCTATTTAGTTTGAGGAACATGAGACTAAGGGGAGACCTCATTGCTCTCTACAACTATCTCAAAGTACATCGTAGAGATGTTGGTGCTGGTCTCTTCTCACAAGTAATTAGTGACAGAACCAGAGGGAAGGGCTTCAAGCTCCAAAAGAGTAGGTTTAGATTGGACATCAGGAAAGAATTCTTCCCAAAGAGAGTGGTCAGGCACTGGAATGGGCTGCCCAAGGTGGTGGTTGAGTCACCATCCCTGGATGAGTTTAAAAAAACACATAGATCTAGTGTTGCTGGATAGGGTTTAGGGGTGAATTTGTAGAATAGGATTGTTGATGGTTGGACTCGATGATCCCAAGGGTCTTTTCGAACCTGATTGATTCTATGATTCTCTGATTTTTGAAAGAAGGACTTCTTTTTATTGCTTGTGTGTCAGTACAGTGACTAACACTATGAAACTTTATTTTTGGCAGGGCTTTTTTGTTCTGTTAGTACTGTCAGTGAAATGTGAATGATTGACGTGACATTGCAATTTGTACGAACAATAGAATTGTTCAGCATTGTCAGGTTTACAGCCCTCCCTAGGAAAACATTAGGCATTTTGTTTAGCACTAGATCTATGGAGATATATGCATTATTAAATGCATTCTTACAGAACTCTGTGTTTTCTTCTTCTAAGCAAGAGGAAGAGCCGTGCCTTAGACTGCCAAGGTTAAGCTCAGTAGGTCACAAATGATATGGAGCCAGGAGGACTGTACAATAAAACTGAAGCAATAGCAGCCATTTGAATGAGTACTGCAGCATGGCTGGCTAGACTGTCTTTCACAGAGAAAAATGTAAGGGAACATAAATGAAATATCAGATTAAATAGTTCATGAAGAATAAACAGGGCAACATTTCCTATTTTGCTCTCCAGTGTGTACTCAGCAAGCTCTTGTGAGCTGCAGCATGGCTTTTCATTTACAAAAAGATGAAGTGAAATATCAGAATAATTGTTTACCTTCTTTGGATCACCTCAGAGTGTCGGGTATGTTTTCAAAAACTCTTTACTTCCCAGGAGAAGGGAGCAATTGAGTAAGAGGTTTCAAAACAATGTAAAGCAGAAAAATGATCTGTATATGTGCAATGTGATAGCTCATTGCACTGCATGTAAGAACAATGCATCAGTGTGTGGGCAGCAATCAGAAGTGCTTATCATGACTCCATGCTCATATATTTGATGAAGTCAACAGCCTGGTTTGACTCTTGTGAACACATGTGGCTGTGAGATGCAATGTGCTCAAGTAATTTTTGTTTGTGGGAAACCAGGTAAAAGTCAAGTGCAAAACTTTACAGGAAATAAAATTACGACAAGCCAAGATCCTTATTTTATTTCCTGTAAAATCATCAGTGTTGGAAAAGACCTTCAAGATCATCAAGTCCAACCATCTGCCCTACAACCCCTAACTACTAAAAACCATCTCCTGAAACAGCATGTCCACCCATTTTCTGAACCCCTCCACAGATGGTGCCTCCACCATAGAATCATAGAATTATTAGTGTTTGGAAGGGACCTCGAAAGATCATCTAGTCCAATCCCCCTGACACAGCAGGATCACCTAGACCAAGTCACACAGGAACATATACAGGTGGTCTTAAACATGCCCAGTGAAGGAGACTCCACAACCTCCCTGAGCAGCCTGTTCCAGTGCTCTGTCACCCTCACTGGGAAGAAGATCTTTCTCATACTGATGTGGAACCTCCTATGTTCCAGCTCACACCCATTGCCCCTCGTCCTATCACTAGATGACATTGAAAAGAGCCTGGGTCCATCCTCCTAACACCCACCCTTCAAATATTTATAGACATTAATGTGGTCACCCCTCCATCTCCCTGGGCAGCCTGTTTCAAGGCCTCACCACTCTTCCTGTGAAGAAGCTTTTCCTGATGTCCAGTCTGAACCTCCCCTTGCACAACTGGACTGCATTTCCTCTTGTCCTAGAGGAGAGGCTCTCACAATGAATCCCAACTAATCTTTTCTAAGGATGCAATCAGGTTTTAAAATTTTAAGATGAACAGTAAATACAGAGAATTTTCCTCTCCTTTGAAAAAATGTCACATTTTTGAAATAAAGTGTGATGTGAAAGTAGCTGAAATGCAGGAAGCATCACTTTTTGCAGGCCTACACTCATTACCCTGGCAGGCTTATAGGCTGCACTCATCAGCATATACATCCAAATCTTGACCAAAGGAGGGTGTGTATTTCAGATTCTTCCAGTGTGAGATGGTTGTGACTTAGTGAAAACACATTTGGGAAGAGAGAAATCTGTGTGAATTCTCAGTCTTTCATGAAAGTCCTGGTGCCCAGACATTCATTAAAAAGAGAGTACGTCACTTGACGAGAAAACAGGGATGATGTCTAAAACCAGTCACAGGAAGCATGACTTTGTAGAGCTGTGGTTACAACTTACCCAGGCAATTCTGGTAGGTATGTTGTTTATGTCCCACAGCTGACCATGCTCACGAGAATGCAGCTAACCCTTAGTTCTGAGTACTTTCATCAAACAGAATTATGTGAATAATTCAGGTGAAAGTTAATGCTCCATAATAATGACACCTTGTTCTATTATGCATCTGTCCTTTGGTAAATGATAATATCATCCCAACTGTACTCTGAATCTCCTTACCTTGACAAGATCTCCATATCCAAAAGAATCTATTGTATACAAGTGGGTAAAACTCAGTTCATGTTAATGTTAATTTTACTTTGGGGCAACTCTTCTTTTTAACAGTAGTTCCATAGTATTATCAAGGATTTCTAAACTAGCACAGGAAAGCTATGATGTACTTAATGATTATTATCATGCAGATAAGCCTTTGTTAGACAACTGAGTCTTCAGATCTCAGCAAGGTTGAGATACTTACCTTCTGGAAGGATTGTAATATATGCTGTTTAAAGTTATAATGGGAAACTTCCAGTGTCTTTCAGACTAATTTATGACAAAATAATTTCATCTTTTTTCTGTTTGCTGATTATGATAAGAAGAGGTTTTACTCTTGACTGAAGCAGCTATGACAGAAGAAAGCCATAATAATGTCATTTACACTATGTTTTCAGCAGTTCACTTTCCTTCGCTCCTGGGAAGCAATTCTGTTATATTCACTGTTCATGCAGCTTTTTCTGAACAAGTGTCATTCTTACAATGGAGAAAATGAGCAACAGGGGAAAGTGAAAGGACGAACAGACTGAACAACCACAGCTGCAAAAACGAAGGTACTTTATGTACCACATCACATTTTAATTAAAAACTTATGTCACCTAGCACCAAAAATGTCTGTCATGTATGAAGATATTTCAGATTCAATTCCATAAAAAAAATAACAGTTAACATTATTTTAAATTAATTTTCAGTTCAGGTCCTTTATTAAAAAAATACAGATTCTGAATTATTTAAACTGGTTTTGAAAATTAGATTTTTTTTTTTTCTTTTTAAAATACTAAATCCTTACTTTAAATTGAAGTAAACCTAAGGACCTATAGTCAGACTATGAAGTCCTGGTCTAAGGTATCACACAAGCATTTAGGTAACTTTCAGTTTATCCTGTAGACTTGAGTTCAAAGCCAACAAACATAAAAGAAAATTCTGGGCATGTCATTGATGCTGTTTTCAAATATACTGATTTAGCTGGAATACAATTTCACTGAAGTCACATATTTAGAAGAAAAAATTATAACTTTTGTAGTGGTAAATGCATTAACCTAGTAAGTCAGTGGCAAAACTAGCAGTAGGTGAGAGAGTTATGAGCTTTTTATACAGGAAGATTCAATCATAGATGAATCAAGACATAGCGTTTTAGCAACTTTGATTTCAGTTGCCATTAACTTGTATTTCAGTGAACCTAGATTTCATTTCAGATTCCTAAGGCAGCACATGTTTATTTCAGTATGTTGATTTGCTCAGCTATAGGATCACTAGCCTAACAGTTTGATCTCTAGCTATGTAATTTGGCCTCAGTGATTTTAAACACCCAAATAGACACTTACTGTTGACTAAGTAAGAGATCCACAGTCAAAATATAAAAGCTATTATTTATGTGTGTAGAGGGACACTCATGGCACCCTCAGTTTAAATTTTCTTGATCCTTTAGCTTTAATCTTGGTCCTCTGCATCAGATGGTTAAACATAGTTCCGTTCCTTTGCCTTTAGCTTCCTTGAAGTAGCTGTCAATAAGAGGGTCACTTAACTCATGTGAACTCATATTCTTCCATCACGTAGGTAGTGGCCACAGGATTGGCAGCTTGTTTCAGGAATGGGATTCCTTAATAAGTGAGGATTTGTGGGTGATGAACTGATATGGATTTTAGTCTGTGCAAAAGGTGTTAGCAGCCCATTTACTGAGTCTGATCAGGACCAAAGGTGGTGTTTACATTTGTGAAACTGAACAGCATTGAGATTTCAGTGACTGATAGCTGTGAAAATTCATGGCCAGTAAGCAGAACCTCTGAAAATACCCTAAAACTGAGTGCCAGGCAACTTCAGCTGTTACAAAGACAAATTTACTTTGCCTGTTATGAAACATATTTCTGTTTCCTCTCTTCATCAGGCCTGCACAAAACTGTTAACTCTGTATGAAAGATAAATTTAAATAGACCTATAAGGGATTCGAGCTTAGTAGTGCCAAAGCTCATCAGTTAAGAGATGGGGTAAATCTATAACAATGAATGAAAGAGGCTTCCAAGAGGCTGTAGTCTTTTCCACCCACTGCAATACTTTATCTAATATTATTCAGACTGTGTCTGAGCCGTTTTTTCCTTCTGGATAGAGTGAGGTGTCTTTCAGGACCTTTGAGCCCTCAGTGCAATGCTCTCCCTGACCATATTTATTATAAAATAGTATCACCAGCTTGGTTATGGAATATTTAATAATCCTTTCCAGTCAAGGCTTTGGTTGTGTAACTTATTAAAAAGATGGATTAATATAATACAAAAAGTGTGACTTCATTATGCCTTCAATATTTAATGAGTTGGGACTCCTTAGTTTGCACTCACCAAGAGTTTGTAAAGATGATGACTCCTGGAAAGGGGCTTGCTCACCTCCTTTGTTAGCTGCACACAGACTTCAGAATGTTACTTCAGTATCATACTTCTGACTTTTCTAGACTAGCCTGTGCATGGAGAGAGCAAACTGCAATCAAAGCATTTCATCACATTTTTTTTACAGGCAATTACTTTCCAGTTAGGCAAATTGTCCAAACCAAGTAGATAAACACAAGTGTGAACAACAAAGGAACAAGGAAGAACTTTTTGGAACTCATTCATATCTTACATTATCATAGTCATCATCCTCACTGTTAGTCTGCGGTCCATTTGAGCTCCCAGTTGTGTTTGTACTATTTCCTTTATTTTCAGTTTAATTTATCTTTTATTTATTGTTTTATCTTTGTTACTGTCACTCAGCCTCACGATGTATATAAAGGCATTAAAGAAAGTGATAGCTGTAAAAGCATCTCTTGGCTGATAACTAGGAAAAGAGAGGTGGTATCTCTCTACAGCAATTTACAGATTTACTGACAGAACAATTTACTGTATCTTCACAGTCCCAGCTAGGAGAGAAGAAATAGGCTGGCTAACACTAATACAAATTGAGAAAGTAAAAGTACCTGAAGAAAGTCAGGAAAGTAATAAGAAATGTAAATTTAACTATTTTACTATGTGAGGTAGATCCTTAGTACATAAAATATAAGCATGATGGTTTACATCAGGAAAGATGATGTCCTTGTAAACAGAGCATCATTAAGATAAAGCAAGCGAGCCCGTGACTACTTAGTCATACAAATGAAAGTATTCAGAATTTTTCCTCAAATGTCTGGAATTTTAGTTAGATCATTCAAGTCCTTTGGAAGGTCTAATGCTTAGATTGTTAGCTCTTATAACAGCAACTGTATCTCTTTATTTCACGGGTGTTCAGAAGCTTTTGCATCTCTGTCCTGGTGTTTTGTTATGCTTCTTAGCCAGGACCAAAGTATGACAAAAGTTATTCACGTGTCAGCTCTTTCCACCTTATTTAGGTAGACTGTAGTTTTCTGTCCTCTGACACAGGTTCTCCTTATGCAAACCCACGTATCAAAACGAAAACCATCCATGCTAACCTGCCCTCGCTTGTAAAGATAATGTGGGCAATTAAAAAAACCATAAATTTGTACATTTCATGTCTCTTTCTGTTCAGTGTTAACAGTGGTTTCGCGGGTAAGTTTTTTAACTAAAAAATTCTGGTAAACTATTGGAATTTTAATGTCTGTGGACAGATCTGGAATTGTAGGTACTGAACACGTGTGTAAGTCAGATCCTGCACAATCACACGCCTTGTGTGTGGAAGCCCATGAAGCATGAGGTTTCTCTATGTGAAGATTTAAAAATGATAACATTAACATCTACAGACCACTGAGCTGGTTTTACTGTAACAGATTACATGCAAATTCAAGTAAAATTGTTAGGTTTTCTCAGAGATGTCCCCACTCATGACAGGGGTTTGGACTAGATGAGCTCTGAAGGTCCCTTCCATCCCAAAGCATTCTGTGCTTTCTATTGTAGTTTTATTCTGTTTCTGTGCTTCTAAAGCATTCTATTCTGTGTTTACTGACACAACTTTAGAACCGAGGCCCTGTCTCTCATCTTGTCATCAGCTTTACCACTACATCCTGCAGTAATGATCTTTTCTCAGTTATTTATTATAGTAACTTCTGAGACGCCTCGCACTCTGCGCACGCTGAGGGCTGTGTGGAATACATTTGTAAGAAGCTCTGTTCCTGAACTGGTCATAAATAGAATACAGAAACAACTTAGGGTAGGACAGTTTGATTGGAGCATGAAAAAAACGCCGGTATGACAAAAGATCTCTGGAGAGATAATCAATATCATATAAAATTGTTTGTGTGTGAAGAGCAAGGAAGGGAATAAATACCAAGTTCTTTGCTTTTCTACTACTGAGAGTGTCTCTGCAAAAGATGAAAAATAGAGTTGGTTGATAGGATGTTACTCTGGGATATTCAGACTGTATTCACGGGAAGCGTGTCTGGATAAATGGCGCTGCCACCTCAGAAGCACTGCTCTGCATGTCAAGTACTTCATACATAAGGATTGGAAATATCCATTCTTGGACAGATCTTTTAACTGTGCCCACCACAGGGAAACACTAACGAGCAATCAATTCTGTTGCTGTCCCTGAGACCCTTCCAAGAACATTTGAATCCATTTTAAAATAAAAGCAGACTTAGGAGTATCCAATATTCTCAGACTGTGAATTCACATGCAGGAGAAGGTTGAGCATTACTAGAGTACCAGAGAATCGAGTCAGGATGTACCTTTTTCACAAATCTTAGAGCTGGTGTTCTAGGGCTCCTCTGGAGGCTTGCACAGGAGATCCCTTAGTGACAGAAGGCATGGCTGAACAAAGGAGTAACTTATATGATGCTACCATTGGATACACACCAGGGCCATCAGAATTCAGCACCTTTCAGGATTCAAGTGCAGTCATGGGACTGTGGTTGTGTGTGTGAACAGCAGTAGAGATCTGGTACATGATAATTCTTGATTTTTGGAATTGAGAATAAGCTTTTTATGAAAAAGTGTTAGCAGCATCATAACATAAGTTGAAGTTAACTCAGCACTGTGAGCTTCTGTTTGTGAGCACATATTTTTAAGCAGCTGAGAACAAAATCTATCGGATATCCTTATAGCTGCCACAGTGGAGACAAACATTCCCATTCCGACATATGCAGCCACTCTGAAGCCCATATGTCCTTAAAACTGACAAAAGGATGACAGGATGCTTTGGAAAAAGTCTCATTGGGACTGTCACCTTTGTAACAATGTGCAGTGTCTCCATAAGCTGAGATATGTTAGAAAACAGAGAGTTCATGACATGTCTGTAGAAATTACTGCTTTGGATCATTGCACTTGCTGACTAGTTTTAGGTCTTAGATGCATTTAGAGACCTCCCCAAAAGCTCTTAAAACAAGGTGATAATGAGCTTGGCGAAGAAAGAAAATTAATTTATGTTTAAAAACTGACCTTTAATGAAAGGTCATTTTCACGTAGAGTTGCATGGGCCAGCTTTGAAAAAACCAAAAGATTATTGAAGAATGTACAATTTGTCTTGAACAAACAGGGAAAGGAACTGAATGTTCACTGGCACAATGACCCTCAGGCTTGGAGACATCATTCCCTGCAGCTTCTGCACTCCAGCCTTTAGGCTGTTAATGTGTGGGGCTTGCTGATGCATGCAGCATGTGCACATAGTCATCTGCTGCTGTTGAATTTACCAGTGATTTTCATGGAAGTATCAAAACACCTTTTGCTAAAAAAATACCTTTTCCAGCAGCAGTAGAAGTCACCCAGATGTGCCAAGGAGAGAAGGCTGCAAGAGGCAGTACCTTCACGTTGTGTCTCACAAAGTCCTCTCCTAATAGCAGCTCAGAGCCAGGGAGGAAATACCCAGTTTCCTGCAATTTTAAGTTATTCCTCTCCAGCCCCATGGGTTTGAGAGTCTTCAGTGTGAAATCAGGACACAGGGGAAGGGAGCTGATACACAAAAGGGTGTGGGGTGAAATATGACTGAACTTAAGAGCTTAGAAGTCATCTCGGGTCACCTGAGCTTTCATGTAACTTGAGGTCCTCTGAGCAAAAGCTTAAAAAGAGGGTCAGTTCAGCTACAAAACCTTTTGTGGAAAAAGGTTTCTTCACTTAAAAATCCCATTTATAGAATTTACAAATGAAAAAGGCCAAATCTGGCCTTTTTAGCAATTCTGAAAGACTTAACATTTGAATAGACATTGGTGCTTATGAACATGACATAAACATTTGATCTTTTCAAACCATGTTTTAAGAGACCAGAGTCAGAGCAAGTGCTTAAAACTGCTGCCTCCCCAGCTGCCTCTGGATCAGATCCATGATGTCTGATTTTACTCCTCTTACAGAATCAGAAAAGATAACTTATATTTGTTTCTGGCAAATAATTGTTTCATGGTGTTTTTAAAGATCGACTCGGGCAAGGAAGGAATAATTTGTCGACTGTAGAGAGAACAAGATTTTCAGAGATTTGAGGAACAGGGCTGCACAGCAATGAGACAGGAGGGTTCATTGCTGCTGTTTTTTTCACATAGAAGTAACTTCTTTCCGTTTCTAAGTGTCTTAGTAGACAGTGACTGTAATGGACAACAGTTGCTGGTGGATAAGCCTTTTGGGTTTGGTTACCATAGAGACCAGTTTGCTCTAGTGCATTAAAATTCCCTAAGACAAGAGCGAATCAAAGATTGTATTAAATTAAGACTAGTTCTGGTATGCTTCCTAACCTGTATTATAATTTCTTGGAATGATGATTCAGTAGACCATCAGAGTTCAAGGTTCACAGGAGAACTGAGCAGTTGTATCAAGTTAGCATATTAATTAGCAGTCTTCTATTCAGTAACACTTTCCCATAAGCTCTGTCATACTTTAGCCTTTCATAAAGCTTTAATTGCTACCTCTTAGTGATCTTAGTACTGTTGGGGGTTTTTGTTACTGCAAGGTAAATAGGCAACGCAATGAAAAGAAACTAGTAAAATCAATTTATGGAATAACAATATGGGCTGCTTCAATAGACTTAAATAAATGAGTCTGAAGGGCATCACTACGAGCAATCTACTTAGAACTAAAGACATATTCTTACAAAAGAAATTATTCAAATCACAAATTGAATATTCTGATAAACAAATATATTTCTATCAGGTTTTCCATGACTATTGAAGACTAGTGGTTTGGCCCCAAACCATCCAGCATGTCACCACAGGGGTAATCTAAAATGCTTTGGCTATGCATATGCTGTTTCTTGAAGGTTGTCCTGATTTTGATCTCAAAAGCAGACTCGCTACTGCCTGCCTGTTTGTGGATCAGCACCGCCTGGGAACAGCCAGCAGCTCTGCTTCCTCTGAGCACTGCTCTGGACAGTCATGGAGGTCTGCTCTGTTCTACCGCTTGGGGCTGCTGAAAGCATTTCCACACACCCCTCTTAGCAATCTCCTTGCAGAGCAAATCGTGAACCTGAACCTTCAGCCCCTGCAGGGCATACCTGGCTCACCGGTAGCTTGGGCTAACCTTTGGCAGAAGGTCAGATGAATAAAAGGAGCAGCACCTTGGACCACCACAAGTCAACCCAGCCCAGGGCACCTGTGAGATTGCAGTGTGAGTGCAAGCCTTGCCAGTAGCATGCCACTGGGTTATCCACTGCATACAGCTATTACAGGGAGACCTTCCCCTTCTTAGAAGCTGTGACCATAAATGAAAATCAATGGTCTTTCTCACAGAATTTCAGATCAAAGTGGAGATTAGCAACTGCTTGGTTTACTAAACTCAGGACAGAAACAGAAGGGAGAAATAAGTTTTGGGAAGAAAATACATTGAAGGGAAAAAGAAGGTGCAGGCTAACCAAGGTATGAAAGGTGGTGAACAGATTTAGCTCTGTCACTGCACTGTCTTCTAGTTTGATCACAAGGAACCTCCTTTCCAGGGATTAAGAGCATTTAGTCTGAGCCAACCTTGTTCCCTGAGCTGTAGTGACACATTGTGTTGGCTGCTGTGTAATGCTCTCTGTTCTGCAGACCCTGGATGTGCAGGGCTGCCAAGTTTACATTGCGATGGTGGTTTGTAACAAAAAGTAAGATGAAGAAAATTCAAAATAAGAAAGCACCCTGCAAAGCCCACTCAGTCTGTATGCCAGTCCACTAGGGCAAGCGGGGAGGCTGGGTGGGAAATGGGATCCTCACGAATACACACAACTAGGATCACAGCTATAGAATCCATGTGTTTGAATTTGGGTCCATTCCAGCAATGCCTGTGCCAGCTATCTGTCTGTCTACTGAAATATACTGACTTCTCAGTACAACAATTTGGGACATTGCACTGTGTGTCAGATGAATAAATGCATTCCAGTTCAGAAATAATATTTCTTTCTCTCTTTCCAAGGCAAAGGGAGAGAAATACTTGTTTTCACCCTAAACCTGTTGGGTGAGCAGTTCCACATGACAGTCATGTAAACAATTGTGTGCAGAAAGAATAAGGGAATTCACTCTTTTTTATGTTGCTTTTGCAACCAGAATGAAAAAAAATAAAAACCACAATAAAATTTTCTGGAATATCTGCCTAACCACAGAAGTTAGAGTCTGTTGTGGCAGTATCCAGACTGAAAAATTTAGTGTGGTCTTCAAAGTGCTTGTCTGACAGTGTATAAAAGATAAAAAGTTAGATAATTGCAATTCTTTGGGGTTTTTTTAGAAATCCTATGTCATTAGAATACTGCAAATTTTGTGGTGATTCCAGAGCTTTCAGGTACAATTACCCACTGACAATCTGTCTTTGATTTTACTCTAAGAGTGGCTATTAGTGCTACATACCTACTCAGTTGATCTTTCTGTATGTGTGTAATGCTATGGCTTGGAAAATCAGGTTTGGCAGCAGGTGTTGCATTTAGGAACACAGCTTTTTCAGCATCTGCTGCTCAGTGACTCATAAAGAGCACTGACAACAGCTGGGATTGTTTGCTTGCCTTTTTACTTCAAAGAAAGCTGCTTGGTGGATGCAGCACAATGAGGAGTAGGAAGATTTGAGCCAATCCTTGAGCATTATTTAATCAGGGTATGAGTGTTCTTCAGTTCCCTACAATTGAGAGGGTTTGCTGGGAAAGAGAGATGCAGGTAGGCTCATGTGACTACTTATATTAGCTTGTAGGCTTTAGAATCATAGAATCATTCATGTTGGAATGATCTCCAGGAAGAACGTTTTCCTGATGTCCAGTCTACACCTCCCCTGTTGGAGCTTGAAGCCCTTCCCTCTGGTTCTGTCACTAATTACCTGTGAGAAGAGACCAGCACCAACATCTCTACCCTGTCTTTTCAGATAGTTGTAGACACTGAAGACGTCTCCCTTTAGCCTCCTCTTCCTCAAACTAAACAACCCCAGCTCTCTCAATCTCTTCTCAGTAGATTTATTCTCCAGGCCCTTCATCAGCTCTGCTGCCCTCCTCTTCATTTGCTCCAGCACTTCAGTGTCTCCCTTGTACTAAGGTGCTCAGAACTGGCCCCAGTACTCAAGGTGCAGCCTCACCAGTGCTGAGTACAGGGGGACAATCACCTCCTTAATCCTACTGGACACACAGTTTGTAATCCAGGCCAGGATGCCACTGGCCATCTTGGCTGCTTGGGCACACTGCTGGCTCATATTCAGCCTCCTGATCTCAAGAAACAGACAATACTCTATCTTTGTTTAGCAGCAAGAGGGCAGATTTCAGCTATTAGTAGCTGGGGACTTTTACTTTACTTGTGTCAGGGAGAATGGGAAATTAAAACATGTTTTTGTTTTTATAGATGATAATGTGCCTTCCACTTATTTCCATAGGCTGTAGGAGAAAACGTGCACAAGTATATTACAGAACCTGATCTCCTGGTAACCTTTGAGCAGATACTTCAAAGTTAAACACAAGATAATATTTGGTTTCTCTTTCTCAAACTGTTCAGCTGTGTATTTCCTAAACCTGAAGTGGCTGTCTCAGATAAGGTGCAGCTCAAACTACTGTTTTGGGTTCCTCTTGTTTTGTATACGTTGGGAATACACTATGTAAAAACAAAGTATACTATGTAAAAACAAAGTATACTATGTAAAAACAAAGTATACTATGTAAAAACAAAGTATACCATGTAAAAACAAAGTATACCATGTAAAAACAAAGTATACTATGTAAAAACAAAGTATACCATGTAAAAACAAAGTATACTATGTAAAAACAAAGTATACTATGTAAAAACAAACACAGTGTTTAAGTCGTTTGTGCTTCACTAGAGTCCTGGCAGGTAGCTGGTTGTTAGCTGCGTTTCAGAGACAGATTGAGACAAATATGCACTACAGAGGTAGACAGTTAAGGTTGATTGTTTTAGCTGCAGCATCATGCTGTCAAGAGTGACCTAATGAGTGATTTGGGAAGAGGAGTGGCCTGTGAGCACGCACGGTATCTGTTGCTTTCCAGCCCCATTTCATGCCTGTTTGTTAAAGAACAACTAGTGTTTAGCGAGGAATCAGCTATGCTGCACACAGCTGAAGGGGTACAATTCTGTCAGCTACTAACTGCAACTGTCAGCTGCTGACTTCTCTGCAGAAATCACAAAGCTTTCCTGCCTGCCCTGCAGCAATTCACAGGGGCTAATTCCAGTTGATTAAGTCATATAAAGCAATGGGCATAGTCACAGTACTCACAAGCACTTAAGTTTTCCTGTACCTTAAAGGGTAGGATAACTTATTTATACTGCAATATATACTTAGTCCACAGTTACAGTCTGAAGCCTAGGGTGTACACGAGGGCACTCTCTGGCTCTGGGCACATGATTTTTCAGTAACCAGATGAGTAAGTGGAAGGAGTCTCTTTATTTTGGCCTCGCTGGCACTGGAGCACTTAACATGGTGGCAGACTGCATTACATTTAAAGTAAAGGAGCTGCAGCAGAGACTACATATGTTCTCTGGGACTTCTATAAAAAGCGACCTTCCTGGTTTTTTGTAAGCTGTGCGTGTATGAGAACACTTCCTTCCCTGCACTATTCACAGCAACTCCAAAATGACCATCAGAAATACCAGGTATAGTTTCACTGGGTGCGTGTCCTTTGTACAACACATGGTACTAACTGCTTTTATAAATCCACAGTATTACCAGAATTAGTTCAAATGGAAGATACGAAAATGAAACACTGATATTGCTTTGACAATGTGGTGTGGGTACCTAGGTAGTATTTTACTTTTTCAGCTGGTAATTTGAAATTGAACCTTTTCCAGCTCCTGATGGAGTGAACAAATTTCTGGGCACCCACTAACTGCTTCTAAAAAGTAAAAGTTTTGCTGGTGTTCACAGCCAGTGAATTGTATTTCTTAACAGTATTTTCAAAACCTGCTTGTAGAAATAAGCCTGCAGCCCAGCAGAAATAATGAAATAAGTTTGAAGTGTTGGAGAATTTTTTGTTTTAACTTTCACAAGTTTCACTTTTCAGGCAGGATTAAGATGAACTGCTAATCATAGAATCATAGATTCATAGATTCTAATGAAATCTCACGTGAGAAACCAAGAAAACAGAAGCAAAAGAGGAACAAATCCTCTCTCAACATAAAATACAGCTTTACCTGTTCTCTGACTGTAAGCTTTAGGACACCTTAATAATCTATTTCAACCTGGTATTGTGGGGGGGCAAGAAGATCCAATAAGTAGTAGTTTCTGAGTACCCTTACTGTACCTATAAAGGCTGTCTGCATGTAAGGTGATATTTATACAAACGTGTATGAGCCAATGTACATGTAGACACACGTGTGTGTAGATAAATAGAAGATGTATAGCTTTACACAGAACATATCTGGGCATCAGCATATGTAGGAGGTATTTTTTATCAGAGAGTTTTGAAAGGTAACGTTTTTGATAATTTTTTTTCTTACTAATTTTCTCCAATGATTGACTACAGGTTGAAAAAGTGATGAAGTGGGTCTTGAGGATTTATTGTTTGAAAACAGATGAAGAAGGGAGTAGAACACCTGAGGAAAGGGTCTCTCTAGCTTGGAGTGACCTCACTAATGTTTATAAATATGTGAAGGGTGGGTGTCAGGAGGATGGAGCCAGGCTCTGCTCAGTGTCAACTAATGACAGGACAACGAGCAATGGGTGTGAGCTGGAACATAGCAGGTTCCACAAATATGAGAAAGAACTTCTTCCCAGTGAGGGTGACAGAGCACTGGAACGGGCTGCCCAGGGGAGTCGTGGAGTCTCCTTCTCTGGAGATGTTTAAAACCCACATGGACATGTTCCTGTGTGACTTGGTCTAGGTGATCCTGCTGTGTCAGGGGGATTGGACTAGATGCTCTTTCGAGGTCCCTTCCAATCCTTAATGTTCTGTGATTCTGTGAAAAGAGAAATGAAACAAGTCCAAGTGTGGGTTTAGACATAGATTGAAACCAAAACATCCCAAAAGGTGTGGTGCAAACATCTGTCCTGGTCTTGATTCCTGCTCTCTGAGGTTGAGGAGACAACTCCACTTGACCTCTAACAACTTCAGACACTGGAGTTTACCAGTATTTCTCATAGATGCATTTGTAATAGACTCTAAATTCCAATGTGGCTTCAACAGAGTTTAAAGGAATTGGAAACTTCCTGGACCCCAAAACAGGCAAATTTGCTATTGCAGTGTATCTTACAGGAATCTCCACAGAATATTTGTGGGGATAGGCAACTGTGTGATGATGTTTTGAAAAAAAAAAACCCAAATCTGAAAGTCTCCTCTGAAGAGATGAAGGTGTGAATATCACTAGGCGAAGGAGGTGAGATGTGACTAGAACAGCTGCACTGGCCTTTTTCTCTCTTCCCACTTTCAGCACTTGCTAGAGAAGGAATCACAGAATTGTGTCTAAGAAATTTAGATAATATGAGAACATTATGAAAAAGCACCCAGACTTCTAAAAACTGAAAGGAAAATCCGTAAAAAATGTGTAAGGTTGAGAAGCAGGTGAACACCACCTTTGGGGAATAGCTCTGTGACATAAAAAAATAAATACAGTTTAAAAAAACTGTATCAGGCATTGTTTGGGACACAAGAGTTGGGAGATAATGTGAATTTTTGGGGCAAAAATTGGTGGTTTTATCTTAGAGAAGCTTAAGAAAGAAAAAACCATAGATAAAACATTTCTGGGACCCATCTGGAGAGTAAGTGGAGATGGAGCAGTGAAGTGGGTAAGATGGAGATTAGTGTGGTGGATTTAGCATGTTTCTAAAGCAAAACAGATTCTTAAATGTCAAGAGTCAAGCTTATTAAGTGTTCAGGAAGCTCTTGAAGAAGAAAGCAGTGAAAGCAATACGAGGAGTGTGTGGTGAATTGCACGATGATATAAGTACACTTTAAAGAGCAATTCTTTTGGGAAAGGCTGAGTTACAATTAATGTGGAGGACAAAGTGTTCTCTGAAATACCTACTCTTTTCTTTTTCCCTTGAGCAGCACGCTGCTGATTCACATGTAACATTATAAGGTGCAGGAAAATCTTTGGGGTTTTGTTTCTGTCCACAGGCACTTGCAATCCCACAGTACTCTACCTAGGATGGTAACCCTCTACATTGCTTCACCTCTTACTCTGTAGAAGGGTCAGGGCAAAGATCTAACTTTCTTCCAGAATTTTAGTGTCTCTCTCTTTTTCACCCGTAATGCCTCCTGTGCCACTGTGCTTCAGCTGCACATAATCTTCACCCTAGACATGCATTTTGAAGCCACAAAGGAGTCCAGTTTAAGGGGGATAGATTCATATGCATAGAATTAGTCTGGCTTTGCATGAATGTCCTTCACCAGTGTTCTTCCCACACACCTTAACTATGCCATTTCCTCAGCCTGGAAACTGTCTGTGCAATACCTGTTTGATGTAAGCAGAGGGGTTTTGCTGTTTTCTCTCAGCCAGGCATTTCTGTTTACATGCGTGACAGGTCCCTAAATATTCTTCAACATTACTGAAACCTGTCAAATGCTGCAGGTGATTAGTGAGACCAACAACATTCCCTGATATAAGAGCCTTTCCTATGTCACTTAGGTAGTCTCTGCCTATGAAATAGTGCATAATCTCCATATGTTAGTATATCGGTCTCCAGAGCTGCTACTGGCTGTGAACCAAATCTCGCTTCTCCATCAACACCTCTCTCCCTTGGGTTGCTGCTAATACTTCACATTTCAGTCATTACTGTCTATTATCCTAATGGCCTGTGGTTTTGATTACCAGCCCTTTTTCTCTCTTGTATAAAGAGCAGACTCATGACATTTTAATTTGTGTTGATTTATAATTAATCTTGCTTACCGACAGTAGCCAGTATTATTCTGCCAATGAGTAGATCAGTGAGAGTGTCTCTGATTCCTGACCACCCTAATTCTCAGGTAACACTGTACATTATAATTCATCTTTGTCTGGCAACAGTGTGCCAAGAGGGTGGTGGTTTTCTTGCCATCTACAACTGACAGTGCATAACAGGGTATGATCTGTCACCCCGTAAGTGGTTTAGTCTTCAGGGATACCCTCCTCATAAGCAAGGTACAACTCAGTAGTTAATTCCTTTTTCCTCCCCAATTTGGCATTGTCATTTTAAATATTAAATATGATATTGGATTTTAAGACAAAAATGAGCACCTCAGAGTAACATCCTCATGCCTAGTAGATTAAGGAAGCCTTTTTGATTCACATAATTAGAAGAGGCTGGCCATCAAAATTGTAGCCTGACTTGCTATGCTAGGTTTGAAAACTGCTGCAATTCAGACTTATATTGGCTTTAAGATACGTAAACCATGTTTTTTGTTTGAGTGAAGATGTAGCTTTGTAATGTCACCGCGCGTTCCTCTGGCGATTTCTCCAGTCACAGAGCTGCTTGCTAAATTCTTTATCACTATTTTCTAGCCATGAATCCTATGCAACATTACTGCTACTTTTGTGTCTTATTCTCTCTCATTTTGTTCCAGCTGAGATTTTTAACTTCAGTATAGAGAAGGTTTGACTTCTCAACACCTACGAGGTTTTTTCCCCAGGTACTACAGGTGCTTCATTCTTCCCTTCATTCTTCTCTTCACGCTTCGAGGGAAAACCTAAGATTGGAGTCAGCCTTTGGCCTTGTTAAGAAATGTCCCTCTGTGAAGTATGAAAGACAATACAAAGCATCCCCTCGAGACAGATGGAAAAGAAACTGACTTTCTGAAAATCAGAAACATGGTTAGCAGACAGGCCATATGTGTTTGCTCGTCTTAATAAATGAACAGTGGCCCAACTAATAGCAGCTCAGAAAAGTTTTATAGCTTGTAATAATGGTGCTCAGCTTGGAGAAGCAGACCCCAAGCTGAAGCTTACTGTGAATTCAAGTTGGAGCCTGTACTGACCCATGTTTGGAGAAGACTCAGGTCCTACCTGTGCCTTACGAGTAGCCTCATGAGTGGGGTTGAGTGATGCATGTTGTCTGTGTATGTGCCAGTGTTTCTGACACCAGATTTTTCTGATTCATATTTTGGAAGTCTAGGCAGCATGGTCAAATCTCTACTGTCTCTACTACTATTAGTACCACAGAGTAGTTAGGAGATCTGCCAGTGTGGAAGACAGAACTACTTTTAATGGATTTGGACCTTTTTGTGGTCATATGTCAATTAAATAAGTAAAAAATCCCCAACCAAAACCACCAACAAACCAGAACGGTTTGAAGAATAAATCACCCATTTCTTCCTGATTCGTATTACAACTGCACTTAATTTTGTCCTCTTGACTAGTAAGAAATTGTTCTCTTCGGTTTAACAGCTTCTTAGAAATACCTGCTCTCTTTTATTTTTATTCCTCTTATCCATGAAAATTCCTAGATAAATTATAAAATGTACATTTAATATCATTGCTCATGTTTGAGGTCCTGTGCAGCCTATAAAACCCTAAGAAAGGGGCCCATTTCCCATACCTATCCTACACACATAGTTTTATTTAAGAATCAAGAGTACATTTTACAACCACTTTACTATATTAAAAATAGGAGAAACATAAAAGTGACTTAAAACCAGGACAAGGGGCAATGGTTGTAAGCTGGAACATAGGAGGTTCCACATCAACCTGAGAAGGAACTTCTTCACAGTGAGGGTGACGGAGCACTGGAACAGGCTGCCCAGGGGGGTTGTGGAATCTCCTTCTCTGGAGATGTTCAAGACCCGACTGGACAGGTTCCTGTGTGACTTGGTTTAGGTGATCCTGCTGTTGCAGGCGGATTGGACTAGATGATCTTTCGAGGTCCCTTCCGATCCGTAATGATTCTATGATTCAAATGACTGTTTTTAAGCATCTACTGGCTTAAGCCAGGTAATGCTATGGACTCCTGGCTAGAAACTTTGAAGTAGTAAACAGCAGAATCAGTCTACATACAGTTTAATTCTGTTCTGAGTAAGCTGAAACCCCTGGCTAAAGGAAAACAAGTAAATGAAAAGGAGTAACAAGGGGAACAGTCTTTGTGTTCTTTTATTCGTGAAAATTATCTTAACTACTACTAACATCACATTCTGTACCATACTCATTATTGTAATGGTCTCTCATTCTGCTCCTTTGGTTTGTGTCAGAACACCTCCAGACTAATTATTTGAAAGAAATATGAAAATACACGAGCTTCTTCTGCAGTAGAAGATTTTTAATGTAAGGTTGCGTTCTGGATGCAGCACAATATATGCCTTTTAAAAATACTGCTGACAAATGAGGTAAACTTTCAGTATCTTACAAAATTCATGGATTGCGTGCTCAGGTCTTAATGCATTAATTAAGATATGGTTTTAAACTATTTGGATGCATGCTTCCTTCTATCAGCTCATCACCTGGGCTGTTTATTGGTAGATTATTCAAAACTGAATGTCAAGTTTTAAAACAAGAATATTTCCCCCATTCACAGGAAAATCTTGCAATAGCATTAGCTAGAGAATTTGTATTCCTATAGGTAGGGAGAAGGGCATCTTCCAGGTTGTAGAAAAGGGTTGGAAAAGAGGTTGCAGGCTTAGACACTTTTATTATGGCGAGAAGAAACATATTGTTGGCTTCAACAGCAAAAGCCTTTCTTTAACATGCTCCCCAATGTGATGAGTGCAGTTGTGCCAAATGCCAGGGAACTAGATGGTGCTTTGCTTGTGCGAGCTTGAGCGAGACACTGGAGAGACATAGCCTAGATTACTGAATGGATCTGCCAAGGCCAGACTTACACAGGTATGGAAGCTTAAGTGTTTTACACAAAATGAAAGGAATTACTGGGATTGCATGCATGCTTTTGGCACTGCTTGCTAGTTCTTTGCTGGCTCAGGGCATTACTTTCTTAAAAGTGATGGAAAGGACTGCACACTTTTATACCTTTGATCTGTCTGAGTTTGAGATGATTGATTCAAACCAGCTCCCTACAGAGGGCAAAAGGCTAAAAGCCTGGGTCCTGTGTTCAGCAGCAGATGGAGGCTATAAATGATTTCTGTATCACTAGCAAGTTGTGTTCCTCTTCTTCATCAAATTGCAGTTGATAGAAGAGCTCCCTTGGGTTCTCTGTCACTGGCCACAGCTTCTTTTCAACATGTACACGCAGTATAATTGTTGGCTGGGGTTTGTTTGGTTTGGTTTGGTTTAATCAGTAGCAGTGTTCAGGACTGGCTTTATTTTTTCAAACCTAGAATCCCAACTGATTTTTCTAAACTGGAAGTATTCAAATTCCATCTCTTCTAAGCCATGTATAGAGGGAAAGGAATCTAGCTTGTACCATTTGACCTGCCCATGGGTTATAGGTGTTCCTGGAGTAGGTATTGAAAGTTCATGCTTGCTGGATTTAACCTGCACATATACATGGGAAACATAAAGCCAACACCAACTGATTTGGGGAAAGCCCCAGAGAACACAAAGACATAAAATTAATTCTTTCAGACATTTGTATTCCAGACATAGATATTGTAATTTCATCTAAGCAGGAATACAAGAATGCAGCTCATGAAAAGTTAGTGGCTGCTTAACAGTGCGGGTTATTATAATGACATCAAGTTTGTCTTCCACTCTCTGCACCAAGTCTTCTAGTATAAAATCCTGTGCAAAGAATGTCCACCAACATTCAACCTGTAGTTTGGAGTTGTGTCTTGCTGCTTATACTATACAGTATTTATTTCAACTGTGATCAAAGTTCTTGGCACTGGAGGCTGAAAGAGACACTGGACATGTTCCCTAGGTGGCTGTGGAACAGAATATTTCACAGTATCACAGTATTATCAAGGAAGAGATCTCATAGATCATCAAGTCCAACCTGTCACCACAGAGCTCAAGGCTAGACCATGGCACCAAGTGCCACATCCAGTCCTGCCTTGAACAGCTNGCTGTGATCAAAGTTCTTGGCAGATGACTGTCAAGGCACTGCAGGCTGAAAGACACACTGGACTTGTTCCCTAGGTGGCTGTGGAACAGAATATTTGTAGGAACAAGGAGAAGGAATATTTCTGACATGTCTTTCCATGCCACAAGGAAGCCACATTTCCTCATTCTTCTTCCAAGTAAACAAGAAGAAAACATGCAAAAAGCATACATATACACAGATCATTAGGGGTTGGAAGGGCCCTCCAGGGGTCATCGAGTGCAACTCTCCTGCTTGAGCAGGATCATGAAACCTAAGACAGGTTACACAGAAATCCATCCAGACAGGTCTTAAAAGTCTCCAGAGAAGTGGNTTTCCATGCCACAAGGAAGCCACATTTCCTCATTCTTCTTCCAAGTAAACAAGAAGAAAACATGCAAAAAGCATACATATACACAGATCATTAGGGGTTGGAAGGGCCCTCCAGGGGTCATCGAGTGCAACTCTCCTGCTTGAGCAGGATCATGAAACCTAAGACAGGTTACACAGAAATCCATCCAGACAGGTCTTAAAAGTCTCCAGAGAAGTAGACTCCACAACCTCCCTGGGCAGCCCATTCCAGTGCTCTATAACCCTTGCAGTAAAGAAATTTTTTCTCGTATTGGGATGGAACTTCTTGTGCTCCAACTTACATCCATCAACCCTTGTCCTATTACAGGGTGCAAGTGAAAAGAGATTGTCTCTTCTTGCAACCAGTCTTCATGTATTTATAGACAGTGATTAAGTCCCCTTGTAACCTTCTCCTCTCCAAGCTGAAAAGTCCCAAATCTCTCAATCTCTCCGCATAAGGCAAGTGTTCCAGTCCCTTAATCATCCTGGTGGCCTTCTGTTGAACTCTCTCAATCAAGTCTCTAACCTTCTCAAGAAGGAACAGCCTGGGACTGGACATGATATTCCAGATGTGGCCTCACTAGGGCAAAGTAGAGAAGGAGAAGAACGTCCCTTGATCTGTTGGGTGTGCTGTTCTTGATACATCCCAGGATTTCATTTGCCTTCTTGGCCATGAACGCACAGTGCTGTTCCATGGATAATTTATTGTCCACAAGAACTCCAAGACCCTTCTCCAAGGATGTGCTTTCCAGTAGATCAACCCCCAACCTGTATTGATGCATTGCATTGCTCCTTCCCAGGTGAAGGACTCTACACTTATTAAACTCAATTAAATTCCTTTTTGTCCATCTCTCCAGTCTGTCTACGTCTTCCTGAATGGATGCACATCCATCAGATGTGTTGGCCAGACCACCCAGCTTAGTGTTATCATCAAACTTGCTAAGGAGACAATCTATCCCATCATCACGGTCATTAATAAATATATTAAACAAAACTGGACCCAACATAGATCTCTGGAGGACAGCACTGGTTACAGGTCTCCAGCTAAGCTCTGCATCATAAATCACCACTCTTTGGGCTCTGTTATATAGCCAGTTTTTAATCCAAGTCACAATCTGTTCTTCAATCCCACATTTCCTAAGCTTGCTCACAAGGATGTTATGGAGGACTGTGTCAAAGGCCTTACTAAAATCAAGGTAGACCACATCCACTGGTCTCCCAGCATCCAACCATTTAGTCACAACATCATAGAAGGCTATCAGATTAGTCAAATATGATTTCCCCTTGGTAAATCTGTGCTGACTACTTCTGATTACCTTCTTATTGTCAATATTCTAAGAGATGACCTGCAAAATTAATCACTCCATCATTTTTTTTCAGGGATGGAGGTGAGTCTGACTGATGTGTATTTTTTTCATAGTGCAATACACTTTTTTGGGCTTGGAGGAATAGGTATTTAAAATTAACCAACTTGCTTGAACTCCTTTACTCTCCAGCATTTTAGCCCATGGGATTCCTGCAAGTAAATCCCTGAAAAGTGGAAAATTAAGTAAAAGATATTGAAACTGTTTTAGTTTCAGATTGAGATTGATAAAATACATTATAATTTCTATTTTTAAATAGCAGTGAAGCTGAGGACGTGGGCCTACACCCGGGAAAATAAATCAGCCTGTATATTTTTGTCAGTTTTGCAGTAGGTGTCTCAATCCAGTCTGTATTTCCCATACCAGTTAGCTGACAGGACACAGCTGCTACCACTGAGGTTGTCATATGCCATATAGACATAATTTTAAGTTTTCTTTAAATCCCAGTTATTCTCATAAAGTTTCAGTTTAAAGGAAATATGCATGGTTTTCAGTTACAATATCCTCATTTTTACATAAACGTATTTATTAGCTTTGAACTGAACTACGCTCACAGGCTAAGAAAGTTGTCCTCTCTTGTGATATCTGGGGGATGTAGTCGTTGTTTTTCACTTTAGTTATTGACAGTGATTCACATATAATCATCTGACATGGCATACACCTGCCTTTCTATAACATTAATCATAACAAACATCTAGGAAAGCTCTGCAGGGATTTATTTCCGAACAATAATGGCTTCTTAAGAGAGAAAGTGGAAGTGCAATCAGAAGTGGTAATACTTAAAAGAAGAGCTCCAGAATATACTATTTCCAAATGTAATCTCACTTAGGAAAGCATCTGAAGTGTGTACTTGAATCTTAGTAACTACAAAAGCAATAAATTTACACTTGCTAAGTAAGAATTGGCTCATGCACTTAAATAGTGGCTTATGGTTAGTGTTTTGAAGAATCATGCTCTATGGTAGACTCTTGTTAGAAACTAAAACAGTAATGAGCACTGACACTGCTTTTTGCAGCTTATTTCCCTGTTAGTCTATGACTATCCCCTACAGAATGTCCTTTTTGTGCTTCACTTGTTTCTTCTAATTGCATGAATTGCCCCTAGAACATAGGAGGATCTCAGCAGCCAAGAAAAAAACCGTGTCATAGAGAACTATATGCTGCTCTTTTAAGACAGTAGTCTGGAAAAGGATGAGACAGACTGGTGGGATGATCTTAAGTCTGTAATGGTTTACTTTGTCTGTACACACACACATACTTCCCTATACAATTTGTTTGATCCTCAGCCTGCAAGAATTATTTTTATGCATTCCTTTAAATGGATGTTGTGACTTGGTCTAGGTGATCCTGCTGTTGCAGGAGGATTGGACTAGATGACCTTTTGAGGTCCCTTCCAATCCCTAATGATTCTATGATTCTATGATTCATTAAAGTTTTTCAAGAGTAGCAAATTATCCAAGTAGTATTTTCAGATGAGCAGAAGAATATCTAGAGCAACGTCATAACTGATGCCTTGTAGGTGGACTTTCTTCAAACCTTTTGACACAACTACCATAACATCCATAACAAATGGAAACACTCATCTTGACTTGAAACCTTACAGGAAACAGACCAGGGAACCGGGTAGACATTCTTTCTCCAATGCATTTCCTGTAATTCCACTATACAATTATTGGTCACAAAAAGAAGTATTCCCTGGTCAAGGTGTATTTTGCAGTATGTGATGAGGTCTGAAGGTCAGCTGCCATAAAACTGCTACTTTAGGCAAGTTTCTGTTTTATTGAACATTATTAGAGAGTACTAGTCCCTAAAATGCCCAGGCACCTTAATGTCAATGAGAACTTGTTTCATGTGTTGTAGAAGGATTACCAAGGTTTCTAATGAGATCCCTTATGTAGATGACTTTGGAAGAAGATTACATCCATTTGTGTCCAGACTAGTAATATATTTATCTTCTAAGCAATTTTATGCATTAAAGAAAAAGTGTGTATGGAGTCTTAGTTATGTTCTCAAATAAACATCATCCCTATGGTAGGATTTGTTAGAACTGTAGGAAAGGCAATTAAATTAATCCAGAAACTAAGCACAACACTGTTGCAAAGGAGAGCTTAGTCAGGAGATATGGGAAAGTAATTTCTTGAGGAAGAGTAAAAGTAAAACATGAATCTAAGCTGTTATTAATTTGACAAAAAAATACATGCAGAATCAATGAGAAAGAATTTAATTCAGCCTTCATTCCCAGAAATAAACCAATGAAAGTCCAGTAAAGAAGGTTTTCTTTCAGCAGTCAGGTACAAGTGATGATGAGAAAACAAAACAAGGACAAAACAGAGAGGCAGAATAAGTTTGTAAGGTCTGGGCAAGATAAAGCCACAGTTGCCAGTCTACAGGCTATGGAAGAAAATGTATAACATGGGAATTAGGACACAATTGAGCTGACCAACTGCTTTAATTATTTGGATGACCTTTGTCACTATTGGCAGAATATTTATTAGAATTTGGCTTATTGTGGAAATTATCTGAATGTACCAGACAATTGTTTGCTTGGCTTTTGCATTCCTGTGTTGTAGTATTGCTCTGTGCTAATTGTTTTTTTCTCCTTTTTACAAGTTGTTTTTCTAGAGTTTTAAGTTTCTCTTTCAGTATATAAAATGAGAGCCTTGGGGAAAAAAAGCCATTTTGGCTTTTCACTGTGAGCTGACAAACTGTGATTTACTGACACTTGCATAGTTGCAGCGTTCAGTGTCAAGACATCCACAAGCGTCATCCCCAGCACATCTGCAAAGAATAGGTTCCAGCTGCTTTAAAAGGCAGGCAGAAAGGTTTCCTATGAGTTAGACATCACTACAGTGTCCTTTCTTCTTCTAGTTTACCCAGCACTCTTATCAGTTTATTCCAAAGGTGGGGACTACTATGTAACGTAAAAAATGAGACCAGTTAAATGTACTTTGGAAAATCATGGGGGAAAATGGTTTTTGCCATAAAAATCCTCTGAATTAACCACAGAAATTGTGACCTCTGCAGGAGTGGGGATGTTTGTCTGATTGATGTATTCAGATAGAGCTCGATACATCCTGAGCACGTGAATTTGTGTCCTAACACAAAACTGGGTGACCTCTTTTAAGCTGAGACTTCAAGAAGCTCTCCTGGCACCCGAGTTCACTACCACACTTTCAGTGAGATTGCAGCAGCAATCTCCAATCTTACAGAAAATGTCGACCTGGGAAATGACTTTGGCCTACCTATCTTTCCCCTGCTCCTTTGAAGAAAAACAATATCTCTCACTTTCCTTTCTGAACTGTTCTGATATAAGCTGTTGCTATGCATTGATATAACATTTTTATTCCCCAATGCATCAGCAGAAATTGAGGTTCTAGCAATGAAAAAATGACTACTGGAAAGATAAAATGCCCAAAAGCACGGGCTGAGAGCCAGACCTGGAAATATGAAGGAGATTGAAGGCGCCTGCCAACCTCCCCAATGACTTGTGATCTTGTCTAGAAGGCTAGCACTGCTAAAAGATGTTTGCTTAGTTTTAACAATGAAATTCTCCAGGTCCTTTGCTGTATAAGCTACCACACCTGGTTATTTTCCTTTGGTTTATCCTTTCTTTTGTAAATAAGAACAATAAAATTTTGAACGAGTATGTCCTATTCACTTAAAATAAGTGACTAGGAGGCGTGGGCATTTTAGAACCATACAAGCACTAGAGATTTTGTAAACAAGAACACACATGATACTTCTATCTTAAGGTGCTGTCTTTATTTTCATATGGTACATATTCCATTTCTGTGTTAGCTGCAGGTTTCACCCTATTTGCTGCCTTCTGAATGTCACTGTGTACCACTAACACTCCTTGAGCGTTGCTCTACAGGGGTCATGCAATTAGACTGTAACTGAGCAGCTGCAAATCCGTGGGAGGCTGTGGAAATGCTATCTGAAAATGGATCAGAATGAACCAATGTGCAATTGTTTCCCTTGACTAGAAATTACTTTGCATTGATTGGAGCAGTAATCCATGCCATGACACATACCAAGGACATTGGAGCTGATGCCAATCACTATTAAGCTCCAGATTCCTGCTAAGACTATTTTGTATATCATGTGAGACTATGGAAAAATAATATTGGTTCTTGGGATTCCTACAGTTTAATTATCCACTAAGTGCTTTTCTGAGACTTGCACGTAATTCCCTCTCCTTTGGAGGTGATAAACCTGAAATATGTCATCTTAACTATCTGTGTATGTAGGTACATACACCACACACAGGCACACTGCAGAGACTGACAGGGAGGTGCAAGTGTTTGATTTGGATCCTTCCAAACCTGTTAAATTAATGACTGTTAACTTAATGAAGCCTTGATAACAGTTTTTGTTTCCACTGTAGTATTTTTAATGATCTGAAAGAAGCGTATGGATATTTCTCGAGCCACAACATGCTGATGTGAAATAGAATATTTGTAATCCCAGCCTGTAGAAGAAAGCACAGTTATTTTAACAAATCAACAGCAAGTAAGGTTGTGATTCTATGTGTCTATGATGGTTATTAGCAGCAAACTCAATCTTGTGAAGTGAAATACTACTCTAGCAGGACAATTCTAGGTGATAGTAATCAATGGTGAACTTGCTGTGATATTTTCAAACCCAGGATCTCAATTATTAAAGTATTAAAGTAGCTCAATAAAAACTCAATGTGGAAAGAAAAATGTAGTCCTTTCATAAAAATGTTCAGTGCCAGAATTGTTTATGTGTTGCTGAATATCTTTTCATTTCTAAATTTAGCAGGTTAGCAGTAATATGATGGTACAAAGAGACAATTTGTAAGAAGGCAAACTGTATTTGAATGCAGGGAAATGCAACAGCTCACCCAAAAATTTCAAAGGTTTAGGACAAATTGGCCAAAATGTAACAGCAATGAAAATATTTTATGAATTACCTGGGGGGAAAAGGAATTTTTTTCTTTAATAAAACTGAGGCAATTGGAATATCAGGCTCCACTTATTTGAGCTGCCTCAGGTTTTCATTGAAGGACCTTGGTTGAATGGAGAGGTATTTTCCTAGGTCCAGCACATATTCTTTGTGTGTGTTTGCAGCAATGCAGAAGCAATCTAAGACTCCACTTCCATGGCTGTGTCAATTAGCTATGAGAACAAACGACTGCAAGTGAGAGTTACTAAAGCTTGCTACTTCATTACTGCAGGCACCTGCAGTATTAGAACATGATCAGTCCACTACAGTACAGAGCCACTGCAACAGCAGAGACAATGATCCTGGTCTTTCAACCTTAGAAAAGCTAATTGATGAGAACTGCATTATTTCCTTTACTACAGCATGCCCAGTTGCCACACATAATCACATATGTTCTGTGAAGATTCTTCAAATGTTAGGCAAATCTTAATTAGAGTCACTGAAGGGAAGTCTAAAGTTAAAGTACTTTCCTCTAAATCTCTGTACTATATTATTTATAGAACTTGTGCTTAAGAGAGTATGCTTTGTGTTAAGTCTACAGCATGATTTAGAAGGCCAGTCTTCCCAAGTATTTGCATGCATGTCTTGATGCTACCAAAAGAATAGTCTGAAGTCTTATTGTCCAAACCACATGTGCTTATTTTTTTTGTTCTATGGAGTAGCATTATGTGGGTGAGCATTTGACATGTCACATCTCTACTGAAATAACCAAAGGAAGGAAGGAAGGAACAATAATTTCTTTTTCCATAGGAAGATAAGTGGCAACAGTAATTATGTGACTTTGAAGCTTTTACCACAGACAGAGAGATGTGAAAACTATCTCTGGATAGGTGTTTAAGGCCAGGCTGGATGGGGCTCTGGACAGCCTGGTCTAGGGTGGGGTGTCCCTGCCTGTGCTGGGGGGGTTGGAACAGGATTATGGTTCCTTCCAACCCGGAGTGATTCTGATTCCATGGCTTCTCCAGTGAGGTGATCCTGCTGTGGCAGGAGGATTGGTCTAGATGATCTTTCTAGGTCCCTTCCAGTCCCTGATGATTCTATGGAGTCACAGATCATACTAGGTCATAATTTCGCTTCTTGTCTAAAACTCTGAAGCCAAGATCAAGATAAGCTAGTGTTATTCCAACATTACCAATAGAAATGTTGAGAAATTTTTCCAGTATACGCTTCAAACCAAATATTTCCAACATATTTCTGCATCGCATAGGTTCCTCTGCCCCATTTATCTATTGTACTCTGATAATTTCTTTCCCATCAGATCCTGAGAAGCCTTTACCGTTCTTGTGGTAGCAGGATCCGGACATCAGTTTACATAAAGATTTTAGTAGGGAGTCTGTCCTTTTCTACAGGCCTGTTCCTACCTTTGGTACCTAATTAACAACATATTATCTGTTATCAGGCCATCTTCTTGTTTTAATTAAGCTTGCAGAGAGCTTTTATTCCTTTGGCTGTGATGATCTTTGGTGTCCTAAATTTAAATTCTTCTTATATTCCCTACAGTAGCAAGTAGAAAAGAGAAGTGTTAACTAGTGAGTGTTTGAATATTGGAAGCAGCAATGATTGTTGGAAATGCTTCCAACAATCTATATATATAGGGAAGAAAGCAAAGAAACAACAGGTACGGTAAACCATAGCCCTTAGGAAGCCTGTGGACAGTGCCCACTTTCAAATGCAGATCCTCCTGGCTTGTAAGAGAAGGATAAAAGGTAGAAAGGCAGTGAGATGGTTTTTTTCCTCTCTGTTCTCTCTCCTTTTTTTAAGCAATCTAAGCTGTCAGATGGTGTTACAGAGACCCTACTTGAGTCATTTCTTCTTGCAGAGGCAGGCATAGACAAGAAGGACTATTTCTCTTATTTGGGCTCAAAATCTGGGATTTGGAGCCCTGAATCAGCGTGTAGAACCAAGTGATTATGGTTATCTCCAACTTCAAGTTTGATTGCCACCTATGGTCAAAGTAAAATATGAAAGCTTGCATAGCTGTTGCTTTCAAACTCTGCCCTCACTGTTCTGTTTGGTCTTGGATACTTAGTAAACAAACCTGAAGACAGAAATGAAATGTGGGGATTCCTAATTCACCCACTCATAGCTTTGCTGCTCTGTTTGACAATGCAAAATACCTGCTTATTCAGTGGGGAATGTATGCTGGTGTTCAGAGTCATCGTGGCTTTTCACAATTTTACTCAGATGTTTCCATCAGTGTTGCATCCTTCTTCTTTCGCTCAAAGGGGTTCACTGAACTAAGGTCATGTCACCTTTTTGGAAGCAGAACACACTTTGAAAACAGCTGTTTATTTTCCCACAGAAACAAGGTATTGGCTACATCCTAATATTTAAAAATTACTAAAACTCATTTCATAACTAAACCCCATATTTATTGTGTTGAGTATTAATTATATGTCTTAGACTACAACCGTGTGAGCATGAATCGAGGAAGCGTCTGTGTTCTTGTCATAGAAATACTTTTTAAGCTCAGGAAAATGTTCACAGCAGAGGAAAGCTGTTGTGTTTATCAGGTAACGCTTCTAAATTTAAAAGCAAACATCACTTGCTGTAGAAGCAAGATACTTGTCTGCCTTTGAGAGAAAGAGCGTCCTACACTCACAGCAAGGTGTTCTTTTTTTTTGGTAATTCACAGTAAAAACAAATGCTGAAGTACCTGTTGGCATGAAATAAGTGGGCTGACATTGGTAGGAGGAAATGGTAGTTGTTTACTCGGGATAGAAACACTTATATGAGGTGCAAACCTCATCTAACAGTAGGAATACTTGTTACATTAACAAGATTTACTGACAGACTCCATCTGTGCCTTCCCACCAAACAAGGTCACTCAGTTAGATCCTAAGGAGCCTAATGAGCAAAGTGCCAAATCTCTGGAGTGATAATGGAGGTTTGCTCTGGCTTACGCCTCAGGCACTTGCAATATTTTTAGTACTGGAAAATAAAATAGGGTAGAGGAAAAGAAGGTCATAATTTTTATCAAACCAATCCACCTTGAGAAACAGCAGTGTGTGTGCCTGCACATGAGCATACCTGGATCTTTTTTTGCTCTCTTTTCCTGATGATTCACAGCTTACTTTTCTCTTTCACTTCAGAGTGCCCCTTGAGGCATGTCAATGCTTTTATCTCGGACATTCATTTCACATCTGCGTCTTGGTTGCAGACATTTCAGTGTGATGGCAACATGCCCACTCCTTTCAGAATGCTGCAACATCAACATCATGTGTGGTGGTTTTACTGTACACGGAGAAGCCCTCATCTGTGAATTTCTGCTGCTTCTCCTTTCCCGTCTGCAGTTTCTGTGACAGAGTCTGGTCAATTTTAGCAAATATTTTGGTAAGTGCAAAAGACAAAGGGAAACAGATAAACTTGGAGCTGCACAAAAAAGAGTCTGCTAAGCACCTTCAGTATTTCAGTGGTGATTTGTTTCTGCAGCCTACCTGATAGCTCAACAAACATGATAATTTTTAACTGTTTCTCAAAATTTACAAGAAAAACAAAGGTCATCTATAACTACTAACCTGCAAATGAAAAAAAGAAAGAGTATTTCACTGGACTCTGGAGCACAATTAAACTGTGAAACTCACTGCTGTCAGGTATTATTCAAGCCCACTTATAAATTGTTCATGTTTTAACCTAGCAGTAGAATGGTCTGAACGTGACCTCTAGTTTGAGTTCCTATCATTCTCTGTGTCCCTTATTTCTTATCCTCTTCATTAAGTGTTCTCTGGAGTCATCTGAAACAGAATCTCAGGCCTTGTAAACCCCAGTTTTATCTATTATCTACTAATATATTCCCACTATTGTTATGAATATCCAGCCTAATCAATGTTTATCTTTCAAGTGCCAATATAGTATGAACTGCCTGCAGAAAAGAAGTGTCCTATCTAACTGCTCAGGAAATAAAAGAATACTTGTCTACATCTGTGAGACAGGATAAGGGAGAATGAAATTGCCTAATTTTACATGCTGTAAAATAAAATTTCATAGCAATCATTAGAAAAACAACATGGTAAAGCAATGTAAACTGGCTACAGGGTAGAAGTCAGAGAGTGGTGGTCAATGGGNACAGTGTAGAAGGATTTTCAGTGACGTTTCTCTCAGTCTCAATCTGTAACGTGCTAGAGCGTTTCTGGAATGAAAGAGTTCTTGTGATGAGGGTTTTTTTGGGTGATGTATAGATACAAGTAGTTGTGGTATGAAAATGATGTGGCACTAGATTTGGAGGAAGTGACTCCACTCTGCAGAATCTGTTCTCCACCTTCTGATAGGTTTTTGTTCTGTCTCAGTGTAGACTAGCTCAAGTCCTAGCATGTAACACACAAACCATTTGTTCACGTGGTGAGGATCTACATTTTCATCCAGGTGCCTTCATACTGATACAATAGGACCGGGTCAGACCACATCTGGAATCTTGTGTTTAGTTCTGCACCCCTCAGTTCAAGAAGGACACAAAACTGCTGGAGAGAGTCCAGCACAGAGCCACAAAGGTGGCAAAGGGAGTAGAACACCTGCCTTATGAAGGAAGTCTGAGGGAGCTGGTCTCTTGAGCTTGAGGAAGAGGAGGCTGAGGGGTGACCCCATTCATGTCAATAAATATGTGAAGGGTGGGTGTCAGGAGGATGGAGCCAGGCTCTGCTCAGTGGCATCTAACGATAGGACAAAGGGCAACTGGCGTAAGCTGGAACATGGGAGGTTCCACATCAGTATGAGAAGGAACTTCATCATGGTGAGTGCGACAGAGCACTGGAACAGGCTGCCCAGGGGGGTTGTGGAGTCTCCTTCTCTGGGAACACTTAAAACCCACCTGGACATGTTCCTGTGTGACTTGGTCTAGGTGATCCTGCTGTGTCAGGGGGATTGGACTTAGGTGATCTTTTGAGATCCCTTCTAATCCCTGATATTCTTGATTCTGTGATTACAAAATTTTATAATTCGAGATCAAAATAGAACATTCATTTAAAAGTTACTGGGGAGAAGCTTCCAGGAAAATACACACGTACACGTGAGTATTTCTACACTGTGTAGGAAAGCATCTCTGCAATTGTCAAGGGGCTCTGCACATTAACAGCAGCGCTCTGTTGCCTCGTAAAGGACAATTGTAAAAGATGTCTTTATATAGTAATATAACATCACTGACTGCAGCAGAAGCAGAATCTATGCAACTGGAATGACACGAGAATTTAAATTACAAGTTGAAGAATTCACAAAGAGTAAAAATCACATTTTATTTATTCATTTATCAAGATGCTATTTTTCAGGCACTGCAAATATTCCATCTATCAGCAGTCAGCTAGTGGTAGGAATCTAGAGTTTGATGTTAGGTTTAGAGCTGTTTGGGATCTTGGTCCGATCTCTACCTGTTGCCACAGCACACCGGATGCACCCTGGAGAGCCCAGGGCTTCTCAAATGGCAACTGAACACTGTCTAAAAAAAAGTCCTATGAGTATGAATAATTCAATTCCACTTGTATTTCAACAGATCCCTCTGTTCCCATAATCTCAAACAACCACTACTAGATCCCATAAACAAGAAGTGTAGTTTGCAAAGACTGAACCTACCTTCTCCTAGACTGATTACTCTTTCTTTGACTTTCAAACCCTCGTCTTATTTTTGGTGTGTACATAAAAGTTTTCTACTGCATAGAATATTCTTCTAATGGCTTTAAACTGAAAGAGAGTACATTCAGGTTAGATGTCAGAGGGAAGCTCTTCACTGTGAAGCACTGCAACAAATTGTTCAGAGAAGCTGGGAATGCCCCTCCCTGGAAATGTTCAAGGCAAGGTTGGATGGGGCTTTGAGCAACCTCATCTAGTGACAGGCATTCTTGCCCACGGCAGGGAGCTTTGAACTATTTGATCTTTAGGGTCACTTGCAATTCCAACCATCGTATGAATCTGTAATCATGACCTTCCCATGCTGCAAGGCTTTTTTATTTTTCTAAATTCTCCATTTACAAGCGATAGGTGATTAGTTCAGCAATGTGAGCTACGCTGAGGCAGCAACTGGCATTTTTCCCCCTATGCACTGTTGTTTCCTGTCATCTGACATATCAAGCTTACAGCATGAAAGCTGTGCTCACATGCTCAAAAACATGATAACATATCTAATAGTTCTAAATCCTTGTCTTTATTGGCTGACAGATGTAATTAAATATCCTGAAAGATCGAGGTGAAACACTGCAAAATACCAAAAGTGAGCAGATTGTCTTTAATTCACACTCTTTACACAGAACAGCACATCACACTGTGTACACGCTTCTGAGGAAGTTTCAGTGTCTCTCAACTCTTTGCAGTAAGGCACAGCAATGAAATTCCTATACCTCCATTCACCAATGGACGTAGACACACCACATAGCACCTCACAGCTGATAATCAAAGCAGACTCTGTGCCAGCTGGCACATGGGTCATGAACTACACCAAAACTTTTAGTCAGAGGTCACTGCGGGTCTTGTCCTAGATCATAATTTTCCTCTATTTCTGAGTTTTCTTCAGATTTTATAGGTTTGGCCTGGCTGAAAGGAGTGGGTGCAGATGGCTATTCTCATTCAGGATAAAGAGAAGAGCATTCTTCTGTAGAACATGCTTCAGCTCATCAGTCTGGCAGGGGGATTGGACTAGATGATCTTTTGAGATCCCTTCCAATCCCTAATGTTTTGTGATTTTGTGATCACCTGATGTGTATTGTTCAATTATTCATTAAAATCAAAAGTGTGTATCACTTTAGAGAAAAGGTTGATTTGGGGTTGTTTTGGGACAATAACCAACTGAAAAAACCCTCAGTATAGAGGAGGAAATATTTTAAAAACCTCAGTGAGAAAAAAGGAAAGGAAAATTAGTGCCTGACAAGCAAAGTTCTAAACATGTTTTGATGTAGAATCTCTTCACAAAGGAAGAGCGGACTTAAGTACATTATCACACACAGTATCACAGTATTATCAAGGTTGGANTACAAAGGAAGAGCGGACTTAAGTACATTGTTCATATATAATCAGCAATGAACCTTTCATATATGTTCTTACAATGCTAGCATGCAAAACCCATACAGATCATAGATGAAGCTATTAGAAAGCATCTGTGTCGATGCAGTGTTGAAGAGTCTTCCATAAGTGACAGGAGTAATTTTTAAGTGCTCACTGTGAATAGAAACCAGCTCATTTAGAAAAGCTTGTGTTTGGGGTACTACAAATCCCTGACGTAACTCTACAGAGCAATAAACAACTTGGGATCTCTCCGTGTCACTCGTTTAACCTGCCAATAAAAGATGTTGTAAGCTTGAGTATTAAACGAGACACTAATATAAATAAGAAACAAAAATGAAATGAACTTGTTGCGGAGGAAGCAATTTCTTGGCTGTTTAATCTCAGACTTTGACAGTACAGTACCCATGCTCTGCATTCTCTCTGCCACTCTCACTGCCAGTGTGTGTTCACCCAGTTTTATCATGGCTTGAACTGAATTCATGGTAACTTCCACCTGGAGGTGGCCACGGAAGCATGGGAAAGCTGGTGTGAAGGGAAAGGTAAAGACAGGGAAAGTTGTCATACAGCAACTCTAGTCACAGGGCAAACACTCAATTTCATGGGAGTTATGTGGACTCACCTCTGCTAAGGCCTGAACAAATGGTGCTTCATGTTTTATTGCTTCCATACAGATCTTTCCTAGCAATTAGGGAAACACCTTACCCAGTGACTGAGACAATCACAGAGTGTGAGATTGTATTTCTGTGAATAATACTGGAGTGTTAAAATTCCCCACCTGTCCATTTGTTGCACCTTAGTTTTAAAAGACACTTTTATGAAGGCATGGTCTTGGGATCAGATGTTGCAGAGTTTAACCAAATAATAGGGCCCCGTATCTGCTGGGTTTTGACTCATTTTTGCTAGCCCTTCATGCTGTAATGCCCTTTAGAGGGACACAAGCATGGCAATCCCAGTACAGGCTCCAGTGTGTGTTCTGTGATGGGAGACAGGAAGCAAATTGCTGCTACCTTCTATGTGAAAATGCTTTTGCCTGTTGATCCTCAATACAGAAACTGTCTCACCTGAGGAATTATGGGCTGTGAGATTATGTCTTTATTCCAATTAAATTTTCAAGAGGGGTAGAAAGATTGAGAGAGTTCAGTGATGGGCCATGAGGGTGATTAAGGGAATGGAGCACTTGCCTTGTGGGGAGAGATTAAGAGCTCTGGGACTTTTCAGCTTGGAGAGGAGAAGGTTACACGTGGACTTAATCACTGTCTAGAACTGCATAAAGACTGAGTGTCAAGAAGAAAGAAGATAATCTATTTTTACTTGTGCCCTATGATAGGATGAGGACTACTAGGTGTAAGTTGGAGCACAAGAAGTTCCATCTCAATATGAGAAAAACTTTTTTTACTGTAAAGGCTACAGAGCGCTGGAACGGGCTGCCCAGGGAGGTTGTGGAGGCTACTTCTCTGTAGACTTTCTAGACCCTTCTGGATGCATTTCTGTGTAAACTTTCTTAAGTTTTGTGATCCTGCTTGAGCAGGGGAGTTGGATTCGATGACCCCGGGAGGACTCTTCCAACCTCTATGATCTGTGTAACCACAAGGAAGCATCTCTACATTTTTGATGCAGTGTTAAGCCTTCTGGGCCTTGTGAACTGGCAGCTTGTTATGTTTTGAATGACTGTCCGACAAAGATTCCAACACTCTCTTGTCTCCAGCAGATGTAAATCTTATATGGAAACCCTACTATGCAATAATAATTGTTTGCAACCTCAATCCCAAAGACTGTTTTCTGGTTTATTTCTCATGATTCAAGACTGCTTGAAGAGGTTCTGGGAGTAAGGACAGCAACCAAGATTATTGCTTTTTTAGTGTGACTGTCTAAATGAACACAGATCCACTCCTGACTAAAACTGTTTAGGGGTACAGAAAGAATGAAAAGACTGTGTGGTTGCTGAACTAGTTGTTTGGCTTTTATTTAGTGTAAGAGAAACCCTAAAAGTGCTTCAAAACCAAGTCTTTTCAAAGTCAGTGCTGTTGTGATCAATTAAAACATCTGTTTTTCATTGGATATGTCCTTTCAGAAAAAGTTATTACAGCTCTGAAAGGACAAACCTCAAAGTTCAGAAGTTTGTTAGGTGTCTGAAATCTCATTTCAGCTCTGGAACAGCTTAAGTTTCAAAATCAAATTTCTCTCACAATTTATTTCTCTGTCTTTCTGCAGCAAATAAAATAATTGCACTCTGTCAAGTTACAATTTTCACCTTGATTAAAGACAGAGCTGTATTGAGCAAACACACTGAGCAGTCTGTTGACAGATGAAAGGAGATTGCCTAGCATATCTGAAATTGTTCTGATACCTTCACTTTACCTGCTATGTAGGCAAAAATTCATCTAGTATAGCTTCTTATAGAAAGAAATATTCGAATACTCTGGCTGTTCATTGTGTGTGTCACGCTCTGAAACCTAGACAGGTTTTGTTATAAATCAAAGCTCATAATGTGGATTCTGCCTCAGAGTTAATTACTAGTGTGTTCTCTTGTACCTGGTTGCATTTGAAAGCAAGTGCTTAAAATCACAGAGAATAAAATTAGATGAAAAAACTCTTTGATCATTAAAAGTATATGGTTACATTTAAGTTAGTGCAGATAATTTGGTTGTTTACAACATAATTACTGGCTTGACTATGAAAAAGAAAAGGAAATGCAAATTGCTTCACTTCAATTAACAGCACATAAATAATTCTGGCCTGCAGAAGTTTGACTGTTGAAAACTGTAGCACATAACTTTTTATGGCGCTCTTAAAACAGGTCTGATGCAAAGTTAATAACAGAAGAAAACCCCTGGAGATGGGAAGAAAGCCATCTGTCACAAATAGGACTAGAAATGGTGTTGCACCAGAACCTGCAGAAATTTAGGAAGGTTCTCTCAACCAGTGCTCTCACTTCTGCGAGGCGCTGTGCCTCCAGCTATCAAGGGTAGGCAAAATTCACAATGGCAAAATAGGAACTAAGATTTTCAAATCAATTTATTCTTTTAGGTTTTAGAAGTAAAGATGTGCTAGAAGGTTCTCACATTAAAAAAACCCAAAACTTAGTGTGTAGTACTTTCACTAAATATACAGCTCTTCATAGAAGTATTTGGGTTGGAAATGACCTCAAAAGTCATTTAGTTCCAGTGTTCCCGTGATAGGCAGGGGTGTCTCCATTTAAACCGGTCAAAACCCCATCTAACCTGGTCTTAAACACTTGCAGTGAGGGGCTATCCACAGCTTCCCTGGGCAACCTATTCCAATGTCTCACCACTGCCTGAGTCACTAGTGACAGGGCGAAAGTACCCTCAAATTGTGCCAAGGGAGGTTTAGACTGGATATTAGGACAAATTTCTTCACTGAAGGAGTGGTCAAGTATTGGAACAGGCTGCCCGGGGAAGTGGTGGAGTCACCATCCCCAGAGGTGTTCAAAAACATGAAGATCTGACACTTGGAAACAAAAATGCTGGCATATAGCATCTTCTGTGAAGAAAATGATCATGTTAAGGAACTTTTCTTATGATGAGATTCTCACTTCTGATCTGTTTCTAAGACAGGACAGAAAGAGTGCAATAAAAAAACCTGCTTTTACAAATATTTAAGTGTTTGAAATATGCTTCAAAGTATTGAATAATTTTTAAAATATTAAAGTTTGGGTCTATTTCACACATACCAAAGCAAGGAAAAAGCTGGGAGAAACCTGTTGTCTGTATAAATCCTATATACATTTTCCTGCAACAGAAGAAGAAAAGTGTGCTGAAACGCATTAAAAAGCATCAGATTTAAAATGTATTAAGACATTTTTACAAAGCATATAATTAACCTGTGGGACTTGTTGCCATAGGGTAGCACTGAGGCCAAGACCATAGCAGGATTTAGAAAGAGTGGACATTTTAATGTATAAGCTGAAGTTATCACGTTACACTAGAGAGCATAAAGAGCTTTTATAGGGGACATAAAGTCCTGTAGTTCAGGCCAGAAGGTAACCTCTAGCTCACGGGGGCTGGGAAGATATGTTTTCAGATGTCAAGTTATGCTGTAGCAGTCACGTCAGGGCTTCTTGCTGCTAGTGCCATGCCTTGGCCACGGTCAAGGGAAGATGAGGCAGGCTGCCAGTCCGTCATGGTTTCATAGGTCTGCGTATTTCATCTGAGCTCTTACTCGTGGGGTTTTTAAAATTCGTTTAGTTCTTTGTAGCAGTGCTCTGTTAAGAACAGAGTCTATTACAGATAAAGCCTCTGTGGCAATCTTGTGTGTCTTTCTGCTCAGTGTAGGAAACAACTGTGATTTCCTATGTAAAATACCTGCTGCATGTTCCTCTGTGATGCAAATGGATTGTTAATGCAGGGCAGATGTTACAGGGTTTGTCTCAGGGGCTGCTGAAGTAGCCAGCACATTTCCTTTTAGGGAAATACTTGGAAATCACCTTATTCTTCTATTAATTCAGTGTAACCAATTGTAAGGACCGTGTTAGTAAAATTAGTATGTCAGCGTAGCACTGCGAGGGGTATTTTTAACATGCAGCACCACAGCCCCTGCCTCTTGTCACTTGTGTCATCCTGTCATCATGCAGGCCTTCAGACACAGGCAGACTGCTCCTAATGAGCTCACCACACCGTGTTCCTCGATCATGAAGTTCGGTACTAATGAGAAAAATTCCCAGACTGCACTCACGCTTTAAATCAATTTGGCAAGATTGATCAAAATATTCATTAAAACAGTTTGTTCTTCTACTCAGCCTGAACCCTGCAGGCAGATCTGTCTCACTTCTGCATGGTTTTGTGTGTGAGTCTGTGTGCACGTATGTGAGTGTGTGAAATTAGAAAAAGTCAGTGGTTTCTTTCCTCCTCATGTGATTCAAGCACTGCTTTCAGAAGGAAAAACTCAAGGCTGAGTTCTCATTACTCTTTTCCCAGGAGTCTAGAAACGCTAAGAGAAATATTCTGCCCCCCTTTTCTTACGTGTCTGTCAGCAGAAGGCCTGAGAACGACCAACGTGAAGCAGCAAATTACCATCAAAAGGGCAGCAAGCACAACAACAAATGGGAATCTGTCAGAAAAAGAGACACTGCTGGCTACACAGCCCAGGGAATTTAATATATCTTTTGTCTGTCATCTGCATGCTAAATTGCCATGTCATCCTTCAACAGCATTTCCTCTTGCTGTGTCAGTCTTGATAAGTATAGGTTAGCTCACACTGTCCACTTTTTACACGCATTTCAAGATAAAACACAGTCCACAGAGCCAAGGATGACATTAGCTGACTAATGCTCAACAAGCTGATCTCGGAAGGGTCTAGACACAAAATCAGAGCAGCACAAATTGCAGTGAGGGATGAGCAGGGGATAGGTTTACAAATCTCAGCCAGGATGTTATCTGCCCCTCCAAAGGGACAAGAATAATTCATTTTTGTACCAGTTTAAAAGCAGACACTGACTAGTCATATATTATGTACTTCTGGTTCATTTCAGCCATAGAAAAGGTTGCTGGTGATCATCTGGCTTCACTGCCTAGGGCCTTTTTTCAAATGGCTAGTGGGAAAATGTCAGACAAACCCAAGCCAGACGTGGTTCTTTGTCCATTACTGCTCACAGCATTGCAAACTCGCTTTAATTTACCACGTTAAATATATAAACTGCACTCCTAACTGCCCATTTCTTAGATCTGCTGTGTGATATGGAATGAGATAATGCTGCTGCTGGAAGTTTTCAGTGGCGTGATGGACCAAATCATTCAGAAATTGTACAATAAACACAGTGTTGAAGCTGCAGGCTTGATGGGGCTCCCATACTGCAAGGGCTGGAAGGACAAAGCCTCCGTGCGTAGCGTGGTATGAGGTTTTCTTTTCATTTAAAGGTCTACTTGTCTATCCAGAAACTACTAGTGTAGTTTGGTTCATTTTCTGAACATCAGTGTGTGCCTCAGCGTCACTGGATCTCCAGAGTAGCATCTCAGAAGTCATCTTGGTTTCAGCCAGCAAGCACACATCCAAGCTGAGTGACTTTGCCTGAAGGAGTAGCAACTCCCATGTGTGCAAGCACTTAGAAATGAAACCAGTGTTTACATACAGTGATGGAAACCTCCTTCACAAGGGTACCCCAGGCTTTGACATTGCAGAAACAGAAAATAACTCTGCTATGAAGTAAAAAACCCTCAGTCAGTTTGTCCAGACAGATCTGAAATGAGGCAACGTGGTATTAGCTAAACGCTTGTTTGCAGGTGTATCTTCTGCCACAGGAAGCCACAATCCACTCTCACTGCTTGCATTTCTCAGTGAAACGTGCTCGTTTTAATGTGCTTTCTGCTCGCCCTCATCAGTGTGGTTAGTGAACTTTCTATCTCTTGACAGAAACTGTCCCCAGGCTTCTGTTTCCACAGATAGAAGGAAAAGCAGGTATCAGAACTCTTTGACGCTGAATAAATGAATGAATAAACTCTACTGATGGACATTGACATTTTTTATGAAAAGCTGTGTTTTAGGGAATCCAAACTCTTGCATGCTTTTAAAATGTATTCCTTATTTATACAAGATTATGGTTTTCATCAATGACTTAAAATAACGTTTATTCAATTGATCAAAAATGCTGCTCCTTATAAAATATTTAACCAAACACTAAGAGAAAGGTAAAAGTCAAAACAGTGTTGTTAATAACTGGTGTTGGTGAAGAGTCTGTTTTCTCCACTGGATTAATAATTGCATAGACAGCTGAGAAAGGTGAGAATACAGTGCTCCTTTCCCTTGTTTGATCTTGGTAGGCTTACTTGTTCATTTAAAGCCAAGTAGGAAAAAAGGTTAGTGAAAGCTGTCTGTTCAAAAGAGTGAGACTTTTGATTTGCAAGGGAGTTCTGAACACCTCCAAACGTCTTTTAATTTACTGTGTTTCTTTTTCTGCAACTTTGCAGCATCTTGGACATTTTCAGCATCAGTTGAAGATTCCTTTGCTTAGTGCAGGTTTTAGCTCATGCCTCTCTTTCCTCAGAATCTCAGGCAGCAGGTACAGGAGGAGTTACAGGAGTTTGGTACAGTGACAGAAAATGCCTTGCGATTCCTTGCCATCGGTATCGAGATGCAGTGTTCTCTCTCGTCTTCCCTCTCTCACCTCCCACCACTGCCAGACTATTCTAGGAGTGTTGGTGCTGCAGCCCATGTCAGAATGAAAATGTCTTTCCCCCTGCAAAGAGAGAGAAAAAAGGCTCCTGCAGCATGTGGTGCATTTTCAACTGCCTTCATCTCCAGTTTTGTGTATAAAGTGAAATAAGGGAGTTTCTGGTTTTGGATGCCTAACAGATATGTCTAATGCACAGACTCCCATATCCAGATATTGCTCTTCACATATAACAGAGAAGATGGGTCAAGTTTATTATTATTGGGTTTTTTCAAGATTTCCGTCTTTGTGTAAAGTTTGGATTTACCTGTTGCTTTGGTATAACAGGAGTTATTTCATCACTTCTTTGTCAACAAATAAAATGGGTGAGTTGCCACTGGAAAAGCATTTGGTTTGACTTTGTAGCCAGGGCTGATCTCAAGTTTAAAGATTGTGTAACTGCCAGCTGCCAGAACTGGCAGTTCATTTCCCATCTCTTCAGCCAGTTCTTTCCCTTGTGCCAGCATCAGGACTTTTTTGAAGCTGTGTTGAGACAGATCTGCAAGTTTTCTTCTTCTCCTAAGATTTCATGATTGGGTTAAGAGAATTGCAGTGCAAAGAAAGATATAAGAACTTGTGTAGAGATTAGAAGAATCAAATGCCATTTTAGGTTTCAGCAAGTTGCACTGGAGAGGTTTCTTTCTGTAAAACTTTTCTGTGGCTTCCCCTCTGCTTGAAACAGGAAACCCTTCTGTCGCTGAGATATCTCATCACTTTGATTCATTAGCATTTGTGAAATGCTTTAAATTTAGAATATAAGACGTTATTGTCATCAGTATAGATGCTATATTTACCCAAACAAATCAATTTCAAAAACAAGACAGTGTACTAAGATTGTGCATCTTTTTCTTAATTGAGCATTGAGGATCATGGGTCCAAAGCTTGTCAATGAGTATCTAGCACACCCGAGGAAAGCATAGTTGTTACTGAAATATATTGTAAGACTGTGGCTGCAGTTGATTAATGCAGCTTCAGCATAGTACATGCTTCTACTCCAAAGAAAAGCAAACCACAAGATGTAAATAACAAAACTAGTCATTAATTTGGGAAAGCCTAATAATTTATCAGACCAAGCTTCATAACTGAAATCCTGGTAATTTTTTACGTTTCTGTCTTTTTTTTTGATCAACAATATGTGCTGCTCTATCCTAATGTCAGAGAATATTTATGGGACTGGGAATTGTTAGGAAATACTTTGTCTTCTCTCTGTATGAGATAGAAACTCGAGGAACACAGTATATATATAAACACCATAGCATCGGTCAAACAATTACAGTTAAACCTCTGAAAAATGCATTCCATGACATTCGTTTGTCTGTGTGCCCTGGAAGGAGATGGCTGTGCAGAGCTCTGGGGCTCTGCACAGCTCTTGGGGCTCAAGGGCTCTTGGGGGAAGCATACATTCCAGATTAGGTATGTACAGAATCACACAGAATCAGAAGGGACCTCAAAAGATCATCTAGTTCAATCTCCCTGACACAGCAAAATCACCTAGTCAAGTTGCAGAGGAACATGTCCAGGTGGGTTTTAAACACCTACAGAGAAGGACACTCCACAACCTCCCTGGGCAGCCTGTTCCCATGCTCTGTCACCCTCACCATGAAGAAATTCTTTCTGATATTTACATGGAACCTCCTGTTTTCCAGCTCACACCCATTGCCCCTTGTCCTATCATTGAATGACACTGAGAAGAGCCTGGCTCCATCCTCCTGACACCCACCCTTCACATATTTATAGACATTAATGAAGTCACCCCTCAGTCTCCTTTTCTGCAAGCTCAAGAGACCCAGCTCCCTCAGCCTTTCCTCATCAGGGAGATGTTCCACTCCCTTTATTGTCTTCATGACTTTGTGCTGGTCTCTCTCAAGCAGTCATATGCAGCTCCAAGACAGTCAGCAATTCTCTTCTCTAAACACTTTGCACAAATCAACAGGAGAACACTTTAATGACTGATGTATTCACACAAAATATTTTCTACTGCTCTGTTTCAGCGAGACTGTTCTGCAGCTTTTTACATCTGCTATGTATTTGGAGTCTTTGAGGACAAAGATTCTATTATATTCTGGGACATTGCTGCTCTTAACAACTGTTATGCAGTTTTGATTGTGCTTATCATTGTGTGACATGTTGGAGTGTTGTTTTAACAATTATTAATAACAACAGTTGTAGCCTGTTGCCCATTTATGTTACTGGTCTTGTTTCAAGCAGCATTTCCCTTACCAGCAGCTTTTCAATACAGTAGAACTGATAAATTATCCTCTCAATATTTAGATTGAACTAACAGGAAAACTCATTTGTTAATTAAATACATCACTTTCAATGGGATGTGTTTTTTTTTTTTTATATGGGCACACAGTAGTGGTAGGAGAGAATATTTGGTTAGAATGACAATGATGGATAATATTAATATTTACCTGCTATTGGAATCTGGAGGTGCTCCAATGAACTAGAGAATCTTAAAATCTTAATTAAAGGTTAATGAAAGCAAATACTGAAAAAGATGTAAAGAAGCAGCCTGGAAGGCAAACCTGATCCTGGGCTGCATCAAGAGAAGTGTGGCCAGCAGGTCGAGGGAGGTGATTCTCCCCATCTACTCTGCTCTCATGAGACCCCACCTGGAGTACTTTGTCCAGTTCTGGAACCCTTATTACAAGAAGGATGTGGACGTCTGGAGTGCAGAAGAGGGCCACGAGAATGATCAGAGGGCTGGAGCAGCTCTCCTATGAGGCTAGACTGAGAGAGTTGGGGCTCTTCAGTCTGGAGAAGAGAAGGCTTCGAGGTGACCTCATTGTGGCCTTTCAGTATCTGAAGAGAACCTACAGCAAGGCTGGGCAGGGACTTTTTAGGATGTCAAGTAGCAACAGGACTAGAGGGAATAGAGCAAAGCTGGAGATGGGTAGATTTAGAGTGGATGTGCGGAGGAAGTTCTTCACCGTGAGAGTGGTGAGAGCCTGGAATGGGTTGCCCAGGGAGGTGGTTGAAGCCCCATCCTTGGAGGTGTTTAAGGCCAGGCTGGACGAGGCTCTGGCCAGCCTGATCTAGGGTGGGGTGTCCCTGCCCACGGCAGGGGAGTTGAAACTGGATGATCCTGTGGTCCCTTCTAACCCTGACTGATTCTATGACTTGGTCTAGGTGATCCTGCTGTGGCAGGGGGATGGATTGGACTAGATGATCTTTCGAGGTCCCTTCCAACCCCTAATGATTCTATGATTCTATTCTGTGATTCTAAGCAGAGGTTTCTAACTGAAGCACAATCTTGTTTTTCTTAAGCACAGAAATTGCATGAATCAGGCTTCCATGAGACAAACCCATAGACAGTGTGAGTAGATTCGTGTTCACCTCTTGGTTTTCAGATCTCCTAGGCTGCAGGTGTGGTCCCGTATTTGGTTTTCCTGTTTGCAAAAACAATCTTAACTTAAAGGTAGTGGTGAGTCTGTTATATATTAATGTATCTCTAGGAGTTCAGTTAGAAAACACTACCGAGACTCACAGAAAGACTGACAACATTAAGACATGATCTACAAAACAAAATATTAAAGTCATATTACATTTATTCCTTTTGAACTCTTCAGAAAATTCGGGAAAAATTACTGCATAAACCAGTGCAATAGTATAATTGGTTTGAAGTCAGACTGCATTTTCATTACACTCCTAATATATGATACTTATTATGTATTAATAACATCTTATTATCTCTTGTCATGTATAATAAATACAGTGTCTGAATATTAACTTGGTGTTTTATCCCAGCTCAGGAGGTTTGAAAACAGCCGTTCTGGTTTCTTGAACAGCTCAGATGTTCTTTCAGCATTGGATAATGCTCTTAGAAAATAGCAAATGTATAGATTTCAGCACACATAAGCTTGGACGTACGTAGAAATACCAGTTTATCGTTCAGTGCTTTGTATCTAAAACTGAATTCAGTCCATGTTTGTGTAAACGTATTAGAGGAAGGTACTGCTTTGGTTTGTGCCAGACCCTTAGCTTTAGTGCTGCTGCAGTATTTGAAATAGCTTGAGAACCATCCCATTTGAATCTACAAAAACACCACCAATGCTGTAGAAGTGAAACACTTGGGAAGCTCATCATTGTGATGTACAGTTTTCCCTCTGGCTTTTGTATCATGACTAATCAGAAGCGAAAAGTGTGTCATTATCAATTTGGTCTTGTACACACATACATACAGAGCAAAGCTACACAGTAAACTTGACAAAGTAAAACTGCTTCTTACCTTGCCATCTGTTGAAGTGGCTCAGGAGCTTCATATTTATAGATGTTGTCAGCTGTGGTGATATGGGTGTCAGGAGGATGGAGCCCTGCTCTTCTCAGTGTTGTCTAGTGACAGGACAAGGGGCAATGGGTGTAAACTGGAACAGAGGAGGTTCCATAAAGATATCAGAAGGAATTTTTACACAGTGAGGGTGACAGAGGACTGGAACAAGCTGCCCAGGGAGGTTGTGGAGTCTCCTTCTCTGGAGACGTTTAAAACCCACCTGGATATGTTCCTGCAGGCAATCCTGCTGTGGCTGGGGGATTAGACTGGATGTTGTTTTGAGGTCCCTTCCAATCCCTAATGCGCTGTGATTCTGCAGTCACGTGCAGGCCAAGGTTTCATTAAAAGAGTAATACCTATGAGTGCTTCTTTGTATATTTAACTTAGCAATCTTACATGCAGCCCTGCTTCTCAAGGGTTACTCATTAATCCTTTGGTGGACAGACCTCTTTGAAGGTTATTGGAATCACAAAGTAACACTTTACCAATCACTTTCAAAGACTTTGGTTTCTCTTCAAATTGCAGATGAGATGTAATCGTTGCAATGATGCCACTGATGCTAGTATCAGTAAACAAATTATTAATTTAAATCTATGTGAGAGGCAAAGGTTGGGGGAAATGTATGCTGACAACACAGATACATGATTAGAAATTATTCTATATAGGAGAGTGCTTCAGAATACCTTCATCAGCTGCTTCCTGAAGTCTAGCTGTCTCCCTTGTGTATTGAAAGTATATCTGTGAGTCAAATCTTCCCATTCCCTGTAGGCAAGAAACGGGTATTTTTTAGCATCCCTCTAATACATACTTATTGAGCTCACTAATAGGAACATGCCATGGTATCCAGCACACAAAAAGTGCAGCTGGCTTAGGCAAAATTGATCTCTTGGACATAATTACCAGCAAACAAACCAACTCACTCATCATTAGTTCCTTTCCTTCCTCTTAAAAATGAGTAACTGGGGTTCATTCAAGATGTATCTTCCACTTTTATTCTAAAAACTCTTCTTCTCTGAAGAATGATCCAGTAGAACTTCAGTTACTTAAGGACAGAATTATTTCATTACTTGGGAACCTGAGTGTAAAGGTATTAGTGTAATTATCCAAATTCTTTAACACTAAACATTTAATAAGCAAAGGACTTGACCTAAGGAAGTCCTTGTCAAAGAGGGCATAGTTGGTGACCATCAAGTGTTATTACCCTTTAACCCTTGCAGTTGTACTGGAGAGTTAAGGTTAGGCTGGGTGAGGTGCTGAGTGGCATGATCTAGATGTTAGATGTTAGCTTTACTTGGTTTATTTGGATTTAGTTTGGACTGGATGATCTTTAAGGTCTTTTCCAACCTTATCATTACTGTGATACTGTAAAAGTCACCCAAGTGCGGTTATATTAAAATACCTTCCTTAGTTGTGCTTTTTTTTTTTAACCTGTCTATCCCTCTCTGGTAGGGGCAATGATAGAAGATGAAATTGCAAAGTGGAGATCAGTCATTATAGAGAATCATATAATTGTTTAGGTTAGAAAAGACCTTTCAGATCATCAAGTCCAATGATGATGAATGTTTGGAAGGTACTAACTTTACAGTTTAAGTAGATAGAAAAGAAGTCCATCCTTATCATGGAAGTGGTGTGTGCTGATAGCCTATAAACCACAAACTGCAGCTGCAGTGCTGTCCAGTGTTCAGCTGGCTGGTTTCTGTTCTTCCACAATTCATTTCCCAGTTGGAGTAGAACAGAAAAGGTCAGCTGGACTTCACAGACATTTATGCAGTCGGTGAGAGTTTTGGATCAGTAACATCACCACATGCTCCCACTGTGGTCCACAGGTACTGGCATGGCTGGTTATTGAATGAGATAGTGAACACTCACCTGTTCTGAAAGATAGGTATCGTTCCTGTCCATTATGGACAGTGAACCCTGCGCTTGATTACTCTTATTGGTCTGCACATATCCATTCACATCCACAGTCGTTTGCTTTAGCTGCAAAACATTTTAACCAGAAATAGTTTTCAACAAAGCTCTACCTTGAAGTACATTCACAGTCTACAAAAAAACAAACATGTGAGTAGCAGCAGCTTGGACCCAGCAGCTGTCAGTGCCATACAGACAGTTCACCGGGCATACAGATATCAGATAGATGGAGTAGTGGTAAAAGCAAATTTTAAAGTCAGCAACACATTTCTCTCTCCAGTGTTTCTAACTTGCTCTTGGTCTGTCTACAGTGAAAAAGTTCTGGTTTTGTTTGTGAAAGCCTATGTCCGTTTTGAGATACGAAACAAGTGTAACAGAAAACTCAGGACTCCACAGCAGCTGATAGAGAACACTGCTGATTTTTTTGGTAGTAGTAATAACAACAGATTTCCTCACATCTGGGGGGTTGTGGAGTCTCCTTCTTTGGAGGCATTTAAAACCTGCCTGGTGGATGTGTTCCTGTGTGACTTGGTCTAGGTGATCCTGCTCTGGCAGGGGGATTGGACTGGATGATCTTTCAAGGTCCCTTCCAATCCCTAATGTTCTGTGATCTCTAAAAACCCCCAGCTATGGAATAGGTAAACTCTTTTGATTAGCTGGTATTAAATCTATGCAACTTCATTATACTGTTCTGTTATCTTAGAGAATCCTTTTCAGCTTTTTATAGAATGAAACTAATCATGGTATCATGTGAATAGTCTTGCTAGTGGAGATTTAACATTATTTACCAGGATTTTAAAGTAGATTTATACTTTGTGCAAATTTCAAGTGAAGCCCTCTGCTATGTGAGGAGCAAGCCATTGATCCAAACATTGAATCATGGCTGCAACTTGTTGCCTTACTTATTTTTGTCTGTGCTGTGACCTCCTGAAGTATTTGTACAGATCAAAACCTTGGCTTTTGTTTTGGGTTTTTTTGTTATAGTCTTAAGTAATGTGGAAATTAACATCGATTCAACAATAGACTTACATTTTCTTGGAAAAAAATACAAGCAGATTTAACCCAGATATTATCATTGACCTAACTTCTCACATCCCCACCGCTTAGTATATAACACTATATATTTTCTCAAAAATTCTTGTTTGTCCATCAATCTCATCAGATATGCATTCTTCTTATCCCATCAGATAAATACATTTCTGCATGCATCCAGCAGATAAAAATAATTTAATGCAAATAGATTTTTCATTTTCTTGGCATTATCAGTCATTTATTTTAAAATAGCTTGCTATGAAAACAAGGGGCTGGTGTATTCTAAATTGGTTTTTGAGAGTCCCATTATAATACAAGTATTCATTGAAAAGGACTCTGATAAATGTCCACTTTGATCTGCAAGGCTGGTGTGATACTAGAAATGGAAATGTGAATCCATTGGAAGGAGCCTGATTGAACCTGATGCATCAGAAGGAAATTAAGATGCAAGAGATGTGGTTTAATCAGGCTGCAGTTATAGTAACTTAACTCATCTGGGAAGAGCAAGGCTATCACTCGGACAGTGCAGATCATTACTATTTCTTTAATCATTTCCACCTAGTAAGACATAACTAGAGCAAAATGTGGAAGTATACAGGAGCGTAGAATGTGGAGTTCCTAAGCCACCATGCCAAATCCACAACATGGCCAAGGGATTATCTGCTGGCTGCTGCAGCTCAGCTACTGAGCCTCTTGAAGGTGTGCCTTCCTGCAAGGCTAATTTCAAGCATGATTTATCAGGGACCCAAAACCCAACAGGTGACGAACTCCACTGGAAACCTGACATCATCAAATGCAGCAGCATGAACCCAGCTCTGTTCCAATAATTCTCTACAATGCCCTGGTGAAAAAAAAATAAAGCACCTTGCCCATGTTGGTGTTACTTTAAAAGATTTCTGGCATTTTGTAAGATAACTCTTGCAAAAAAACTCGTGCCAAATTAATACTAGGACTGGGATATTGACAATTGCTATCCTGAGTGTGAGAGGACACGCTTCAGAACTCATGATTGATTATATTTAATGCAACTTATAGACTCAAACTATATGAGCCAATGATTCATACATAAATAATGCTTCTCTCTGTACTTTAATGATGTCTTTATGAATAAATCTGCGTTAGATATTCTCGGTCTCCTGCAAAGTCATAGAAGCTCCTTGTTTGTTCTCACCCCAGAGTGACACTGTGCTGTAATAACCCCTCAAAAACAAGCATACTAGCACAACTGAGGAACTAAAACAGGGTTAGGATTTGGGCGCCAGCTTTGTTGTGGAAAAATCATCTTTCATTGCAACTCCATGCTCCAGTTTTTCCATCCTTTAGAGTATCTACTAACATGTTTTTCATACCAGTCCAATGACCCTCTCTCCACCAGTTTAGTGCTGATGGAAAGTTCACTGTATGAGTCAGGCGTGTATGTCTTCCTTTTTCATGTCTGACACAGAAGAATTAATTTTCCTACTGGTGTTCTCCCATGTCCAATAGGGTCATTGTTTATAAACTTTTTCCTTCTGTGGAAAAGGAAATGTGTGCATACAGAAAGCAAGATGTTATAAATACAAGGTTATTGTTCCATCAGTTAGCAGAGGAACAACATGCCGAAACCTACTTTTCATAAATAGGTTCATTTTCTGGAATGAATTCAGCAACGTGCTGAAACCCACTGCAAAATTCCCATGGTACTTTGGAATGCACAGTGATAGAGAGTGAGCATACCTCTGGAAAACTTTTTTCATTTCATTTGACAGTTATCTCATTTCAAATGACAAATATATGCACTATGAAAGTAGTTATCTGCATTAAGTGTGCCTGGCAAGAGTTTGATAGTGACATGGCTACCAAAATGGCTTCTGTGAAAAGCTGCTATAAGCTTCCCCTGGAAGTTGGAAGCCAACTCCAACCGGAACCCACTCCTGGCCAAGGATGAGTTTTGGGTTTATTTGTCATTATCCTACCCCGATTTGATTAATAAATTGAACGTGACTTGGTCTAGGTGGTCCTGCTGAGGCAGGGAGATTGGACTAGATGATCTTTTGGGGTCCCCTCAATCTCTGATGTTCTGTGATTCTGTGAAGTAAAGTCCATTTTGCCCATGGTGGTAATTGTTGAGTGATCTGTCCCTGTCCTTACCTCAACTCATGATCCTTTTGTTATATTTTTTCTTCCCTGTTCAGTTCAAGTGGCGTAGACATTGCTAGAGTGACTTTAGTGGGCCAAGTAGTCCAGTTGGGCTGACCCACCGCAATACCTTTGCAGTACACAACACTGAAAACTTTGGGACTTGAGGCTGGTATAGGAAAATTCAAGTAGTCTTTGTCTGCCATTGCCTGCCCACGAATACTCTTAATCTTCCAGCAGTGTCTGGATATTAGCGATTTATTTGATATGAGTACAATAAAAGCCTGTTCTTTAAAGCTTTATCCTGTGCTGCCTGAAGTCAATAGGAATTTTGTCATTGGTTTTAAAGGAAGTGGGGTCAAAATCCTAATTAACAGTGTCAGCTCCACCAATCAATCAAAGGTGGATTACTCATAATGAAATGTAATTACCAGAACAGGCAATTTATTTTTCCATATTTAAGAAGGGAAAAAAAGATGACCTAGGCAACTACAGGCCAGTCAGTCTCACCTCTGTGTCTAGCAAGATCATGGAGCCTGGAAACTATGCTGAGGCACATGAAAAACAAGGAGTTGATTGGTGACAGCCAACTTGGGTTCAACAAGGGCAGATTGTGCATGACAAATCTGGTGACAGGGTTATAACACTGATCAATAAGCAAAGAGCAACTGACATCATCTAACTGGACTTGTGCAGGGCATTTGATAATGTCCCATGTGATGTTCTTGTCTCCAAAATAGAGAGACAGGGCTTTGACAGATGGACTGCTCAGTGGATAAATAACTGGCTGGATGGTTGTACTCAAAGAGCTGTAGTCAATCCCTCAATGTCCAAGTGTTGATTGGTTAGAGTGGCGTTCCTCAGGGGTCTGTGTTGGGCCCAGTACTGTACAAGATCTTTAAGGTCACGGACAGTGACACTGAGGGCACCCTCAGCAAATTTGTCAATGACACCAAACTGTGTGGTGTGATCGACCCACTGGAGGGAAGGGAGGCCTTCCAGAGAGCTCTTAATGGGCTTCAGAAGTGAGCCCATGCAAACTGCATGACGTTCAACAAGCCAAGGTTTGGGTTAGCCTCCAGCTAGCCCACTTGGATTGGGGTAGCCCTCAGCACAAATAGATTGTGGATGGTGAATGAATTGAGAGGAGTCCTGAGGACAGGGACTTGGGGGCATTGGTAGATGAGAGTCTCACTATGAGCCAGAAACATGCAAGTGCAGCCCAGAAGGCCACCATATCCTGGGTTTTAACAAAAGAAGTGTCAGCAGCAGGTCAAGTGTCTGTAAGCTCAGGTCCCATTGCCCTAGGCAGTGCACAGAGCATCCTGGCGTCTCTTCTGGCCCTGTGAAAAGCTTGTTATAGGTCTTCTTTGGGTTTTCTGTGTGATTCTCCTCTGTAAGTGCTAGGCTAACAAGTAAAAGGCACTTCTCCCTCCCAGCTCATTCAGTACTGCACGTGCAAACAAGGGGAGGCTGTTGCAGAGTCCTTCTTGCATCTAGGAGGAATTTTCTGTATTAAAGAGAGACAATGAGAAGTGAATGCAGACAAAGGGAAGACTTTGCAGTAGGGCAGTGTGAGAATACTGTGTGAGAATGTATGTAAATATAAGTGATTTAGGATGGAAACACCCACTTTTGGGTTGCATTTTGGTTTTCTCCCTGGAGTTTAAGTGCGGACATACCCACCGCCCAACTGCGGAAACATCAGTTCCACTGTTTCCTACAGCCCAACTTTCTTTTGTGTTCCATATGCTCGCTATTTAAATTGTTTTGATTTGTATGCGTGTCCACATCTCATCCTCAAGACATTTGCTGTCTCAAAAGGAGAAACAAAATGCATCGGATGTAGTGACTCCCTATAAGAATCTAGTGTAACTCCTCAAAACTTTAAGCATCATTAAAAAAGCAAAGTAATCCCAAAATGGGGTTTGGAATTATACATTAAACTGGTGAAAGCATTAAACAAAAGCCATAGAAGATAATCCTAAGAGATGTACAGAAATCCTCTGTGGACCTTGCAGTACAAAATCTTTCACAGGCACTCATTCTCCTGATGCGTTATCGGCTCTGAATGAACGGGCTGTACAGCCACAGATCAGCGTGCGCACTGTAACAAGAGACATGCCTAATGCTGCTTCAGAATCGCTGCTTTCAGCGTACATCTGCTCCAGCAATTAACTGAAAACCTGATATTTAAGACTGAAAATAGGCAAACTTGTGGGAATAATATTTTATAGTTAACAAGGAAGGTCTGGTCTCACGTTCCATTTAAAAGAGATTAACCTCTATAGGCCAATAGCTGCCAGCATAATTGTCTTTCCTTGTATTTACTTATGGTGACAGGAATCCTTAAGAAGACAAGGAAGGAAAAACTGAACAGAAACTTTTATATAAACAATTGCACTTCTGAATAGCAGTCAAGGGAAAATAGATGTTTAGTTCAGTATACTCTTAATTACAAATATGATCTCTGGGGAGAAAATGTACCTTGGTAAGGAGTTCAAAATAACCTGACTGAATTATGATCCTTTGTCTTACTGAAAACAAATCAAAGGAAGCAACACCCTCTGGCCATACAGGTTTCTTCAAAGCATCACATGTTTACAGCCTTTTTGTCTTTGTGAAATTAAAAAAGAAAATGGCCCAGCTAGGCTGTCAGAGCAGACAGAGTCTGCAACCACTGTAGGACAAGAGGAAATGGCCTCACATTGTGCTGGGGGAAGTTTAGGTTAGACATTAAGAAAAAAGTTTTACTGGAACAGAGCACTGGAACAGGCTGCCCAGGGCAGTTGCGGAGTCTCCTTCACTGGGGATGTTTAAAACCCATCTGCATGTGTTCCTGTGAGACTTGGTCTAGGTGATCCTGCTGTGGCGGGGGGATTGGACTGGATGGTCTTTCAAGGTCCCTTCCAATCTCTAATGTTCTGTGATTCTGTGAAATGGTCAATCAGGCACTGGAATAGGCTGCCCAGAGAGGTTGAATCACCATCCTTGAATGTGTTTAAAAGTCTTGTAGATATTGAACTTAAGGACATAGTTTAGCTGTGGGCTTGCCAGAGTTAAGATAATGCCTCAACTTCATGAACTTGAAGGTCTTTCCCAACCTAACTGATTCTGTGGTTTTATGATTAAGTTATCTCTCTGCATCTCTGGAAGCTTAAAACTACCTACTAAATGTAGAAGAAAAATAATTTAAATGTTAAATTCCTAACTGGTTTATGAGGAACCCATTAGATTGAGATACTGCCCATTGAAGACCGAAGATAACAGCAATGGCACTTGCCATAACAGTTAAGCAGCATTACTTTAATAATGTATTCGATTAATTCTAATTATGATTTATTGTGTCTGATAATAATGCACTTGGAAAAGCACATTCAGCCTCCTGAGTATTTAGCATTTGAAGGAAATGCTGAACACTTATAATTTTGCAAAATAATAACATTTCCAAAATCTGAAATGGAAATGTATTGAAGATTTCTTAATAATGTTAACAGATTACTTCATTTAAGAAAGTCTTCAAAGAAGTAAATCAGATGTAAATAAAATCAATGCAAAAAATTAACCAGTCACTTAAATAGAAAGCAAGATTTTAAAATGGCACCAGTTCTCCAGGTGAAAGTCCTCTAAAAAGTGTGTTGGTTTCTAGGACTTCTTGTATGGTCATTACCAGTTCCTGTTATATGTATTATTTGACACAAGCCCTAGAGACAAGTGAAGAGTGTCTGAAAGTAGCCTTTGGCCACTATTACTGCTGAGAAGATCCTCCAGAGATTAAGGATTTTGAGGATTCTGGTTCTGCATTTCAATACCTGTATCATACCTGTGTCACAGTTTGGGCACTAGTTCCTTTTGTAAATCATAACATAAGTAGAAGTTAGCAAACTGAACTTAGATATCTTAAAGGGTCAAATTAGTATAGTCATCGTGGGGCTACTTTTCCCCTTGTAGAAATGCACTAACTGTATATTTATTCAGAGACCACTCTAAATATTATTCTTTATGTATAGAATCATTGCAGGTAAAATTAAATATTCCAGTTCCTTGCCTTAGAAATTAGAACTACTTTTTAACAATGGACGCAGACATTGCTACCTGAGGCAGTGGTAAAATGAGTTGATAACTATCCTATCAAGCAGTTGTCTTCATTAGTGAGTATTATTCAATATAAAACTTGTGTAAATTAATGCAGATCTTATATAGGAAAAGGATGACTAATTTATACTTTTAAAGGAACGAGTCCTTCACTTCACATTTACGTGAAGGACTCTCATGTTTCTAAGAGTCCTTGACTTATAATGATAGATTGCTTTTTGAATAAATCAAGTTCTACTGGGAATATATTCTCTATGGGGAATATATAATCTATCTCAAATTTCACTGCGTACCTCTAGCATATTCATGTTTTCTCCATGATTGTATTTATCTAAAGAAAATGGAAGAATCAAAAATAACTCAGTTTTCAGTATTATGTCTAGAAGTGTAAACCAACAACTGTTCAAAGCAATAAATCTACTTCCTTTCACAGAGTTGAGGACTGAAGGCAATATTATTTAATGAAAAAAAATATGTTGGAACTTTGCTTGCCCATACTTCATCTTTGTTCTTTTTCATAGCTGCTTTGTTTGCATTCAGCCTAAAATTCTGTTCCTTGAATGGGCAAAGCCAATAAACACCCTCCAGTCTGTCTGACATGGTCAGTTAAAAGATGAGACTGACCCTAGGATTAAGAGATGAGTGATTACTAAAACGGCAGGAATTAGCTTTTGTTGGGTCAAAACATCATGTTATTTTAAATGACAAATTGTTTTGATCACCAATTCATTTTTTTAGTAAATTTCTCACTGCTTCCCAGGAGCTTGGGAAAGCTGAATCCAACGTGTTACAGTAGAACAAACTGCTTCTAGAGGAGAAAACATTTGTGCTTGTAAATGATCTTCCTTTTGGCATTGTATGCCCAGAGCAAATCAGGGAAGAAGACTTGTCTCATTCTCCTCCTCCTCCTTGCATCTGCTTTTTCATCTAGAAGTAGGTTTTTTGCAGGGGAGGTTTGAAGTCAATTTAGCAAATTACTATTGGGGTTTTTGGTCATTGACGTGTTAAATTTTGGGGTCTGTTTTGTTCCTATGACTTTTCCCTTTCTCTTTACCTCTGTTTTCATTTTGTTTTTGCAATGGCTCTTCCTCTTCTTCCTACTATGAGAAGATGCAGGTTTTCATCAACTGAAAAGCAGAAAACGTAATGAAATTATGCTATTATTTTTCAGTGCTTTTCTCATATTCTTAATTTCTCTTAGGTCTTGGGGCTTTCTCTGTTCAATCTCTCTTTGTTTCTTATGTGCTCTCATTGCTGTCTAGTATCCGTATTTCATAGAAACAGTAGCAGTGCAGTAAATGCAGGACCTTTATGTAGGATGAAATTCTTGTGTGATCTCTTTGCTCAGCACCACCTTTAAGTCAGCCAGAGACACTATCAATGTTTGTAAACAGCGTCTCATTTACTAAATCACACAAGTGGAACAAAACTTTTTCACCTTCTGCCTACATACTTGCAACGTGCAGCCAGTGTGAAATTTACTAGAGCAAGTTTTTGTAGCAATGTTCTCGTCATTGTTTGTGCTTTCGGTACCGCGGTCTCAAAATACCTTGTAAAGAGAAAGAACTGGATTTTGACATGCTAATATTCTTATACTGAGAGCATGGTTGGAGTGCAGAAAGCTGGGAGAATAACCTGTGCACAGCCTCCATAAAGCAGGCCATTGTAGCTGACTGCACAGAGCACTTCCTCTCTTCCAAAACAACTAAAGTAGAAGTCCAAAGCTGCCCAGCAGACCTCTGTGATCTCAGGAGCCCTCCCAGGAGGGATGCTGCCCACTTGCAGAGTCACATTGGGCTGAAATAAAGGCAATAAACCCTGCTAATAGTACATCTAGTATGGGAGAAAGTGCAAAGCAGAGCAGGAGTGCGTTAATATTAGCACGAGCCTTGATTGCAAAGACAGGAGAACTGACCCTATCATAAAGGTAGTTAAAGCATGGGAAAACATTTCTAAAATAGTCACACAGACTTCTTTAAACTCTAAGGTGATATCAGTATGCTCTACAGAGGCTTTTCTTGTGATTCCTTTTCTCTTCTGATAAAGGGAAAAAGGTAACCACAGAGAAAAGTTGGTTCATCTGGCCAAGCAGAACATCTGCAATGCTTGTGTTGAAAGCTATCTAAACATCACAGAGAGAGTAGAGAGAATCAGACCTCCTAGGTCTTCATGTAGTCTACCCTAATGAAGCTGTGTAATTCAGGTCACATGAATCACTCTATAGAAATGTGTAAAAAGAGCCCAGGAGTACTAACTGTGCTGTGGACATCGAGTGCTACAAAGAGGTGTTTCCTTGAAGGATCTCTGAGTGCCACCCATGCTGCCCTTAATCAGGACAGAGATAAGAATTCTCCTGCTACTATTATGTCCATCTCCCTTTTCAGTTCCTTCAATGTGAAATCAGTGCTTTGAAGTCACGTTCATAAATTAGTTGTGATCCATCCTTGGCCCCACCAAACAAATACACTCCAACACAGCTCCCTGTCAGTGAATTTCCAGCAGCACTGGAACATGGCAAGGCATGTCTGAGCATCTGGTTTTGCAGTTAAACTGCACTCATTGCTTTCACCTCCTTCCAAACATAGACCAACAGAGTACTGTGTTCACTGAAAAATGCAACTTCTAGCATGTGGCTGGCATAAAGTTTTGTAAAATCTACATAAAAACTATATTTCTAATGCAAAAAAGAACACCAAAACAAGCATATCATCCTGCTCTCTCTATGGTTAATTCATGCACCTAAGAGATTGGAAGCTATTTTAGATCAACGGGATCTACTACACATGTATAATTTCACCTATGGATGTTTGCACATAAATACATTCCTAGTCTGACTGTGTCATGTCAGCAGATGCATTCGCATCAACATGAACTGCACCAGTCATATTAGAAAGAATATGATAATTAACATTTTATATGTGCTATGAGGTATTTTCTGTGAAAGAATCCTTTCAATTTCTTCAATTTTATTCTAATATTCACTAATTCTGTGCAAAATGGTTAAGAGGTTTGGACCACTGTGCGTTAAAGGAATCTCTTTCATGGCAAGATGAAGTACGAGGGGTGATCACATTAATGTTTATAAATATGTGAAAAGTGGGTGTCAGGAGGATGGAGCCAGGCTCTGCTCACTGTCATCTAATGACAGGACAAAGGGGCAATGGGTGTGAGCTGGAACAGGAGGTTCCACATCAGTATGAGAAGAAACTTCTTCCCAGTGAGTGCGACAGAGCGCTGCAAGGGCCTGCCCAGGGGGGTTGTGGAGACTCCTTCTCTGGAGACGTTTAAAACCCTTCTGGATGTGTTCCTGTGCAAGGTGGCCTAGGTGATCCTGCTGTGGTGGGGGGTTTGGACTAGATGATCTTTCGAGCTCCCTTCCAATCCCTGATGTTCTGTGATTCTGCGATACGCGCAGTGAATGCATTGCAGTACCGGCTCCAGTAATCGCAGATCTATTTCACTGGATCATGTGATCTGATAAATTAGACCATCTTTGCAGTTCATTGTGAGATTAGTTATGCAGATATCTAGATCATGATATATTTTTAATAGCTTTTTGAAGACCTTGCCCCTGACATTATTTGTAGAAGAAAAAAGCCATTAGTTTATATTATGAGCTACTGCTGTTTACTACTTGTATTACAGCGCACCAGGCTGCTTCACATTAGATGACATTTCCTTTGTATAACATGTTATAAACTTTAGAGAACACAGCCCAAAGTGGAAAGACAGATCAGGGAATTATTCAGAGCTTCTCATTTCCACAGGAAAGAAAAACAAAAAACCTAATTGACAGTATGAACTCCTGAGCTGAAGATATATAACTAACTGCAGGGACAGAACGAGTCTCCATTCTTATCAGAAAGAACAAAGGTGCTAGTTTAATAAGAACCACATGTTATTCATTTTGAGCAAACGAGGACATGTTTTTAAGATTAAGCATGGACATGTTTTTAAGATTAAGCATCTTCTCTAGGGCTTTCTTAATTGGCAACCAAAGTGACTGGTACAGAGTCACACACAGAGTCTATGACATACAGGATACAGCATTTCTTAAATCACAGTGAGGTGTGTTGGCGGTTAGATTTCTCATCTCCCATGAAAACAACTGAAAAATGATATTTTTTAATCCGAGACACTCATGTTAATTTCTGTAACAACCAAGTGCACATTTACATGTAAATGGTATCAAACAAAAGCCCTTCCACCTCATTTGTTACCAGCAGATAGAAACTGCATGTTCCAGAACCCAAAAATATATATCTGAGCGTTTCGGAGAGGATGCCTAGAGCTGGGAACCTTGCAGCTTGACTGGAACATGAAAGATGTCAGCTGAGGCAGACAGCAACAGATGAAAAGATAGTGTTTGCTGTTAGTTTGATAATAAGAGGGTGAGTGCTCCAAAGTTCACTACCTGTTCGACAGTATCTTGCAATAACTAAAAAGTCTTTTCACAGCAGCACAATAACGCGTTTTATATCAAAGTTACATTTTCGTAACCTTTCACCATTTCATTGCGTAGGACTATGATGGGCTCTCTTTGAAATGCTGAGAGATAAGAGACCAAAACCGGAAAGACAGTAATGTGGGAGGGGGAAAGGGGAAAAAAAGTTAAAGGCTTCTGCTCAGGGACCTAAATTAATCCATTATTGATCAAAACTTGAATGAGCAAAGTTCAATAGTTTGGTAGCAACTGTCCTTCATTCTTCCCATCAATTCATATACAGTCAATATCCCATTACATGGCTACTTTGAAAGATGTCTAGAAGGATAATGTACTTCAGCATTGCATTCCAGTTAACGTACCTGACTGTAACTATGGGTTTGGTTTTTCTGGCTGTCAATTAAAATGGGCACACAAATGGCACGGGTAACTAGTCCAGCCGTTTGGGCACTAATGTGTAGCTGGCGTTGATGAAATCTGTGCCAATCTCCAGCTTGAAGAATGATTATTTTTGAAGAAATATAAACTGCTGGAGTCAATGCTTTTAGTTCTTACTGATTCCCAAGGACATCATGTCTCCTGAGCACCTTAAGACAGCACTAGCATGCTTTGTAGTTTACTCGTTGTATCATGTGTAGTGAGCATTATGGGACTGTAGCTCAGTGTCTCCCCGGGACAGGCAGTGCTGGGCAGGCCCAAGCATGTTGTGGGCAAGATGCACCCTGTGGCCCTGCTTGTTTTAATGGGAACCTTCCACATTCAGCAGTGCCCAGTGGCAGGACAAGAGGTAATGGGAACAACCTAGAACACAGGAGGTTTCAGTTAGATATGAGAAGAAAACTTCTTTACAGATGACAGAGCACTGGAACAGGCTGCCTAGAGAGGCTGTGGTGTGTCCTTCTGTGGAGATATTCACAACCCACCTGCATGCAGCCTTGTGTAATGTGTTCTAGGCCGTTGTGCTTTAGCGGAGAGGTTGGACTAGATGATGTCTAGAGGTTCCTTCCAACTCTGACAATTCTGTGATTCATCACTAGGGCTTCAAAGTCATACAGGATCTGTAGGATCACTGCCAGCACAAGTGGGAGCACACTGAGTGCTTCTGACATTCACAGTAGTAGGGTTCAAAACAGCCAAAAAGGATGTATTAATGATAATACTACAGAAAAAAATGTGTCAGAGAGACCTTTTAGTTATAAAATAATGAGTTGATTGTTAATAATATGTAATATGAGTAGCATAGACACAAGCTGTATATTTTATACATGTATGTAGTTAATAGCATATCAGTGATGTGGTTGTTTATACCTTTGGATTCATGGAATTAGATTTATTTGGAGAGAGGAAGACTGGAAGCAAAGTACTAGGCAAACCCTTGCATTTTTCATTTACTGTTTCTGTACAATTAAATGAAAAATATAGCTGTGCTGTTGATTAGCTATGGAGATGTGCAACACCTTCTGCTACTTTGCAGAAGATCTGGCTGCACAGAGAAAAAGAAATGTTCAGAGAAATGTCTCCCTTTTTAATTCCACCCTCCTTGCTTTTCCTTTATTTTTCTTTCCCATGTTGATTTATTTCCCACTTTCTCTTTTTCTTTTTATCTTTTTCTATTTCACTCTTTTTTCTTTATCTTTTTTATTCCCTTTTTTCCTTTCTTTTTCAATAGCTAGAAAGCCATGAGAAGTTGCAAGACAATGAGACGCAGCACTCCCCATGCCCAGCAAAGCTTTGCTAGCTAGCCAATTTTCATGTCAGAAGCCCTGTAGATATAGTGTGACAGGCATGAGTGAGCCAAGCAGCCCAGCTTGAGACCACTCCCTACCTCCTTCCCCTCCCTCTGCATTTCTCAGAAAGGGAAGGGAGTGGAGTGCCTGCCTGGAAGTGCTTAGGGGGGTGGGGGAATTCCGTGGGGATGGGGTGATTATGGAAGAACAGCAGCATCCTGACCTTGCTCTCAGCAAAGGGGAAGATCTGTGTTTTGATGGCCCATAGGCTTGACCTGTAAATGCTGGGATGGTTAACTGTGTTATAGTAGTAGCTGTTTTAATGGCTTCTTGCCATCCGCTATGTGGATGATAACTTAATGCTACTAGTGCCAGACTCCTAAAGGCTGGTGTCTTGACTTCCTTCCCCCCAAAATTTATGCTGTTAGTGGTGAATATGAGCATAATGAATATGTAAGTGGAACTTTTGTGTGTTGTAGCAAGGTAAGCATTAGAAATTCAGTTTACAGCCTGACCTCTGTTCTCTGAGGAGGTTCTAAAGAATTCATTACCAGTTTGGTTTTGCTGCTTGCTCATGCTTGTGAGCATGTATGTACATGAAATCACATTAAAATGATACATTAATCTACTAATATATTAATATTCCAACCTCAGATAGTTCTGCTAGACAACCACTGGGGTATAAGGAAAAATGAATTATAAAAGAAGTACTGAACAGAAAGAAGGAACTACTAAAAATGGAGCATTTTAATTGAGCATTCCAGCTTTCTTCAGCACTTTAGGTTAGGTCAGCACTTCAGCACTTAAACTGAAGAGATCTGTTATCCATTCCTCCATAGTCATAAATAATTCCTGTGCGTGTTTCCTTACCTGCTTTCAGTGGTAAATCTTTAAGAGTGAATCTTCTGTTTAGTTACTGTTTTTTTAAAGATAATTGTTCAGACTACAACACATTCATTTATCCAAGCATGAGCACAGTTGCTATGGAATACAGGACCAAGCATTGACTGTCACACAGTGGATTTCACAGCAGTTGTGAGAGACTTCTTGCATTGTTGAGAAAGCTTCCTTTTAGACCCAATTCTAATTCCACCTGTCTTTTCTCAAACAGTTGAGCTGCTGTTTATGCAGTAGCACTGTTTGCTACTGCACTAAAGCGTTCCATCCCAAGCCATGGACATGATCCTAATGAAAGAGAGGGTGTTGGACTATATGCTGGATTTGTTTGCCACTGTTTGTTGCTCACAGCTCAGGCACTGCTAGGAAAATGGATTGCAAAAGCATCGTTTTTGGTGGCTGTATCATTTCATGAGGGTGCCACCAGTTTCACCCAGACCCCAAGAGCCAAGACAGAAATGTAGTTTTGCATTCAGTCTGAAGTTTGAAATGAACTTTCAGGTTCTGTGTCCACTGTAAATTTCTTGGTCCAAGGCAGAATTTGATGACACTGCTTGCTCTATAGTCCAAAGAAAAGAATTGGCAAAAGTTCTTTCATGGGACATAGACATGTAGGTAGGGCACAGATTCTCAGCCTCAGTAGCCAAACTTGTGGAAATCTGTGAACTCCTTAAATGCTATGTCAGAGGAACTACTTCTAAATTATCTGGCAACAAAAGGTTTATGCACTGAAATTAATTGCAAACAATGAAGTTTCTTTAAATAAAGGCTGTGGTGCTCCAGAAGTTCAATGTGGAAGAGTACAGCAGGTTTGCAGGTTTCATATTGCTGATAAACACCATGTCATCACACATTTGAGTGTACTGTGAGTTGGAAGGGGATGGGAACAGGATGACAGCAGAGGTTCTAAGGTTACTATGGCAAGAATGGTGGTGGGACCTATGACTGTGTTTTTGTAGATAGACTCCAAAGCTTTACAAGGTCCCACAACCCAAATAATCCATGTAGAGTGTGATTTAGATAGGGTCTCACTTTCAGGCATCCTTACTGTTCTCAGACATGCACCTCCAAAAATCTTCACTGTCTGCTCCCCTCATACCTCACTTCCTGTTCCATCAGCCTCTCTACTTCTTATTAACCCTCTCCTCCCACCTTATTCTGCTTTGTCTCTTCTTCAGACCTGAGCAGGAAATCAATATTCTAGCGCCTGTGGGCTCTGAACAGATCACTTGGAAACATTGATCTGGAAACATTTTCTGGGGAGAAAAGGTGTGTATCTCTCTGATAAAACCTCTCCTAAGAATGTCTGCCAAGCGTCTGGGCAGAAAGCACTTCAGTGCCTCTTACACAACCTGTAGGACCAGCATGAAAATGTCAGAGGCATAAAGGAAAATGCACACCATGAAAAGCAGCCAGTGAATTTCATATTCAGTTTCTATGGGAATTGAGTCCTTTTTTCAGGCTGGACTGATATATACAGGAGAACTCTTAAGATGGTTGCATTTTGGAAGTATTTTATATACAGTTTTTCTGTTGGTGTCTAATGTTATTGACAAATGTAAATGCTTTTTGGTGTCTTTAAAGGTTTTAAATTAGTACTCAACTAATAAGACAACACTCATTGTCTTTGCAGCTGACGAAGGTGAAATATAATAGTGCTGAAATACAGATATGTTTTTCAAGCACATTTTGAAGCCTTTATGAAAATACCACTAAAGTGTGTTGCATAAAACCGTAGCCACAAGTTTAGATACACCCCATTACCATCTCATCTTAACCATTTTCACTCTTGCTATGAACACCTTCTCTTCCAAGCACAAAATTTGGATTCTCTGGAATCACATGGGTCTTGATCTCTGAAAAATCATTCAGAAATTCAAGGACAAATACAATGGAGTTATTTTGGTTCTCAATGACAGCTGAAAAAACTCTTCTTTGTCTTTATTAGAGATAATCATTGTTCTTTCATCCGTTAATGTCAGTGGCAGAAACACAGCATTATATTCTGTGGCTTTTTTTAGGTGTTAGGGATAGTCAATGAGTTACTTTTCCCCAGAGATTAGAAAACAAATGTCCTTTGGAAGTATAGCAAGATAAAAGAGCTCCAGACAATACCAAACTAATGCCCAGCTTACACAGTTTTTGCTTTGCTGACGTGAACCAAAACCTGTACTTCAAAGCATTTCATTTTTCAAGGTCAAACTGAGGATTTAGTTGCATTTTCCTGTACACTTCAGTGACGACACGAGCACCTCAACCCACTTGATTCTTTTGAAAGTCTCACTGTAGGCTTTCCCAAGCAGACTTCCAAAGTGGGCAGTAGAGAACAAAGCAAATTTCAGTGGCTTTGGAAGCTGTCAAATGTTATCGTCTTTTGTTCACCAGTGAAGACAAGCATTTTTGGACGTGTCTTTGGCACAGCCATCCATTAACACAATCTCTTCTATCTTACCTTTATTTGAGAGAAAGGAAGTGCTCCAAGACTCACTTGCTCAAGGGAGCTGTTCCTGGTTACTTAGCTGCTGCAAACATACACTCATCCATAACAGTACGAAACACACACAGGCAGAGCTGTTCTCCCTCAGATGTTTCCAACTTTAGCATCTGTTGGCAGTCGAAACCTTGTTTTGAAAGAAGTGTAGTTAAACCCCGTATTCTCTAATGTGCCTGTGGACCTTGCTTTAATTTAAGTTGCCTTTCAGAAAAAGGAAGTGTTATGTTTGATTTTATGTTAAGACTCCACAGTGTTTCAGCTTTCACTCTGTTTACCATAAGGCAGTGCTGTAGTACACTGGTATTACTGGTCCTTGCAGGATGTGCTCCTTCCCTCCACAGTGTGACTTAGCTCTTCTCTGCTACAGCGTGTTGCTTTGGTGCATTACTGAGGACGTGATGTTTCTCTGCTTTTGCTGGCTTATTCTGAGTTGGGTAAACATGCAAAGTGGACTTTGGCACTTGAAATCTGAAAAGCATTTGTGAAAGTCAGCCGCTTGTTGTGCTGGACACACATCAGCTGCTGACTCTGACTTTTTGCAAACATCTATAATGACAGTCAGCATTTAATTTCTATCCATTTCTATCCTCTGTTCAGAGGTTGAGCAGTTTGAGGATAATGTTTGGTGAGGAAACAGCAACTCTCGTGCAGCATAGCAATGTTAGTGTCCCAGCAACTGAGAGTCCACACCAGAAAAAACCAAGACAAAGTGGTGTTTTGCCTTTCTGGAAGACTCTGGTCTGGACTTCATCCATACACTTATTTTTATTAGCATAATTTTCTTTCTTTTACAGTGCTATTCATTTTCCAGGGACGGCAGTGTTCATTTTATACCTATGTGTATATTATGCCTGCTTTAAAAAATGGCAAAAATAAAAATTTTAAATGTTTTATGAATGCCTGAAGGCTCCCTATTAATATCCACAGTGTGCTAGAGAGCAGGGCTGCCAAATAAACTTACACCATTAGCATCTCTTGAGTTGTCTTGGCAACAGAAGGAATCTCACCTCACAGCAAGTCCGGGCTGAATGCCCTAACTGTGACTGATTACAGTTAGTTATCTGCTGCAATGAATGAGCTGCATGGCAGTTTCGGGGTGGCATTGTCATTCTGGCTGTGTAGGATGTGCAGCCTTCAATCTCGTTGAAATGCTATGCATAAACTAATTTGCTTTGCTGGACTCTGGCCATGCTCAGCTCTGGGTTTTTATTTTTGCTCTTCAAGTTTCACCCCTGCTGACCCCACAGAGTTTTTTTGAATAAAACCTCTCAGAGCCATTTTCATATTTTCCACTTTCAGTATTTCTAGTCTTTTTCTCTTCTGCAGCAGCACAAGCACACTGCAAATAAAGCATTCAGTGCAGCTAAATGTGAAGGGATCAAATACAGAGGTGTGTTTCCTTGCCTGTCCTTACCTGTTATGATTATTGAAGCTGCTCTGAGCGAGAGCCTTAAACCAGACTTTAAAAATTGTTGGGTGAGGTAGCATGTGAGAGCTATTTCTCTGTATCTTTTTGCAGCTCTTTCAAACAGAATCCCAGAACCACAGAACAATAGGGATTGGAAGGGACCTCAAAAGATCATCCAGTCAAATGCCCCCGCCACAGCAGGATCACCTACATCCAGTCACACAGGAATATATCCCTTACATTTTGCATTCCAAGCGTACTTGTCATCATGTTGTACTGCCCTTTCTTACAGTTCTTGTTCTGTAATTAATTTTTTAATTCATTTCAGTAGTCCCAGCTGCACGGTACTTCATTGATAACATATCCATAAGTATCAATAAGCTGATAAGTGAATATAAATAAGTTGTAGAGCTTCTTGCAACAACAAACCTCCCTCCCTTCTTTCCCTTAGAAAAATAAATTCTTTTCCTGCTTTTTATCCACTTTTGACAGAGATAAGGCACATGGAGAGAAGCCCTGATAGCATTCAGATAGCAATAGCAAAGGAAAAATTCATCCTTCAGACACATGAGCAATTATCATAACATCATTTCTTCTGGCATCATCTAAAAGACTCTAGTCCAGAAGTCAAAATTTAACTCACTCTGAATGTTAACATGAAGGAACAACATTCTAGGAGCTCTCTGGTACTGACAGGTCACTACACTGAGGCAGAGATCACAGAAATTGTAAAAAATAATTTATGTCTGTCAAATGTGATTTATATCTCTCTTAAAAAGAGAGGGGGCATATGAGAAATTCACAGGCTCTGCAGATTTCAGTCTTAAAGAGTTCCAGGCTAAAGCTGAACCTCAGAAATACAAGTCAGTGCTTAGTACTGATCGCTCCTGACTGTTACAAGATACCAGGCTTCTCGAAAATACTTTTCCAAATGGCTGACCCAAAATAAACCCTGTTGGAGGTCTGTACTTTTGACCAGTTTGGTAACCTTAAGAAAACTTAGTCATTTGAATTCCTAAAGAGGACTAACTTTTCTTTCTGAACAACACCCTGAAGACATCACGTCTCCATAACCATGCCAAATAAATGAGCCTCCTGAAAAAAATAATCTCCTATTCCTCCTTTCTACATAAATGACATCCTGTGGAAGGCAAAGGTGTTTGAAGAACTGATTCATCAACATCTTTGATGTCTGTGACAACTTCAAATAAAAAAGCTCCAAAGGAGAACTTGATATTCAGTGCTTTACAACTTCTTTTATCATTCACTTAAAGAGGTCTCAGTGCAAACACTTTTTCCAACATTCGATCAGAGCTCAGGATAGGCTCTTAAAATGTGTTAGTGTTAGAAGAAAGGGCATCGCCACTCAGATACAGTCTTGCAATCAAAGAGATGAAAAAATACAGTGGCTCACCCATTGTAGTACATGTGAAATAGAGAAACTGTTGATTTAGCTTACTGGCTACAACTTGCTACCTTTAGGAAGCAGAGCATGTATAGAATAATAGATCTTTTCTTATCTCTAATGAGGACTAACGTGGGTTTTTTTGGTCACAGTTATAATAGAAAGCACAAGACAGTATAGCCTATCCAATCCACATCTTTCCTCCAGTCTCTTTCTGTCCTCTTCCCCGAGTCTGAGGTCAGAAGTAACTTTTTAATTTGTGGTTGGGTTTTTTCTCCCTATTTATCTGGGACTCCCTTTTTCTTTATTCACTCTGAGGCAATAAATCACTGCCTTTCTTAAACTCTCTCCATGAAAATCTTACTTTTCTCCTTAACTTATAATTGGCTCTCTTGCTCTATGGTGCTCTGTGATTCTTATCTACAAGCAAGCTATATAATGAAGAGCATGGAAAAGACATCCTTACTTCTTAAAACTTTTCTGAGCTTGGCACTGTGTTAGAAAAATGACTCTTACATTTATGTTTCCAAAACATTATCAGGAAAAAACTGATTCATCTCATGTCTGGATTGTTTAAAAAGGATGCTGTGTTCCCAACTCCTGTACTATCCACCCATGTCACGAAGGATTGTCACTGGAACAGCTCCTATCAAAAAAGCACCAAGACTGTTGTACTCATTGTTTGAGTTTCACACAACAAACTAATAAATCACAGTTCTGGCAATGGTGTTCACAGGAAGCAAGTGAGTACAGCCAGTCCCATTTGCTGCAGAAAGGTTCTTTCCTGAGAGCTTCTTCCTTGGACACCTTGGAGCTGTCATTTCTCATATTTCAGGTATGGCTACCCTCCACTGAGCAGGCCTTCTCTGTCATCCCCACAGACTTTTGCTAGGAAACAGAGCCATCCAGCTGTTGGGCTGAGACAAAAGCCTGTGAAATGTGCTGTGAGTTTCTCATGGCATCATGCTGCAAAAGCGCCTGCAACAGGAACTAGCTTCCTCACCAAAATGAATGATACGCTTCACACTTCATTTTTCATGAATCCTGAGCCATAGCACTATTTCAGAACACACGTGTGCATGGCAGTGCCAGATACTTGAGTATATGGTCACACTCAAAGACGTGTGATCAATGGCTGAATGCTCAAGTGGAGGTCAGTTACGAGTGATGTTCCTCAGGGGTCCATTTTGGGCTCAGTACTGCTTCAGATCTTTGTTGGTGTTGAGTGTATCCTCAGCAAGGTTGCTGATGACACCAGGCTGTGTGGTCTGGTTGACAAGCTGGAGGGAAAGGAGGCCATCAAGAGCAACCTTGACAGGGTTAAGAACTGGGCCAGTGCAAACTGCATGAGACTCAACAAATCAAGGTCCTACAGCTGGATTGGGGTAGCCCCCAGGCACAAATAGATTGTGGGTAGTCAATGGATTGAGAGCAGTCCTGAGGAGAGAGATGTTGGTAGACAAGAAGCTCAGTATGAGCCAGCAACGAGCCAGCAAAGTGCAAGTCAGAAGGTCTATTGTATCCTGGGCTGTATCAAAGTTATCATCAGCAGGTCAAGAGCAGTACTGCTCATCTTCTCTGCTCTTGTGAGACCTCACCTGGAGTACTGTGTCCAGTTCTGGAGCCCCTCAATACAAGAAGGACAAGGAACTGCTGGAGTATACCCAGAAGAGGACCACAAATATTATCAGGGAGCTAGAGCCCCTCTCCTATGAGGACAAGCTGAGGGAACTGTGGCTGTTGAACCTGGAGAAGAGAATGCTTCAGGGGGACCTTATAGCAGCCTTAAGTACTGAAAGGGACTACAGCAAAGCTGGACTCTAGTGATAGGACAAAGGAGGGAATGGTTCCAAGCTAAAAGACAGGAGATTCAGATCTTACAAAGTAATTCCTCACTATGAGGGTGTTGAGACGCTGAAACAGGTTGCTTAGGGAGGCTGTGGAGGCCCCCTCCTTGGAAGTGTTCAAGAGCAGGTTGGAAAGGCCCATGGACCACCTGGTCTAGGAAGATAAATCCCTGCCCAAAACAGGGAAATTGGAACTAGATGATCTCTGAGATCCCTTCCAACTGAAACCATTCTATGAATCTATGATTTAATGATTCTATGATTCTATAATTCTATAGAATTTGATTCTATAATTTTGTGCAATTTATTTTGCTAGTAGTGCCACGAAGCCTAACTGAATATGAGGGAGAGTGAGGCAGGAATTGGCAAGCTGATTTAGGCATTTCTGATATAGTATGTCCTGCAACCTCACATGACAAGGATCTGTAAATTCCTGTCTTTGTAGAAGAGAACCAGAAATCTTTGGAGTGCTTTCTTAATTCATGCCTAGTTTAGTGTATTTCCAGACAGATACTGAAATTGTTGGTGCATTAATTCATTGGTTGTCCTCAATCTCTAGGCTACATATCCATCAGCATCCTTCAGATGTTGTAAGTATACTAAAGGATCTCCATTCACACTGCTGTGGGCAAATGAAGCATAATGTCAGATGAGTGAGAGGCTACTAATGTTGACAGGTATGATCCAGGAGTTTGCTAGGGCTAAAGTCAAGTGATAATGACTTATCACTCATGCTCATAGTCAGCTGTACAAGCTAATCCCTCTTACATGAGGCCAGATATGTTTCTTGAGGCAGCAGAGAGCATTCTCTCAGCTGCACAGCAGCACATCTTCAATTACCTTTGTTTGGGGTTGTCTGCCTACCAACAATAAGTAGCAATAGCAAATTTGCAGCGTGCTTACACAGTCTAAGGTCTGGGGAGGTCAAAACACCTAAAGCCATTAGCAAGCCCTGAAGCACTACTGTAGACCCAGTACATTATTCTAGAACTACTCAAGAAATCCTGAAGCTTGTCTCCATCTTATTTAACAACCCCCTCAGCCCAACCACAGTTATAAATATCATCTTTGCAAATTTTCCATTGAAACTATGTCCATATTTTAGTTTTGACCTAAGGTTATGAGCTTGGATTTTGACTGGGAAGCCAATACACTTCTAGGCTCCCTGTGGTCTTGTTTCTTACACTTGCATCAAGCTCAAAACAGGCTAATTTACAGTGGAAAAGAGTGCTTCATTAATATGTAATATGTACTAAGGTGAATCCTTAAGTTCAAGATTCTTGTAATGTGTGCATATATTTGATCTATTTCAGTTTTCTATCGTCTTCTGCTTCACAGTTAATCTATTTTATACCATCAAAGGACAGACAGGGCTGTCTGTGGTTATTGCCTGTTCATAGCCTAGTCAAAAATATCTACAACATCAATGAGCTACGCCTCACTGGCTTTCACTGTACAAGTCAAATGTCCCCTTGTCCTGGACACACTTGGTCTGCAAGGACAGAACATTCTCAGAGTATAAGTGGTTTATTTTTTATTTTACCCTCACTGATTTCTAGGTTGTTACTGTCCCTCAGGAGCTAGACAGCTAAACTAAAGATCATCAAAACAAGGGAAGATGATACTTTCACTGGCATCCTAAACTGGGGTTTGCACAATTCAATTGTTAGTTAGAAATCCTATGAAGAGCAAAGTCAGCTTGAAATACACTAGAAACCTAGAAAAGCTTGTTAAGAACTTCATTTCCAAATAATTTTCTTGAGAGTCTTTCAATGCCTGTTCTCCTCTTGAGCCAAAATGCTGTAAGATGAAGGTGCTGCAGAAATACAGCTTCAGACAGATCAGATGCTACTGTTCTGTATCTGCTAGTACATTTCTCATCCTACAAAAGTAATACGTAGTAGACCAAGCTGCAGATTCTACGTGCTTTTGAGACTGAATGAGACTGCCCTACATTTTAAAGTATAACATGCAGCACAAACACATGTTATTTTCTCACCTGTTAATATATTCTGTGAATTGAACCATCTGCACAGACCACAAGTGCTTCCCCATGTCTGGGAGCCAAAGGCATGTTAGCAATCAATCCAGGTAACAACCTGCACTTCTCTCAAATTCTCTCTTCCCCTCCTCTCTCCCCGTGGTCATTCAGTCTGAAGCCAAAAAAAAGAGCCCATAAAAGTCAGCTCATCTATCTGTTCTAACCAAAAATCTATTCCAAGATCTCTCTGGGGCAAACATTTCTTGGGGCAATGGGTTTTCTGAATAAGCCACCACACGAAACATCTTTGGAAAAGGAAACCACTTTGACTACTGGTGTCTGTAGGAGGAATGCAGGAGGTAGTTACCCACCCGGATTTGATGCTCGGGGGAATCAGAACAAGAACAATTGTCAGGAGAGCACAAACAGTGACACTGTTGAGCTCTTTCCCTAAGGAAATCTCAGCGTGTGCCCATCCTAAACACCTGCCCAGTGCTTGGAGGATGTGTTAGCTGGGACTGAAGTTTCAAGTCTGGGGTGGGAGGAAAGAGATCCTTCTGCACGGCTGGGCAGAATATAGTTCCTTTGGGCTACCCTGGTGCTAAACTGTGACAGCTACATATAAGTTCTTTTTTTTGTTGTTTATCACGTTGCATTTGTACAATTTTTTTCCAGCACAGGTCTTAATGTAGTCAGTTTAAGACATGCAATATCAACATCACTAGAGCATGTTTCTATTATAAGCCTTTTCAACAAAGCATAACATAACATTTGTGAATTGCAAAAAACATCTCATGTTTATTCACTACATGGCATTTGCTGGATGTTCTGTAAATTCAATAATCAAATGTCTCCCTAGCACTGTGATGAGCATAACACCAAAAGAATCACATTGCATCATGCAGGTTTATTCCTCCCAGTAACTCTTTCATTACTGATTGAATTTCTTATCTGAATGCTTAGCAAAATACACAGAAAGATACCAAAATTTGACCCAATATACTTCTGTGTGCACAGGAAACTGTGCTCCAGGCTGGTTGTAATCAGGACAACTTTTGTGATTGTGTATGTAAGGATGTCTACCCACACACAGACATCCATGCACACGTGCAGATGGTAAGTACAACAGAACTGGTGTTTAGTTAGAGTTTATTCAAAGGAGAACTTTTATTTATGCAGGCTGATTGGTTTTTGTGGTGGTCAATGGCTCGATGCCCAGATGGAGGAAGGAGTCATGTGGTGTCCCACAGGGATCTGTGCTGGGACCACTGTTGTTCAATACATTCATAAATGACATTGACAGAGGCATTGAGTGCACCCTCAGCATGCTTGCAGATGATACCAAGTTGGGAGGTGCAGTTGATAGGCTTGAGGGAAAGGATGCCATCCAGAGGGACCTGGATAGACTGGAGAGGTGGGTCCAGGTGATCCTTAGGAGGTTCAATAGGGCCAAGTGCAGACTCCTGCACCTGGGCCAGGGTAACTGGCATTATCAGTACTGGCTGGGAGAGGAGCTACTGGAGAGTAGTCCTGTGGAAAGGAACCTGGGGGTGCTGCTGGTTGAAAAACTGAACACGAGCCATCAGTGTGCAATCACAGCCCAGAAGGCCAATCGCATTCTGGGCTGCATGAAACAAACTGGGGCCACCAGATCAAGAGGAGTGATTCTGCCCCTCTACTCTGATGGTAGTCATCTCTTGTAGGGGTGTTCACTACCCATTTCAGCTTCTGCCTGCAGACACTAGTGGATGTGTGAGAGGTTCAGTGGAACATCTAAGGCCAAGACATGATTCATATTTAAAAGCCTTTCTTATTTAGGATTCATGTTTTAGAAGAAGATAAAAGTAATTGAATATAAGTCAGTATAATACTATCCAGCTAAAGGTTTGGACTAGTGTATCGAGTGATTTTTACTGATCTGTTTTATAGGCAGATATAAAACCAGATCTGTCTGACTTCAGTTTTGTAACAGTTCCTCACAGTCTCTAATGAAAAGTCAAACAGTAAAACTACCATGAAATTCTTGCAACATTTAACTTATAAATCAAAAATACATGGAAACAAAACAAAAACCTCCTCTGTCTGATGAAGGAACAATTTACATTGATGATTCCAGGCAAGTAAATCACAGAAATTATCAATCAGCCAGCACTCTGTGGTGCAAGACCAGTGTAAATCAGCATCAAAGTACGTGATTAACAAGTGCAGAATTATTAACTTCCAATCAAATAGCCAGCAGCTAAATAATTATTTGCCTTTGTGTGATGCACTTCAGCTCTTTCCAGAATTAGGGTATATTATTTTTCACTTTTAGAGAGGAGTCTGGTCATGCATTTTCTTTCTGCTTCTTCTGATAATAAAAATGGAGACCTGATAGCCAGTTCCAGTTTTCCCAAATAATCTTGATCTGAAATGAACAGCTGGCAAAAAGGGTACTGCTGCCAAAGGCAGGAAGAGACATGCCATTGGTGTCAGCAAGTCAGGTTCTCACACACCGCTCTGAAAAGTGTTAGGTGCTGTATGACGTGCCATGTTTTTAGAAAGAAGATTTTATACCTTCATCTTTATTCTAAATACAGAATTTATTCTTCAGCTTCCATCATTTTTATTTTTCAATTTCCAGTATAACAAATAAACCCTACCTAATATCTATACTTTTTCCTAACCTGTAGAAGTCATCAAATAGATATGAATTGGATTAAAACGACCGTGTCTAATACTCATAATTCATCAGGAAAAGGTAAATTCAGAAGTAATATATGTTACGCTTGTTTCCTGACTGCTCAGAAGTTTACAAAAAAAAGGTTAGATCTGCTGCTGCACTTTAGATGTTCTGAGAACTCCACATCAAAAGCAAAATAAATCATGTACAGTGAATAAAGAAGACTCCCACTAATTTTCATGGTAACAAAGTAAAGGCAATAAAAGGAAATCGGTTTGGACTGAATGAGATCAATCCTTTTCATGTGACACGCAGATAAACTCGGAAATTTGCTATTAGAAATGACAGAGCCTAAAAAGTCTTTAGAAAGCAAATTAGACAAGTTCATGGAGGACAGTTCCATTCATACCTGTTCCAGCTGATGATCCACATGGATATTGTTTAAACTGCTCGGTTCTGGACTGTGGAGAGAATGTATAAAACACCGAATACATGTCACAGCCTTCATCAGTCTGACTGAATCTAACCTAGGGACTTAGGACAAACGTAAGGTCTAACAACCATCTTCCACACGTTATAACTGAGACACTATATTTTGGGGAAACAAGGAAATTTCTAGAAATGCAGTGCTTTCTTCCTTTGAGTGCTTCAAAAGAAGTGCTGAATAAACATAATCCGTTGGTTTATCGTTCAGGCGTAAGAATCTTCCTGTAACACGTGTGATGCACAATGGATTGGGCTGAAAGGGAGAAAAAGCTGTGTGACCCCTTCAGAGGTACAGCTGAGAAGGCTGTACAGCAGTGAGAAAGTACTGAAAAAACAGCAAGTTCTGGATACCTTGTGTAATTAGAAGATCATCAAAGGGTTCTGTTAAATATCTAGGAGAAAAGAGAGAGTGAGCTTTAGCGTCTTTCAGCTCATGGATATTTCAACACAAAAATTATTTGCAGTAGATGTATTTCAGTTTTAATGTGTTGAAGAGAATAATGTTGTACAAAGCCAGGCAAGTGTAGGTTACTCATTAGCAGGATGATATCATGGGAATGAAAAAATAAATCATTGGTTTTTAAGGGACCTCACAGCCCTTTCCCACATGCTTGCAGTGCTCAGCCCTAGTTTCTGCCCGTCCATCTCTCTGAATTTGGTGTGAAGAGGTAACATCCCCAGAGGACTTCTGAGCAGGCTGACAGGTGTGCAGGTGTTCTGTCAAGCAGTTAGGCACTAGGAAAAAAAACCTACGGAGACCTTAATGTTGCCTTCGTTGCATTATCTTTCCACTACCCTTCAAGATTATGACAGAAGAACAAAGAACAAGTTTAACAAGGTGTACATGGTTCTGGTGGAGGTGGACAAATATACCCAGGAGGAGCAGAGCCCTGAGGAAGCCCTCATTCCTGAACATCTCCTTAGCTTGAAAACCAAGGTGTTGGATTAAGTTTCTGTCACGGTTCAGGTTTCCTATTTTTTCACATTTCTAGTTGTATGCCCCTCTTCCTTCCTTCCTTCCTTTCCAGGTTTTCCTTTGTCCTCTCTCCTTGGCAGGTGGATGGCTGTGAGAGGAAAAAGGGTTTTAACAAGGGGGAGGAATTGCTGGGCATGCTATTAGTTTAGCTTTTACCCCAATCCAGTTAATTAAAGTTGTTTTCTCTTTCTTTTACCTGCTTTGCTGTTTGGGGTTTTTTTTTTACCCCATGCAGTAAAGAGAAAAAATAAGGAAGGGGACTCATTTTCTTTACCCCATAGTCTCAAACTGAGATGGTTTCCCAGCCCTTAGTAGCACAAAGAACATCCTTTGCCAATAGAGAAAACAAACCATACGAGCTGAATTTCTCGAGATTAAAAACAGTGCAGCACTTAAAATATTGTAAAGATGCTTTTTTTAATCATGGCCTCCTCATTAGGGGGAATTACCTAGTAGAAAGGATATTCAATCAAAAATATTTCAAAGTCTTTGCCAAAGATTTTTCGTTCTTTTTCCATTTACTAGCTATGCCAATAAATAAAAGAGCAGCAGTTTGAGATTACAATATACAGCAAGATTAAACAAAAATTGATTTCAGCCACAAAAACACAGAGGACATTGTGAATTATTCCAAGTTTAAAAATATGTCTGTCTTTGATGTCTGTCTCTTCACTTTTTCATGTATAAATATTAAAATAAAATATACTTGCATGGCATAAAAATATCTTCTTGAGATATACATATATATATATAACCTCCCATTAAAAATTATGGTCCTGACAACTATTTCAAACAGTTTCAATCAATGGCCTAAATCCATCTGAATGATGCAGGTGGACAGAACAGAGGAAACCCTCTTAGGAAAAACCTTCCCAGTTCAGCAAAGGCAGTTGTACAAGCTGATGTCTTTTCGAGTCACGGACTGTGACTGAATTAAAAAACATCCAAGGCACTGAACCTTGGAAAGCCTCTTTCAGGATGTCTTACTCAAGAACTAGAGTCTGGAGCCAGCTGGAATCTGCCTGGCAGAGTGCTGCATATATCCATAGGTTATCTGCTTCCTTAGGTTTTTGGCTTTCAGTTTAACTTCTCTTGTTATTGCTGCTGCTGTTGTTGCCTTCTAATACAAGTGAACCAAGTTTGCTTCCTAAAAAAAAACCCCACCCAGCCCAGTTCTGTCGATTTGGTTTCACAGATGTTTCCATTTATAAGCAGAAGCCCTTGATGGTGCTGAAAGTTACTCAGCATCCTGGTAATTTGCATAACATTAGCCATGATGTTTGTGTTTTGAAAAGTTGAAGTGTTGCAGCTTATCATAACGGAATCCTAATGATGTGCAGTACATCTGCTGAAAAAGTTGTGTCTCGCCAACGTTCTACACCACAAACATTGTTTATGACTTTTACTGACTTTCAAGTTTTTCAGTTCAGATACACTGAAAAGACTCCGCTTTATGTACACACAAAGTGGGAAATAACAACTGGGGAACAAAGCCGGGTTGTACGCTGCGTGCTGCATATATATTCTTGCATCTGTCTTGAGAGCTTCGTGCAGCAGTACGCGGACACCTCATGAGTTGTGTTTGGATGGGTTTGTAAAATCAATGTCTCTCTTTGTAGACAACCTAGTGCGTTAAGCAGGTGTCACAGGGAATCAGGATGGGAAGGAATAGCAGCAGTCATGGCAAGTGAAAGACATCAGTAAAGGAGCCATTTCTTTAACTGTTTATCCTTTCTGCCTCCATCCCTTAACACTTCCTACAAATAGGTGGCTACTTTTGATTCAGATTTAAACCAAATTGTGTTTTAAAATAACAAGATAAGAATAACCCGTGTTTCAGAGACGCAGTTTTACTGGCAGGGTTTGGTTATAATGTCCATCCACGGTTTTCTCTCCTGGCTTGTTTGCTCCTCTGCTTTTAATTTTGGATCTTTCAAAAGAAACTTAAATCCTCTCTCCCTATCAAGGGGCACTACCCTTCCTTTTATCTAAATGGAAAAGCAAGCAGTCTCTTGCTGTGAACAGGCAGAAAGTTCAACACTCCTTACGGTGTGGGGCTTTTTCTGACAGGCATCTTTGCACACTTGGCCTTCCAAGCTCTTACCAAATTTACTCCGCAGCTTCATTCCTCCTCTCATTACTTCCAATTTTTCTTTTTTTCCCAGTCCACTTTTTTAATTGCTTTCTTCATATTACTGCCCTGCACTTGACATGGCAACTTCTTTAGTGCTTCCTCCCACACCTAAAATGGCCTTTTATTGCTCACCTGCCAAACTGCTGTCACGATCCAGAAAAGTTCCAGTTGTGAGAGGGATGATGTTCTCGGTCCCAGAATTAAGACACAAATGGTGCCAAACAGGTAGGGTAGCTTTTATTACACTCACACAAATTACACTCAGAAGGGTAAGGAGTGGAGAGGGAGTGAGAAAGAAGTGGGGGAGGAAGGTGGAAAGAGAGATAAAAAATAATAAAGAAAAGAGAAGGAGAGATAAAGAAGAGGGAAAAGTACCACTCCAGTGGTGTCCCGAGGGTTTATATAGTGAAGTCTGTCTTGGCATAGGGGTCAAGCCCCCACCATTACAAATCCTTTTTGCTGGTGCTTTCCATTTGTGGTTTTCTGCATCTGTGGCATGTTTCCATGGTGATGGTTCATGGTTAAGTTGTGGGTAAGCCATGTTCACTGGCATTTTGGGTCCAAAACTCCATTCAGCAGCATCTGTGAAACCACCTTGCATCCCCAGTGTTGGATTCTGTTGTCCAGTCGATGGTGGGCATGCCTGGTGCCATCCAAAGGGCTTCCAAACTCATGCATGGGGTCTGGCTTTGTTGGGCGGGAGGTGGGTACAACAGGATGCTCTGTTCCTCAGTCTTAGGACTCTTGGTTCAAAACAAGACATGTCTCTCACCTTTATGGTAGGAGAGAACATAAACAGAACCACAGAACTTTAGGGATTGGAAGTGACCTTGAAAGATCATCTGGTCCAATCCCCCAGCCACAGCAGAATCACCTAGACCAAGTCACACAGGAACACATCCAGATGAGTTTTAAACATCTCCAGAGAAGGAGACTTCACAACACACCTGGGCAGCCTGTTCCAGTGTTCCATCACCTTCACTGTGAAGAAATTCCTTCTTGTATTTTTATGGAACCTTCTCTGTTCCATGTCACACTCATTGTCCCTTGTCCTATCACTAGATGATACTGAGAAGAGTCTAGCTCCATCTTCCTGACACCCATTTCAGTCTCTAACAAATCCCCAACTCCCCTCCAAGTTCCTACTAGAAAACACAGAACCTGCTTCTGTATTATGCTGCTCTTTCCAGTTGTTTTTGGTTATGAGCTCCTAAGGGCAACAGTTAAGCTGTGCTTGCAACGCACACACCCAAAGTGCCACACCAGTGAAACTCAAAATGAAAATAAAGATATCCATCTCCTTAAAAAGTCACATCTATGTGTGTTTAAAGCAGGAGTGCATCAGTGTAGTATTTGTCTGTGTTCACGGTGAAATTATCAGACAAATGATTGAACCAAACCAAATCCGAATCATTGCATTCAAAATTGAAAATTGTTCCCATTAACCCAGAAGAATTTCATTCACAGCTCTCATTAAATGTGAAGCGACTGTAAAAATGTTCTGGTTCATCTTTCTGTTATATCAGCTGTACATGTTCATACTCTGCAGCTTTTCAGGCATTCCATGGTGGTAAAAATGTAAGCAGGGTTATACAAAACCCAGCTGTATTTTTTTTAATGATGGCATTTGCTCGCAGCTAGATTCCAATTAGGCGGTCCCTGGACACTCAAACCCCAGCTAACTGTCAGGGAACTTCTGGCTCTTAGTCAGGCAGTCTAAATCAAAGATGTACCTGTGACATCCAAGGCAATACTGAACACATAACCCATGTTCAGTATTTCCTCAGGATTTGCTAACTAATACCATCCTAGTAACAAAGTGTGAGTTTGTAGGGGCTGTGAAATGGACTTCCTATGCAGGAAACTGAAACCTGCAGGAAAAGGTAAATTAGAAGTGAACGGATTAGGCTGTGTTGTTGTTGCTTTAATCCATGTGTGACAGTAAATTTGATAAGGAAGGTGGCTGAAGAATAAATTTTGAAGTTAACATGTGAAAGAAAGTGCTTGCTCAGAACAACCAGTGTTAAGGAGCTGGATTCCTTGGATCCCCATGAGAAGCAGAGCGCCAAGGAAGGGCACAGAACACTTTTTGGTATGCAGATGTTAGAGCACTGCTCAGCAGGACTGTGGCACTCATGTTAATATTCAGTTTGAATCCTGCTGCAAGATGCCTGGCTGCAGCTAATTAAGGGCTTTAGCAGCCTTTAAGAGGAAGTGCTATCCCAAGGCCAATACGTGAAAACAGACTACATTGGTCCTTTTGGCAGACGTCACCACTTTATTATGGGTATCGTGTTGTCCAGCAGTTGCATGTTGTGGAGTCTGTGGGATAAAAAATTCTCTTTTTTGACTGCTGGTGCAATTTTATACTCTACTTGGTCCCAAGCCAAGTAGGTAAAAACCTAACAATATTCCATATGATGAGCAAAACGGGCTGCTCTGTGAAGAGCTTTGGTTCCTATGGATCTGTATTATATAGTTTTTAAGGCACAGGGCTTCTTAATCTCTCTCTAACTTGAATTAATTCACTCTTCCTCAATAACAGTACTAATAGGTTCTGGCTGCTCTATTTTCATTAAACTAATAGGAACTTGATATGCTTGAGAATGCTTTCTCTTTGCCAAATTTTACTGGAACTAGCCAAGTAGTTCAGAAGGTGCTAGGGCAGAGGAACTGAAAAACTCTTTTGTGATCAGTATCAATAAAATGGAAGAGCCTAACTGTTCTGCATATATCATAATCAGTTCTGGAGTCTTAAAACCAGCAGCACAGAAATACAAAATCAAATAATGGCACTGCCATATTGGCAATTCTAACCAGTAGATGTCCAAGCCAAGGGAGACCTTGCTCTGGCAAGGAGATGGACTAGATGGTCTTTCAAGGTCCCTTACAAGCCCTAACTTTTTGTGGTTCTGTGCTTTTGTGAGACTAAGAGGAAAATAATGGCTACGCAAACATGGAACAATAACGGGACCACTTCAAATAAAATTCAATTAAACTGTAAAAATTCTTAAGATAACACCTGACTTTTTTTAGGGGGAATGTTCTATATAAATGAAAGCAAAATCTGTGATCCAGATAAGATGCTCAGTTCACTAAGCTGACCGCACAGCTGTGTCTAGAAATGATACCTGTGTGACAGTAAAGTGCTTCGTCGAGAGATTTGTTTCTCACACAGATCCATTCATTGCTGCCTACCTGCTGACAGTGGTCCTTTTTGTTAGAAAGATGGGGAGAAAAGAATGCTGGGTTAGTAAACATTGGGAAAATATTTACAACAACTGTGAAAACCTCCTGGGTATCTGGGTTTGGGGATTAGAGTCAAGTTGGTTTTCAAGTCACAGATTTCACCCTGAGAAACCAGATTTTAGTGTGTGAAGATTCATTTCTTTCCATCCCACTGTGTCTACCAGCATCAGCACTAGAGATAAAGCAAAGAAAATAGAAAGCAGCAACAGACAGGGGTGTGAGAAGAGATGGGTCGTTTTTTGTTTAAGGGTTTCATTCCTGTGTTTGCCTTTGCTTTGATCAGGGGAGAAGTTTATTCTGCTAAGCACCCTGACCCATAACACTAGGGCCACGGCATGGTGTCCCTGCTGCCATCCCTTCGTTCCCAGTGGCATCCTCCCTTTTCATTATTTCTTCCCCCATTCAATCTCCATTCTCTCTTCTTCAGTCTTCAAATTCCCATTTTCATGGTTAGTCTTTTTCGTTTATTGAAAGCTTTGTCCCATTTCTTTCCCAGTGCATCAAACTGCACTACAGCAGTACTTGGTTAAACATTGTGAAGATTCATAATCTTAGTTTTCTGAAGCTTAAAGATCAAGAAAGGTTAAATAAGGAGGCTCCTATGACTGGTTGTAGTTGCACAGGCAACATGATGCAAACATGGGAGAAGACCCAATATTACTTTAAGTTTAATCGGGGGTGTAAAATAGAACCAGCCATTCATCTTTTGTGCTTACTCTAAGTTTTTCATATATGAAATGCAGAGATATTCTAGACTTCTCAAATCCACCAGGAGCCAACTTTTTCCAAAACTGAGGCTTGTCAAAAATGGTGAGAAGTTACCTGCTGGTCTTAAAAGTGTGTTGGTAGTGACACAGATTGTAGGAGCTGAGTAGCACTGGAATCCGTTCAGCAGGATGCCTGAGATTTTTGTGAATTCATTTGGCTTCTCTCCTGTCAGGCTGCCATCAGCTCTTATAAATCTCCCTAACAGGAGAAAGTACAGGAGAAGACACCAAGGGAAATATTGGATAATTAAAGATAAAAAAATGCCTATTTTGATCTGCTCACCATATCACTTATATTGGAAGATAACTTGTCCAAGCCTGCACAGCAGGTCGAAGCTGAGAAAGAAAACGCCAGTAAATTAGCATAAAATCAGAAACTTTATTGCACAGGTGAACATAGTGCCAGCAACACTCAAAGTGTAGCTAAACAGTTGCTGTCCCTTCTCACCCCAGTCCCTTCTGAAGAAATTTTTGGCTTCTGTTTAAACAATGGTTTGCCCCTCCTTCAAAGCCACTGACCGTGTCCCACAGAAAGTCATGCTGGAGATACGCAGCGTGCAGACACTGTGGGAATTCAAGTTCTGCATTCTCATCCATTTTTAACCCATAAACATAGCATTAAATCCTCTCTGAATTGTTCCTCTTGCTTGCCAGGCTTCAGAGGAGGTGGCTTTATCTCCTCTGCCTCACAGTAGGGCTCCAAGTTTCCCAGTGTAGCTGAATCTTCATAGTCTCATAGTGTAATCCTTAGGACACAGCTTGCCTGCAAAGCCAGTCTGCCCAGTCACACCACCATCAGGTACAACAAACCACATGCATGTACTTTGAAAATCCCACCTCTCAAGATCTGTGTACAAAGGCTTTCATTGCTGTGCTGGTGGCCATCACAGCTGAGGAGCTGCTGTTTGGATAGGAGTCCACATGACAGAACAGATGACTCAAAGATGAATTATGCAGCTCAGTAAAGAGCTTAGCAAGGCGATTTGTAAGAGAAGAGAGCAGCTTAGAGAAAATTAAAAATCTGAAGCAGAATAGGAAAGGTAGACAAAGGTAGAAGCTAAACTGATGCAAAAACCTGATGTAGACAAAGGCAGAAGCTAAACTGACACAAAAACCTGGTAAGGAGCTGAAGTAGAAAAAGTGCACAAAGACAGCAAAGGAAATACAAAAGGCAAGCAACAAGGATCATGTTGGCAGCATAAGTAGCAAAGACCCGGGCCCACATCAGTGAGAAGGGGAAGCTGAGAGGTCCTGTAAAACATGTTAATGACAGAGATAAGGCTGATATCCCTTGAAGCCTGTGTTCATTGCTTTGTTTCATACTTCATGGGAGAAGTTGAGTGGGTCGTGACTCAGGACTGCTGGCAGGGAAAGGGGGTGAAAATGGAGAGGCAGTGTTGAAAGGCTTTGAAATTACTCCCAAGTAGATAAGCTCTCAAAGAAAGGATTAAAATTCACCTAGTGCCAATGGATTTATCACAGAATAGTTAAGCAGAAGCAACAAGGTGGAATAGTAAGAAGCCTCTGGAATATTTGGTTGGGTGTTCAGTAGGGACTTGGAAAGGAGGACCATTGCTAAGGATGGAGTCAATAGTTTTAGCTCATTCGTAGCATAAACTGGTATGGGATCACTAAACTAGTCTGACTGCATTATTATTATAAAGAGATGACATTAACTTACAGAAGTGCAAAATGCTAGAGTACAGGTTTGTCTCGAATGTTTTAACATTGCAGCCAAAAGTAATGAATGCTAGAAAAAGGTTCAATATCAGAGATCTTTAGTAGCAGTGTTGGGCCATCATTTCAGATGATCTGACTGCTCATGCGTATTCACAAAATGTCACAGGCTGGAAGGGACCTTGAAAGATCATCTAAGTCCAACTCCCTTTGCTGGAGCAGGAAAAGTCTACGGCACCTGGTGTACCCAGACTGTCTCCCAGACCTGACCCTTCTTAGCTAATCCAACATTCCATCTCTATACCTCTTCACCCACTCCTCTGGGCTAAATTAATGAAGAAGGCATTTAGATCACAAAACCCCATAAAAATATAGAATCATTAGGGATTGGAAGGGACCTTGAATATGTTGCAGAACTGTCTTTTATTTGGGAAAAAAACAACTTAGAAAAATTAAGTCCACGTGTAGAAACAGATTGAACTTTACCTTCCCAGAAACAAAGACATCTCTTGTAATGCTGGGTTTTTTTAATTACAGATGAAGAACATTGCAATAAACCTAAAAACATGTTTTCATCTAGACTGTCAGCCTTGTACTAAAGCATATAAAGAGGGCTGTATAGGCAAGTGAAGGAAGTGGTCCAAATATATCTTGGATGTTCTTGGGGCCTTTAGAACCTTGTATTCAGACTCTGCCAGGTGAGGGCTTTGGTGATGAATTTTTTGTATTGTTAGAAAACAAACACAACAATGCAAATACACTTATTGTTAGACCTGCAGGTACATTTAAATATTTCTAGCATACTTTAATATTTCTGTCAGCCCTTGCAGCGTCTCATACAGCTTAACAAACAGAACAAATTTGTGTGCCTTTAGTTGAAAGTAATAACAATTTCCTTTTTAGAAAAAAGAACAGAAACTTAATAGAGAGGAATATGTTGTGTGACAAATATAAAGAAGGCAAATTCCCTCCAAGTCTCAAATGTGAGACTATTTCAGGAAAAGAAGTCTGTTATTAAGTACAGACTGAAGTTGAAAGATGCTGTATCTATTCTCAGCTGTATTTTGACTCAGGGTATGACCTCTGATTTCCAGGGACCTGTAAAGCACAAGGAAAGAGATCATTCCTGTTGTGATGAAGAACAGATCAGTGCTCCACCTGAACGAGGAACGGCCATCCTGGCCCATCTGGCCCAGTGTCTTCTCTTTCAAGTGGCCTTTAAAAGAATCAGTGGGCACCTCAGGAAGGGCAGAACAGTAAGTACCTAGTGCACTTCTCTTTAAACCTTCTACAACTTCCTGAAATCTGCCATTTAAGGATTTCCTATACCTAGCATATTGAATTGCCTGTATTTTTCTCAGAATATGTGATGGCATTTGTGATGGAGTTTCTGGTTTGTATGCACTAACTGGCTTTAGGTTTTTTTTCTTATTTCTGTATATTGCTAGATATTTATAAAACCCCTTTCATTTTCTCTGAGCTACCCATTGTCTGGGAAATTCTATCCAAGATCTCACTGAGACCTAGCTGCTTTCCCTTCTATTTAGTTGTGGACTTGAGCCCATCACAGTACTGATTTTTTCTGGAAGTAGATGCTAAAGAGGGATTCTAAGTGCAGCCTTTACTGGATTCAGAACAACGTGCGTGGGAGGAGGTTATATCTGCAAGACTTGATGAGACTGGCTGACAAGAGGCTAATACCTCTTTAAGAGGCCTCAGTATAGCAGAACATTGTCACTGCACACTCCAGAATGTGGTGTGTAGGGGCCCTGCCCCTAGTTCTCTTTTCCTCTCTAGCTTCTCACGGTATCACACCATCTGTACCAGGTGTCATGGACATGTTCAAACAACCCCTCACTGCTCTGCTCCACTGCTGCTTCAAGGGCATCCTCCTCTCCACTGGAGCTGGCAGTTTTGGAGTAGTTGTACATTTTGCTGATCTTCTACCCAAAAGAGGTGGTCAGGCAAACACAGATGTCTTGTTCATTAGAGTTAGAAGAGCAATGGATCTTGGGTTCTGTTTTGTGGTAAGACAAGTGCAGTGATCTCCAGACAGGCACACCCATCTGCTCCGCTGTGGGTGCTGGAGTCGGTAACCAGAATAAAGAATTGATTGAAGCAAAGGAATGTAAAATGCACAGAACTGGGAACTAGCATAAAGGCTGTAACTTGCATGTTGTGATCCTCAGGTTCTTGTGAGAAAAAGTCAAAAAAGGAAACCTGGCACGTTCCTCACCCAGCTGAGTTGGTGCCAGTGGGAAAAACAGATCTCAAAACAATTTCCATCTATACTCCTGAAACACAGAGAAACATTACAGAAGCCCACATCTGCTTTTTCATTGGACCAATTTGTTGGACCTCACAGGAAGGGCATTTATGTTACTTTCTGTGAAGGACGTCACTGTACCACAAAGGAACTTATACCTGCTCCTGTTAGACAATTATCAGAGAAAATCATTGGCTTGGAGAACCGTTCAGAGAAAAGAAGATAAAGTCACGCATCCCTGATTATAAATGGCAATTTTAGCAGAATGCATAAAGAGTTGATCTGATCTCAGCTGTCACACACCAGACAGATTTTAACTCAATTACTCCCCTCTCACCTTATCTGAATGCATTTATTTCCCTCTATGAAATTAGATCAGCTGTTATCTCTGAACACACACCCTCTGAATTGTGGATGGAAACATCCACAAGGAAAAGCAGATGCTCTTGTGATTGACAGAAAACCCTGAAACACTGTCTGCTCCACAGAAACAAAGCCAGAGTTGTCATAGGGATGGTTTACTAGACTGTATTACGCTGGCACAGAGAGATTTCTGTACTACTAAGGGTCTAATCTTATTGTAGAATAAATAAATATACTTGTTCTAAATTCATACTAATCTAATGTGCTGCAGAAAATTAGTAATAGAGGTAAAGCAATGAATAAATCAAGTTATTTAAACATTGATGCCATTTCATGGTAGGAAATCCCATACTACTTGTACTGGATACAAATCAGTAGGACAACTAAAACTAAATAACACTTAGATGCCTGCAGTCACTAGAGAGATCATATTTTGCTCTATGTAGAGAATATTCTAAATCCTATATTTCTGTATTTTGTCTCCCTACCATTTATTCACAACTCATAGTGTCAGTGGTGTAAAGTAGATGGAGTAAAACCAGAAAAGGCTGCCATTTTCCATCATTACACTCACAGATTTCTTGAAAAAGATAAGTAAAGGACCCCAATGGCTTTAGGAAACTGGATGTTTTTTACATAAATCAATAGGATCTTGTTCCTAGCTGTACTGTGAACTAATGAAACTCCTGTCTCTTAACACTTGCCTGTGGAACATCATTTTGCATGTGATAGCAGTGCCTGAACCAGAGGGGCTGATCGTGTGTGGTGAATTCCCAGTTATTTGCAGCCCAGTGGATCTAAAAGGTCAAACTTCTTATAATTTCATTAGCAGTTGTGTGCAAAGAGAGAGCTGAGCTATATGTGTCAGTGAGTTAAAATTAATGGGAAAATTAATGGGAAAGTCTTGGAGTAGTTTGAGTCTTATTTTACCTTGGAGAGTTGCTGCTTCTCTAGCAAGGCTTGCAAGGGCAGGGATGGTACCCCGAGGCAAGAGACTGACACCCCGGCAGGGTTTGTGCCTCAGAAAATGAAAAGCACACAGTAACCTAAAAGCACATAAGTGGCAGGAGAAAAGGGAGGGGTGCTGAAGATTTGGGTCTCTCCTCTCCCCAAAACAGCTGAAGGCAGGAGGTCTCTGCAAAATCTTTTTGTTTCATGAAATGGGTCTACTTTCAGAACAGGTAATGTAATTACTGGACTTGCAGCATCTTCATGTTAGGTGTCAGAACTCCAAATAATACCAGACACTGCCACTTCCTGTGATGGCAGCTGCTGGAAAACTCAGGGGGCTTGATTTCTGTGGTCTGAAACAGCAAATTCTGTGGCCCCTGCAGTCTCAATATGCGACACACAAATGAGCACATCACCCCAATGGTGTCTGTGATAGTGAGAATGGAAGTGGGTTATTGAATCATTCCTTACACAGCTGTACATGCTGGGAAGGGCATCAAGAATTTATGGAATTAGGTGTTTGAAATAACTACATGTGCCATCATGGCAATAAAGAAACTGAGGAAGGGTGAAGGCTGAATTTTAGTGAGCTAGAAGAAATCTGTTTTTAGTGGTTGGTTATGAATGCACCAAGGGCTCAGAAAATCCATCCAGAAAGTGCTTTCTCATTTTTTTGCAAATCTAAAGCTCTCAGAAATGTTCTCTCACAGGCAGTCACAGTACCTCTTCTAAGGCAGAAAGTTTCCATGCAGTGCACTATGTCTGTGCCACCGTATTTCAGTTGGTCTAGAAATCTTTCCGTGTATGTGCCAGATAAAATGCTAAAGCACTTCTTTTCAGTCATTTGCCTACCCCTCCTTGATTCATCCATGTGAAAGCAGGCGTTTTGTTCGGAAAGCAAAATAGAAATCTTCAGTGAATCTTTAAATAAAACCTTGCTGGAGTGTGTCAGCAGGAGTTTCTTGGAAATCACCTGCAAAGTCTGAGGCAAAATAATTGCTTGATCATATAGCAAACTCGTGTTATGCAAGGAGTGGTGTTTTCATTACGCTGGATTATTCTCAAAAGCCTTTTCATTAAATGACTTGACAGATTTGATCATTTGTATAAATGCTTCCAAAGATGCCTGGGGTGAGCTAGTTCAGCTTGCAGTCCTGCTTTGAGAACTGAATATCATATCATGGGAAAGGAACAGAAGAGTGATTTTAGGATATGATCTTCTTCAGAGAGTCACATTTAGAAAGCTGCAGCTCTCACAAAGGTTCTTCTGTTCCTGAGGAGTGATGTAGTATGCACCAAGTGCTAGAAGGAAAATATTTACACTGAAAGTTTAGGTTGGAGGGGACCTCAGAGATCATCTAGTTCTGTCCCCCCTCCATAGGCGGAGATATCTCTGACTAGACCAGGTGGCTCAGACCCCCATCCAACCCAGCCTTGAAAACTTCCAGGGAGGGTCATCCACAACTTCTTTGGGCAACATGTTCCAGTGCCTCACCTCCCTCATAGTGAGGACTTTCTTCCTAAGATCCAACCTGAATCTCCCCTCTTTTAGCTTGAAACCATTCCCCCTGGTCCTGTCACTAGAGTCCTTCATACAAAGTCCCTCTCCAGCTTTCCTGTAGGACCCCAACCAGAGTTGTCAAAAAATAGTGAAACCCCAGAAATGTGAAATACAGGAAAATAAGCACTGCTGAGAGGCATGTTGTGTAGCAGCACAGTGCCAGATAAACCAAGAAACCTTGCTGGGGTATTTAGGTTGTAGTAATTCTCTCTGGTATAAGGTCATAAATAATATAACCCATGCACAGGCTGTACATTTACACACTGGTGTCACCCACTTGGGAAGTGATTGGAGACCAATATGCTCCGGGTATTTAAATGACCGACCTAATGTTCTGCAGTTTTATGTAAGAATTAATGACAAGAACCATGAGGCTGAGAAAAACATATAATATGTGTGTGTATAGACATTTTGTCACTTGATATATGAATGTCCTTTTCTGAGATTGACTGATGAGGTCAATTTTATTTTGAAGGCCTGGTGGAAGTGAAAAGCAAATGCGGAAAATGACTTCTCAACGTTCTTGGCCATAGAATCATAGAATGTTAGGAGTTGAAAGGGACCTTGAAAGCTTATGTAGTCCAACCCCCTCCCAAAGCAGACCACCTAGAGTAGATCACACAGGAACGTGTCCAGGCAGGGAGGAAGAGAATTATTAAAATAAACACAGATTGTTAAAAAGCCGAAATGACACCATCACCTTACAAGGGCTGGGTAGAGGATACAACAGCATGCTAAGTGCCTCTTTCATTGCAGCTCCAACCTCTTGTCAGAAACCATTTAGCCAAGTCAGATTGCTGAGTTTTATTTACTTGGATTCATCAAATAAATGAAGCTGTGGATATAGTGTCTTCTCTTAGCAAGAAAACTCATTAATTTAATCCTGTAAAAACTGTGCAAAGACACTCGAGGAAATTACACTGTGGTGACAGAATGCATTTTAACTGATGAGGTGTAAAGACTGATAATAAAATGACTGGCAATCCAATTGTTGAACAGTTGTGACAAAGCCCAGGCTAGCAGTAATCAAAAACATTTGTCTTGATAAGCACGAGAAGCAAAAACAAGAAAAGGTGCTGTTCCGTAATTTCTGAGTAAGAAATTGGCAAAGAGTCAGAACCTAACGTAAATCAGTGACTTGCATAGTGAAAGATTCAGACAACTGTCAAGTTTTGTCAAATGAACAAGAAATGTATTCATAGCAAATAGATTTGAATTTTAAAAAGTCTTAAAATGATTAGAAGTAAAAAACTCTCTAAAACCATCAGACATTGTGTCATGTAGTTTAGTTGTTCCCAGATTTTTTTGATTTCAAACCTTCTTTACATCTCTATTATTGTAGACCCCACTGTTCACTGTGGCTTTCTAGTAGAAATCTATATGTTGATTTTTAATTGACATTATTATCCTGTAGATAAAAAACAAATAGGAATACAGGAAAGCATTCTTATTTAATTAATGCTTTAAACAATAAAAATAATGAGGATGTCAGTATTTAGGAATATCAGAAATTATTTTGTTTCTTCTATTTCTTATGTAGGTCTCCTAAAACATCTGCATTGCCTAGCCATCTTTTTGAAACACATTAAAGCAGATAATCATCATAAATTATTCCTATGTATTTACCACGTAAATAAGTTTGTGTGGTACATGCTGTTCTTTTATATGTAAAGACATGTTCATACAAAATTAGACGCTGTTACATGTGGTAGCTGGTGAAAGCAAGGCCACAAACCTGGTTTTATCCTTTAAAAACTGAAACTCAAAAAGGTTGTGATTATACTCTGTACTCAGTCTGCATGACATTTTATTCATCAGTCTTGCACCAGTCCTTCAAGCTGGTGAGTTTGGGGAGCAAAGAACATGACTCAACAGTACATGAAGGCATCAGAAAGGAGAAGGTAGTTATTTCTCAGGTTGTCTGAAGTCTCTTAGCCACAAAAACCTTGTCGCCTGCCCCGTAAATACAGCAGGTGAACCCACTGGTAGACCAGGCTGATGGGGAGCTGGGTGAAGGGCAGCCAGAAGACTTAGCAGGGACTTGAGTGCTGGTTCAGAGAGCTGGCACTGTCTGCACCCATGTCTTCCAAAGGTCTTTGTCATCAGCAAGCATACCTGGATGGGCAAACATCTAGTGGGATGAGGGCAAAAAGGAAAGAAGAGCAATACCAGACAATCAATACTCAGAACAACAAAAGCTGAACTTTTGTGGTAAGGTGCTGAACTGGCAGGGGCAGTGCCTTGGCACAAAGGAAAGAGAAAGGACCACGAGCACTGCTTTTACATGCTGCCCCTCAAAACACAAGGACCCTTTCAACAGCAAGTATGGCTCACTGCTCCGCTCTCCCAGGTGCCTCTTGGGTGATCTTTTGGCCTGATGTATTTGAGAAACTCTGCCTTGATTGTGTTTAATTGGCACTGACTTTGTCACAGAAAATCTGCCACAAGATCTCTTAAGACTTCTTCAGAATATTCTTGTGCATTAGACAGATGAGTTAGACTGAGTTACAAGCAGTTTTTGCTTCCAGGCATTGTCTTTCAAGCACTCCTTCCTCAATATCCCAGAAATTTAATTTTCTGAAGGTTTTTTTGAGTATCTACAACAGGACCATCTTTGAGAAGGACTTGTGTGTTGAATATTAGCTTACCTGAGATATGAAGCTTTGGTATAGAGCCCGTGAACTTGGGACTCTTGCTCTTTGTTTCTAGTAGCACCAACTTATTCGGAAATAATTTTGCATGTCACGAAAACTTAGTAGACAAGTGATGGCACTGCCTGTAAGGCTTGTAGATTAGAGAAAATTAAGCCCTACCATTGAAGGATAATGCATTTTTCAAAGAGAAATTCCACATTAGAAATCAAAAACTGCTCACATGAGATACTGAAGACAAAGAATCAGCACAGAATAATGGATACTTGACGGGAGCGCACCCATTATTCACCGGTGCTTGGCTTTTAGTAAGTAATATCAACTCTCTTGCCAGTACACTAGAAACTACAAAAAGCTCTCCCCCCCAACCCAAAGAAACCAACAATGAAAAAGATCCATCTCTGCAGATAAGAAAGCTTTCAAAAAAGCTTTTTAACAATGTACTTTCCTGAATGACTGCCATTTGCATTAGAAATACACAGATTGGGTTAGACCGAATCATAAAGCTCCTTTTGTCATTCTTTTTTCTTCAGTCCCGGTTAAATGCGGCTGTTCTAGGTACCCTGACACACTGTGACTTTCAGAAGAAAAGAATAGAGTTATTTCACATACACACCCCCATCTATGGAAATTACCATCCTCAGGGAAAGAAACATTTTCTAGTTTGTGAAGTGATGGCACTAATTTGTTCCCACATACTTCTCCGTCAGGATCAATTAGCAGAAGCAGCATTTTGAGAAATTTAAACAATATTGAATATTTTTGTCAGGCCATGGTGTCTGTAATGCATCTGTTACTGAACAATGAGGAATCGAAAACTAGAGCATGGGAGACACGAAGAAGGACAGAAACTTCACATCAACAAGCAAGTCCCTCTACAAATCATTAATTTCTTGAATGTCATGCCTTGTAATCTGTGTAATCTTGTAATGAGGTGCTGGAGCAACAAGCAGTCGAGAAAAAAGCATGTATGAAAACGTGGTGACCCACAGAAAATGGGACTGAAAGCAGGGGGCGAAATAGTGAGTGAATTAAAATGCCTGTGGTAGAGGAAGGATGGACCTGACTGATAGCTTACTCCGTGAAAAGCCTCACCCACCCCTCTAATAGCACTGCTGATGAAATAGTGTGTTCTTCTTCCCGAGTGCAACGGGGGCATTAAAAACACCCAGCCTTTGTTAAGCCATCTGACAAAACATTTAGTGATTAACATGAAAAACCCCTCCAAAATCAGCTGTCCCCAAAGCCACTGGTGATTTGAAGATCATTCCTGTTTTTATAAGCAGAATAAAAAGAAGATTAACATTTCTGAGCATGCGGCTGAGTTGGAAAATTAGCAGAGCATTTCCAGCTTGGAGAAAGCTTAAATGATGCATGAAGTGTCTCGATAATGTGTTGTACCCAGAAGGAAGTGATCAGAAAAAAAAGCCTGTTTACTTGGGCTTTTTGTACCCTAAAGTGGTCCCTAGCATTTGATATTTAAGTGAAGGCAGCTTCTTACCAGGCTATAGATCTGCAACAGCAGCATATGATCTGGCCAGCAAGTCAAGTGCTTTACCAGTGGAAGAGGCAAAAGCTCGAGCTGGACATGTTTATAGTCTCCATGCCTTACTTTGGACATGCACAGATTTGATCAAGTTTAGATTTATTGCAAGATTTTCCATGGGAGCACTCTTTCTTGCAGTATTTTAGTACTTCTTTCCCTGATAAAATAAAATGCAGCCACTCACATAAAATTAACAAGTTTTCATTAAGCAACTGTTTTGATTTATTTTAGCATAAACTCTTCTTTCCTCTTGTTGATACTTGCTTAGAGCCAGATCCTTCTGCCTTGGCACAAGCAATTGATTTAATTGACAGCTGTGGCTCTGTAAGGCCTCACATGGCAAGTTGTTGACACGAACAAGTTTCACTGTACCTTCTAGATACAGCAGAGCCAGAACAGTTGTGTGAGCACAGTAACACCTTGGTGTTAGGGCAGCAGTTAGAAAAATCAATCCTTTTAGGTGAGCCACACAAGCATGTGGCTTACGTGTAAGTATGTTGACATGTTCTTGAGTGTGTTTCCTTAGTACATGTTAAAGGACTACAAGCTGGTTCGCTCATCAGAGCATCTTCTATTCATTAAATATATCAGACGGAGACTCGAGGATGACTGTGGTGAGGATGCACAAAGCCACCTCATTTTTATTATTATACAAAAAGGGCTAAAATTGATCTTATTAAAATCAGTACATTTTGATTCAAAGGCCCACATTATCAGTCCAGAGCTCCAACAGTATTTCAGTGAGAAATCTATTTCTATTTGCATGTTTGGTCACAGATATATCTCCATCTCTGTATGTAAACACACAGATACATCTCCATCTCTGTATATAAACACAGAGATATATCTCCATCTCTGTCTATAAACACACAGATACATCTCCATCTCTGTATACAAACACATTCACATGCATGTATAATCATATGCAGGGAAAGTACATGTCTACACGTGTGTTTTATGTATGAAGTAGAGTACATGTGTCCTAGTTAACTGCAGTAGGACAATGTGAATAAGGATTGCCTCAAGTCATCTAACTTCTGGAATCGATATAAAATATGGGTTTGGTTTATTTCATTACTTTTTACTTACTCTTCTCCTTATCATTTATTTTTAAATTTTTCTATTTAGTTCTGCCTGTGATTATTTTTCCTATAGCAAGACAAACTAGCTTTTTTTTTAGCAGAATTTATTTGCCAGATTGGCTTTATTCCACAGAGCCAAACAACTCCAGGGCTCAGAGCTTGTTAAGACTGATTCTTTTTTAACTATATCTGTGCATTCAGCAATCTGATTAATCCTCATAGAAAAAAAATCTATTGCACTTGATCTCTTTACAATATGTATAACATGGATGAGCGTTACAAAGCTGGCTATGAAAAGAGAAAGGTATCAATCACAACATTTAGATTAGATTAGAGATGCTGCTGAACATTTTTCTCCCTTGCTACAACCATTCTTTTTGCAACAGTCGCTGCTCTGCTGTTCTAACAGAGAGGGTAACACTTTAATTTATGCAGCTGAAGACTTGTCCTTACTTTCAAGATCATCTCATGAATTTGATAAACATGGCTCTTTGAAGAACATAGTCTCAAAGACAAGAATTATCCTTAGTTTAGCATTCAAAATACATCCAGGAGAAGAAATATCTGAGAGGCAAAAGACAGTAAACATATTCAATGGAGGCAGCAATGCTATGTTAATTAAAATCTCACATTGCCTTTAGGAAGTACAGAATTCCTGACTCCTAAAAGCATCTCTGTCAGTCTGATGCCCAAGCCTTTCCATAATCTCTTAGCACTCAAGTCAGGTCCTTTCCACAGAATCATACAACATCAGGGATTGGAAGGGACCTCAAAAGGTCATCTAGTCCAATCCTCCTGCCACAGCAGAATCACCTAGACCAAGTCACAGAGGAACATATCCAGGCAGATCTTAAACATGTTCAGTGAAGGAGACTCCACAACTTCACTGAGCAGCCTGTTCCAGTGCTCCATCACCCTCACTGTGAAGAAGTTCCTTCTCATATTTATATTTAGTAAGCAGTGGTGCTAAAAGCTGAAAACAGGGATGGCATCGATATTGTACTTGTGAACGATGAGAAACACAACCTCAGTGCCTTTGTACTACTCTCTTTGACTGCTGTGCTCTTTGTTGACCACAGGATTTAAAAAGAAGGGAATAGGCACACAGATTTGTGGAAGTGCAGGACTGGGCTGTGATGTTGCACAGATTCAAGGGAAACCTTAGAACATATCTCTCAGTGATGGGCCGCAGGCAAGGGAGTTTGGCAGGCCCAGTGTGTAAGCCACCTCACAGAGATCAGCCAGGGCTCCTGCCTTGAAATAGTGGGGCCCCCCACCAGCATTTGGAAGGCTCTTTAGCAAGGTGATTGCCCTGTAAGAATAAACCTCTAACCCTCTGATTCTGCACCCATGCAGAGACATGAATGCCTCCTTCCCTGGATCCAGTTAATCTGTTTTCTGCCTGGGAGAGAACCAACAGTGTGCACTCAGTACACATATGCCAGCAGTCTGTTAGCTTGAGAGAATAATATTGTTTGAAATATCAGTTCAAATTAATACATTTTGCTACACAAGGCCAAATAAAAAGATGCTGGGGCAGAGTTTAGTTGAGAAATAAGAGATGTCAATGGGAAGGAGCAAAGCCCAAGAAGGGATAAGAAAGCGGAGCGCGAGGCTGCGTAGCCCGCATGCTGTAGCAATGCGATAGATGGATTCTTGACCAGAGGCTTAACAACCAGTGGTCCAAATCCAATAAATCTTATCCACAGGGTTAGCAGAAAAATCTTCCTAGTGAGAAATAATTGACTCTGCCTCAGGGCAAAAGCAAAAAAAATTTCATCACACACACAGAGCTGCAACATAAGACTTCAGTGATTCTACTGTCACAACCGAGCAGGAGATTTTGATGTATCTTCCAATGCTCTAACCTCTGTCCTAATGAATTAATAATTAAAAAGCTTATAATGGGAATACTGAGTTAGTGATCTGGTTATCCGAAGGGTTAGGAGGAGCCTGAATAATGTAATCTTGGAAGCAGCCATAGATGTTCAGTGTGTGTTCACCCCCTGTGGGGTCCTTCCCACTCTCTCTAAGAGGTTGTTGCTGTGTCTGTAAATCTGATCACATCAGCACTCTTAAGCTTGTCCTAGGCAAAGTCAGCTGGGATGGCCTGAGTGCTGCTGGAAGGGATGTGGGTCACTGCATCTGAATTACAGCGGTCACCCCACTGCAGGCTCAGCCTGGCATCAGTGACCAGAAAGTGAGTGGTGATACCTAACTGTAGGGAGCGGGTCACTTTAAACAGTACAGACCCTCCCTCCCTCCAGAAATGCTAATAATTTCCCCTCAAATACCAGAAACTGGGGCAATTAAGTTTTGCTAAAAGGAGTCTGCTGAAAACTTGTGTAGGTTATATGATAATTTACATGATTATGTCATTTTGTGCGTTGGTTCCTTTCTCATAAGAGAACTCACGCAGACCCTGTGCAGTAAGATCTTCTGTCTGTCTCTGTCCTTTGAAAGACAATGCCACACACATGGCACAGGAACCTCATTCTGCCTAAAATACATGTGTCTGGGGAAACACAAGACATAAAGCAAATACTACGAGGTAAAAGAACCCAGAACTTTATTAATTTTTTTAATCCAGCCCTGGTTTTGTTTTTCATAGCTTGGAATTGGAAAGTTATTTTCAGTAGGAGGTTCTTGCCTGTTGTAGCTTTGACATTTTATTTGTTGGCTTTACAGTAGATGCACATTTTTACGTAGAGCTGGATGAAATGGACTGACAACAACCCTCAGAGAAATGCTAGAATAATGCCTTAAAGGTTATTGCTATATGGAAGTTCATAATTTTTAACCTTTTACAGTGTAATTTACATATTTAAATTCTTTACTACTTGAACTTATTATTATTTCTGTTTACTATTTCTGTGCTTAATAAAATATTAACATTACATTTTTAAGACAACCAGAAATAAGAGAAGCAAAACAAAAGCAAGTTGTACCACATGGAGTAAACTTGTCAGAATTTGTCTAGATTTTCTAGAATATTTGTGATGTTTTAAAAATCCTTTCTCATGATGGGGAGGTCAGCTGGATTAAACAAAGTTGGATGACATAAATTCTCTTCAGGGCTTGAAGGATGAAACGATTAAAGAGCATCAGTCTGGAAGAGATAATACTTCTGATAATTGATTTCATTTCATTTCTTCTTTAAGAAATAGATAAACAGCTACAGGAGGGAGGATATGTAATTCTGCCACGATTCACTCCTCCAGTTAGAAAAGGTTGTTTGGGTTTCACTGCAATAGCATCATTAGTGTTTATAAATATATGTGAAGGGTGGGTGTCAGGAGGATGGAGCCAGGCTCTTTGCAATGTCATCTAGTGGTAAAACAAGGGGCCAGTGGGTGCAAGCTGGAGCATAGGAGGTTCTACATCAATATGAGAAGGAACTTCTTCACAGTGAGGGTGACAGAGCCCTGGAACGGGATGCCCAGGGAGAGAGTGGAGTCTCCTTCTCTGGAGACGTCTAAAACCTGCCTGGACGTGTTCCTGTGTGACTGGAGCTAGGTGATCCTGCTGTGATGAGGAGATTGGACTAAATGATCTTTTGAGGTCCCTTCCAGTCCTTAATGTTCTGTAGTTCTGTGATTTTGCAGCCAAATGTAGTTTCTAATATCACATATGAGCTAAAAAACTGTGTAGTCCAGTTGTGCAGTAAGTTTGTTTGGAGGTTTTTTTAAAAATTTGCTGTAACTACAGATTTATAAATATCTGCTGTTACATGTAATCCTGTCATTTTGAGCAAGATGTTCCTCCAAACCCTTCACACTCATAGAAGCTTCCAGGAATGTATCTGGCAAATATATAAATACAAAATCCATTCTTTTCCAACAAATTCATTGTCAATTCTTATTCTTTAAAGATACTGAAAGGAAAACAGTCCATTGCAGTCCAAGTCTGCAATTTTATCAAACTCAGTATTTCACGGGTTTAATTTGTTAAAAGTTGTCTAGGATGTCTAAATGAATTTGGCCATACAAAATGTATCTGCCAAGAGTGCTACCAGAAATTTATATTAGGTTTTAAGCTGAAGCAAATTTAAATGACTGAGCTATAAACATCTACACAAGAGGCTTTACAGAAAATGCTGACAGGCCTCTATCTCCAATGATGCTGCCAGGTGCTGCTATAATTAGTTACTTGAAAGCAAAGGACTGCTCGTTTCTGCAAGCAGAGTAAAACCTTGTCTGCAGACCAGGTCTGTTTATTCGAGACTGAGCATTGTTTCAGCCCTTCATCTACTTAAGAGAGAACGAAGAGCTTCTGTTAGAGGTCTTTGGTGCTGAATAAACAGTCTCCCCTTAGTCAGCAGAAACTGGCAGGGGTTAGAAAGATCTGAGGAGTTCCAGCTCTTTTATGATGTAATTTCTGAAATAAACCCATGGACAGACATTTAAACTAGCAAACTGCTGAGAAAAAAGGGTTCATCATTCAACAGTGCAGCTGACAGCTTGTAAGTAAGAAAATCACCACTTGTTTCTTTCAAAAGTTAGAGAGAAATGTATGTATCTGTAAAAAAGTCCAACAGTGGAAAAGATAGGATTTATAACTTCTCCAGTGAAAGTGATCCTGCTGTGGCAGTGGGGTTGGACTAGCTGATCTTTCGGGGTCCCTTCCAATCCCTAATGATTCTATGATTTTTTTAAAAAGGAAGACCAGAAAGTAGACTTTAATATGGAGTTCCAGTAATATTTCCTAAACAGATGCAATTCACACTAATAGAAAAAAAACCCAGAATGTACAGCAAAAAATGTCCTTAGTCTTACTCTCTTTGCAGCTGCATCTTAATTAATGAAAGATGTATGCAGACATTTTTGACACCTTGGGATGTATTAAGAGGGTGAAATAATGTTCTTCATCAGTATCCAAAAATTATAGCCTACATTCTGTTTTTAGACTTATTAAGAAATTAAAAGTTCTGTATATAACTGTTCTGTGAATGAAGAAAGACAACAGGTCTAATAAAGTTAAATTAGGCTAAATAAATAAAATTACAAGATAGTTTAGTAGCCACGATGAAAACTTCCATCAGGGGCAGTGCTCTTTAATTAGCAATTGGCTGCCACTGTGCCCTACAGGACATCAGGGGAAAATTCACCTTATAAATAATTCTATGGAGAGAGATAGTGTATAATCATAGAAATAGATATTGAGAGAAAAAAGCTAAATTTGGTGGTTAGACAATAGCCTGCATCTCATTGTAATGGTTGTGCATCCTCCACAACAGCCATTATTAACTGTATGTCACTGCTGTAGAAAGCATTCCCTTTGTCTCACTGAAAACAGTCTCCTCGAAGCTATAAGCAGCAGACACCCTCAAGGACCTTTTGTGTCCAATGCTAATAAATTCTAACCATAAATTCTAAAGTTATAAAATCACACGAGGCAAAGACTTCTGGTCACTTTTGCACAATTCTAATCAAGATACTTTGAGGCTGCTGTGTTAGTTAAGAGCTGAAATTCCTGAAGCTGCAAATGATGAAGATACCTCAGGTGTGACATCATGGTCACTGTTACCCTCAGATATCACACCGACCCCTTGAGAGCAGCGGGCACCTTCTGAGAACCAGCTGGAAAAGCAGGTGCAGGCATCTCTGTCAAAAAGGTATTGCTGACACCACTAAACAATGGCAGTTGCTCAGTGTGAGTGATAGTAACAAGCACACATTTGCATTGGGCATCCATTGCCCACAGTGTTACCTTCAAATAGAAGGGACAATACAAACTGGGAAGGTGGCAGGGACTGACTTACATCCTTAACAGGGAAGGAAATCTGAAGACAAAACTAAGAGTTATCACAGAATCATTAGAGATTGGAAGGGACCTCGAAAGATCATCCAGTCCAATCCCCCGACACAGCAGGATCACCTAGACCAAGTCACACAGGAGCACATCCAGGTGGGTCTTGAACATCTTCAGTGAGGGAGACTCTACAACCATCCTGGGCAGCCCCTTCCAGTGCTCTGTCACCCTCACTGGGAAGAAGTTGCTTCTCAGATTGATTTGCAGCCTTCTATGTCCCAGCTTACACCCACTGGCCCCTTGTTCTATCACTAGATGACATTGCAAAGAGCCTGGCTCCATCCTCCTGATACCCACCCCTCAAATATTTATAGACATTAATGAGGTCACCCCTCAGACTGTGGAGTCCTTTCTCCCCTTCCCAAACACACACACTGCCATTCACCCTGCCTGTTTCTTCCTCTGTTGGCTCCCCTGACTGCAGGCTGCAGGTCACTCCTGGCTTCTCAATTAATATGAATTCAACTATCTGCATTTGCTGTCAAAGATCAAAACCCTTCCTATGTCCCACAGATGTAGGAAATCACAAATCACACCCAAGATAGAAAAGCATCAGCTTTCACAGTATCTCCTAGGAGAGCCAGTAAAGACTTAGGTACTCTGTCTAGCCTTCTGGATATTTGTGGTGGAAAGAGCATCTGCTGTCCTTTAAAGGTATTTCTGCACAATTGCTTTATGGATTCCTGGTTTTTAGTTCAATATTCCTATGGAGTGATTCAGTCTTTTGCAGTTTTTAGCCTTATGTAGGGTAATGTTGAAAATGCATGGAAGAGATATATTAACTTGGGGTTTTCTTGTTGGCTTTGGTCTTGCATGTGAACCAGAAAGACTTTTCTAGTGTGATTGTGTTCCCTGCAGTGTAACCTAGATCCAACCTGACTGGCAGATAAATGCAGGGAGAGTAACACAGAAAACCTTTATCTTGGGATTTCTGGCTGTCTTGTAAAGTCACCTCTGTAAGGGCGATTTCCAGTCGTGTCCCTCAGACTAATCCCTTATTTCTGTGTTATCCTGTGTCTCTAAGGGTCAATTACTATGAGTAAATCTGTTCTGTAGAGCTGTAAATCTGTAATGTAAAGCATGTGTAGGAAGATCTTCCTGTGAAACCTCCATGCTCACAAGCACTGGGTGGGCTAAGGAAAGTGGGACATCATGGAAGGTCCCTTGTGGTTGCATTTTAATCAATCTTGAAAGTGAAATGGAGTTATGAACTTGTAAAGTATAAGAAGTGAGATGTTCTTCAAAACAAGAACATTACCAGGCAACAAAACTGTTATAATTCATGTGTCTGCTGCTTTCTGTGGAATAGCACTTTACCTCGTGGTTGTCGGTACGAGCAAAACCCATGCCTGCTTCAGCTGAGACCCTCAGCATTTGTTGTGAATTATGTTTTTTCTACTCTTGTCTGCATATAAATCACTCGGGTGCTGCTGCTGACAGATCCTTTAGCTAAATTTAATAATGAAAGCATGTGTTTTCTTAAGCTAATTATCTCTGCTACAGTCGAAATTCAGATTAAATTTCTGCTTCCAAAGAAAAATAAGTTGAAATAGACATTTTTTGGGCTTTGTGGATTTCATTTTCTTGCATACAGCTCTATAAGTGTAGCTTCTAATGAAGCTTCTAGTGAAATCTGGCTTCAGCACTCAGGGTTGCAGTGATTACAGCTACTCAAATAAAAGGATGGCAACATAAGATGTGTGCTCTATACAAGCGTGAGAATCTTGTAAACAAAGCTGCCCATATGTTGCATCTTGAACACTTTTAACAAGGAAATTGATTTTCTTTCCCCCCTTTTCTTTGTGGCAACACTCACAAGGGTTCATGCTTTTTCACTGATAAAGCTCCTGGGACTTCTTATTTTTGTGAAAATACAGAGTAAAGGTGCATCCAAGTCAGCAGTTCACAGAATAGATGAGCTCCCCAGGGGGCTTAGTTTCTTAGGGCTTCTTAGGAAGAAGCTTGTTTTGATAAGAGAATTTGAGGAATCAGAATGAATAACAATAACAAGTGTGTACAGAAATGTGACTCTTCTGCTCTGATTTCTGACGTGGATGAACATCCCAAAGCTTGTCATCAAGATAAGTGGCTAAAACTCTATTAATGATTAAAGCAGAATGAAACTGGATGAGGTAGAAGAAGAAAAAGGGAGTTGGTACAGTGCTGTGGGTGGCTTGCCTTCTTTTTGAGGGTTTCACACAACTTAGAGGCGATAAACACAGGGCAAGGACAGAGCAGTTCAAAGAGTCTGGTGGAATCAAAAAATCCGTGGTTTGGCTTTTACAGAACATCAGGAAGCTGGGCTGGAGAGGGAGTGCATCTGAATGGAGAGAGCAAAAACCTGTCTTAACCTGGTACTGCTTTGTTTCTAAACCTCAAGATTAGGCCCCAAATACTGAAATAAAGGGAGCTGGAACTGAGTGAAGACTGAAATGGTGGAACAGACAATAAAGGGAACTCAGGATGGGAGCTAGAAAATAATAAAGAAAGGCTAATGGAGGCAGGTGATGGGCAAGTGAGAAAAAGAAAGAAAAGACAAGCTCTGTGTTCTTTGAAATATGACCGTCTGTCATTGATTTCTTTCAGAGTGAGCCAGTCAGGATCGAATCTTTTCCTCCTTTGCCCCACTTGGCATCAGTAAGACTCCAATAAGCAATCCCACTTCTTCACCAGTGCCACAAGTGGCAGAATCAAACCTGATGTCTCTAATCTATCTCATCTTCATACCTCTTCTTTTCCCAGTAGACTTTCTTTGCAGTCTTGAACAAAACCAAGAGAGAAGTAAAGATAATTGATGTCACGATTCTGTTGAAAGAAGTAGGAAACAGCAGTCTGGAGTGATTTCTACTTTTAATTGTGTAGAAGTCAGCACTGAGCTTGGCGTATTTTGTTGCTATCTTTTTCAATGTTAAATGTGTGTGATTTGATCCATTTGCCATGGACTTACTTCTCTTTTGCCTTATTTAGAGTTGCCTGGGTATTGCTCCCCAAACCATCTCTTTTCTTGCTAAATGAGGCTCTACAAGCTTGTATTGGTAGCTGAACAGTCTCAAAAGCCAGATACCATATTTCACTTTAATTTCTATTCCCAAGTATAATTTTAACAATGAACCTGTTTGTGCAATGTAAAGAAAGTAATGCAGTGCAAGTCACATTAAGAGGAAAAACTATGCTGTTGTTAACATCACAGAATTACAGAACATATGGGATTGGAAGGGACAATTGGAAAGACCATGTAGCCCAGTCCCCCCACCACAGCAGGATCATCTACACCCAGTTGCTCAGGAACACATCCAGGTGGATTTTAAATGTCTCCAGAGAAGGAGACTTCACAACCTCCCTGGGCAGCCCGTTCCAGTGCTCAGTGACCCTCACTGGGAAGAAGTTCCTTCTCACATTGATGTGGAACCTCCTATGCTCCAACTCACACCCATTGCCCCCTGTCCTATCATTGGATGACACTGAGCAGAGCCTTGCCCCATCCTCCTGACACCCACCCTTCACATATTTAAAACATCTGCTATTAAATTGCTTCACAGACAACTCCTTTCAGTCTTTTGAGGAAATGCTAAAAAGCAAACCCTTCCCTCCTCCATGTGCTGGAATTCTTTTCATTAACTCTTTTGGGTACCATCGATAATGTTGTAGTTTTTACTTACGTATCTTATGTGGCAGTGAGGATTATTTACTGAGTAAAATATCTTGTCTGAATGCCATTCAGCTAAGGCACATGCTGGGATGTAAGCCACAAGCAGCAGTTTTGTGATGATGCCTTATGTATATGTTCAAAACAAAGCCATCAGCTCTCCCTGTGACGAGGTCAGGTTCCAGTTCTGCAGTAAGCTAATATTAAAAAAATCTTTGTTTTAGCTGGAAGCTGCTGTTGGTGGAGATGAACAAAGTAACTTACACAAGGAAAGTATTACACTTGCACCAAATATGTCAAGCACTAAGAAGCTAATGCTTCTCCCTGTAGGCTGCCCTGCACACAGTGCACTTGAACGTACAGCCTAGGCAAACGAGCGCGCCGCGCAGCGCTTCAGTGCACTTTGCCAGGGGCAGAAGTGATCAAAGTCAGGCCAACACAGGATTTCTAGCACATTAAGGAACACATTCATGAACAGAAAACAACACTATCACAAGCATTCAAAGCAGGATGCTTGGATTTCTAAACTGCTGATCAAGATGAGGGATCGGGGACAGAATGCGGGCTCTCCCTTGAGGGAACCTTTGGAACAAAATGGGGGGAAGCCAAGTTCTGTTTGCTTCAGCTTCCAGATAAATTCTAACAGTGGTTTTTAACAAAAGCTCTCTGTGAGCTGTAGATGGCTTAAGTCTTTTTATGCAGGTTAGAGGCTGCTTCAGCTTGTCCTGCTCTGCCCCACCTCCTGCTTTATTGAAGGCTGCTTTGGTCTTGTGCTCAAAAAGGGGGATGGCTGGCCGAAATAATCTCCTGATGGGCTTGCTTCAGTGCCAGGACATGTGTGTGGCAAATCCCAATGGTACAAGCTGCTCAAAGGGATTGAGGAAAACAGCAAGCAAACGGTGTTCAATAAAGCTATTTTGAGACTAATTCCTGAAAATGAGGGATTATGGGAGAGTTTACACTTGGAGTTTTGTTATCTTGGCTGTTCTCTGCAGATGGAACCCAGTGCCATGATATCACAAAATACCACCTCAGTGCTTAGCCCTTTCATCAGCCTGACAATGGCAAGTTTGTATGGAAAAGGCCTGTGAGGAAGGGTTGCTGAATGCACCTGAGACCAAAATACTAAATCCAGTAATAAATAACATTACAGAAAGTTGTGGCTTAAGCCTGGCCAGCAACAAGGCATCATGTAGCTGCTCACTCATTCCTGTCCCTGTCTCTTCAGTGAGATGGAGAGAAGAATCGAAAGAAAAATGTAGAACCTCACAGGAGAGTTCTATCAGTATGACACAATGACAGAAGAAACACTAATGTATTTTTATTAGCAATAAGTGATTCACAATATGATGCTCACCATCTGAAAACTGTGTTCAGTCCATTCCCAAGCTGTGATCCTTCTTCCCACAGCCAGCTTCCTCAATAATCTATGGAGCATGATGGTTTTGTGTCAAATGTCCCCTGGGTTAGTCTCAGTCAACTGTCCTGACTGCCCTGACCCAGCTCCTTGGGAAGCTTAGCTCTATCTCATCCAAACCCAGGACACACAAGCACTCATTACATGAGTTTAGAGATGACATTGAATTTGAGGCCAGGAGGCACTATTCAAATCAGCTGCTTGGGCTTTCTGCTTCCCACATGCCATGGAAATTTCACATGGCAATCCCTATGTGAGGCCCATCACTTCTAATGAAGCTACAATACAATCTTCAGATAGTTAAATTTACTCAAATCTTGATGAAGAATCCATATCATTGCTTGTTAAGTTTAATAAGGACGATAATTTACCCGTGTAACAAACTCAATATGCATTTGTTTAAATTTGTCATATGGTGCTTCAACCATCTGAGGTTCTGATAGAGCAGCTCATTTATCTGAGCAGTTCTAGCTTAATATTGCATCTGTTCCTGTAGATACAAGCATGTACTGTGCTGTATATTGCCTGGGTTTAGTTCTGTGCCTATGTGGAATGTACCAGCTCTGCCCAAGGGCTGCGGGACAAAAGGAAATGGCCCTAGACATTAGGAATAAAAATCTTTATTGAAAGGGGCATCAGACATTGGAACAGGCTGCCAAGGGAAGTGGTTGAATTGCCATCTCTGGATGTGTTTAAAAGTTGTGTAGGTATGGAACTTAGGGACATGGTTTTGTGGAGGCTTGGGGCAGTTGTGTTAGTGGTCGGGCTCTGACCTCAAATAACTTTTCCAACCTAAGTATCCTGTGTTTCTAATGTCATACATCATCCCTAGCCTTAAAAATCTGCCTTGTTTTAAAGTAATGTTACCTGTAGCTGGAGGATGTGAATCAGAGCCTCTCATCCTGGCTGCTTATGAAATCTTCAGATATCTGTGCAGAGCTTGAGAGGGGGCCAGCTGGAGGCTGCTGCACGAACCCTGCTTGTTTTACAACCAGGTAGCTTCTGAGGACTTGTCAAGTTTCTTTGAGAAAGCCCAGTACATCCTATGATGCTCAGCCACAAACTTTGCCTGGTCTCAGGCACCCTGCCCTTGACTGTGACAGCCCTTGCTGTGAGGGACTGCAAGCTGTGTGCTCTGTGCTGCCAGAGCCACATGTGCTCTTCTTACAGTGCAGGGGATGTTACCTGTAGCCTTGTAGCTGCATCTTTGGGAGGTGGAGCAGGGGAACAGCTCAACTCTGCCAACATCATCCTGGCAAGCTAGAATGGTCCTGTTATTGCAGGGGGAAAGGGTGAATGAAATATCAGAGTACACAGAGAAATGATAAAGACCTAAATAGAGGTGTGTGTTCCCCATTTTTAGGACTGGGACCTTTTTCCTAAAGAACTTTCTAAATAGTAGTGTTTGAGAACAGACCATTTAGTGGTGACAGCACAGTGATCTAGAGAACATATGTCTTGAAGACACTGAGCACTGCCATCTCCTCCCAAGCTCTTGATTCATGTTGGGGGTTTTGAGCTTTGTGAACTCTAGCCCGACATCTTCCTACAGAGGCAATCATTGTCAGTGCACAGTGAAAGCAGGAGACAGACACCTGATCACTGAGCATTTCGTATAGTTTGTAGTGGTTTGGGAAATAAATCTTTGTGCCTTCCCATAATCTTAATGATTGAATATGAAGCTATCTTTAGGCTGTGAATGGAATATTTTTCAGCATCACCTGCTGCAGTATGTTTTACAATTTGAAATGCTGAAGAAAAGCAGCGAGTAGAAGGTGCTTAACTGAATCAGTCTTACCTTTTCTGGTCCGTAAAAGTGGAGACTTTCTCATCTCACTCTCCGTGACTGACTTGATGGACCTATAAACTGTTTTGATATCTAATCTCATATTGGTGTCATGCTGCATTGTTTAAAGTGACGTGGATGGCCTAGGCATAAAAACCCAATGTCATTGCTGAAGCCTGTTGCTTGCTGAGGAGCAAGTCTGAGCTTTGCTATCAGCAAAGACCATTAGGTGTTTGCCCTGCAGCCAGGGTACAGTGTGAAATGTTTGCACTGGGACAGGTAATGCCACAGCTGTTGCACCACAATCTGCCTTTAATGACATGAAAATAGCTTTCTCCAGAACTGCTGCCACTGGGTTGCAACTAGAGCTGAACCTTGCTGCCTTTCCTTATGACCTTGGCAGGTTTAGTACCACTGATTTTACAGGCTTTGCTACGATGGGCTCTTCCAACAGTTGATCCCATCATACAGGCAGCCACTGCTTGACCTGTCCCAGTTTCTTCTGATTGCACAACAGCAATGGTTTGTTACCTCTTCCTGAGTAGTTTTGGGAACGTGGCGTTAGAGTTGCTGCTAGATAGGCCTCCCTGGAGTTTTTCAGTGTTTAAAGTGCACAACAATAAAAGAAACCTACCAGAGCTTATTAGGAGAATCATAAACAAGGGCAATAAGTAAAAGTGAACTTTACATCAGTGTAATTCCTTATTAAGTGTCTTGTGTTTGTCTTAGTTTATGCTGTGCTCCCATGCAAGCAGGAAGTAAACCCAGCCTCAAACATTATTTTAAACTAGCAGGTGTCTAATATCAGTGGAAAAGGCAAAAATTGGGATGAATTGTCAAGGCTGCCTCAGAGCAGGGATGTGTGTGAGTGACAGCTCTGTGCCATACAGCAAGCTGCTGCTGGCTTGAAATATGGTGTAAAGGCAATTGAGTGCAGCATGAAATCCCCAGCCAAGTACAGCCTGTCCCCAGACTGATGTTGTCACTTCAGACAAATACCCAGGAGGTCTGCTCCTTTGCACATAGCACTCGTTTAGCAGCTCACACTGGCAAAATCTCCTTGTGTTGTATTCAATTAGGACATATTTTGTGTTTGAATTGGATAGATGCATTTCAGTTATGGATTGTAAGTAGCTTTGGAAAGAAGTTCAGATCCTCAAAGTGTTTAGATTTGACTCCTATTTAAACTGGAAACTTCTTAAAAGCTTCAGGGCAAAGTGAAAGCTAGGGGTATAAAGCAGCTTGCTTTGTCCCAGGTGTAAAAACCAATGTTTGGAGAATAATAGGAGAGGAAAAACAAAGTGGAAAATATTGACAAGATGTTGCAACAAGAACAAGATGTTCTTCCAAGTACCATTAGTCTAGCCCATACTATTATGCTGATACTTGCTCTGTATCCCAGAAGAGGTTCAATCTTATCAACCAGTCAGCAGCACATCACTAACCTCACATGGTAAAGCCTCTAGACTTTTGGGGGCAAACACGAATGTGATGCTCATATCACAGTAAGTAACGTGTGTGTCACCCATACAAATAGCACAGATGCATCTTCACTGAGCAGCACTTAACAAGTTTCCCATGTCATCCTCCTCTTATTTAGTACTTCTTACATTTGTTTTTCTTTCATCTCTGAAAGCGCAGATCGTTATCTGCCACTTCTTGCCTGTTGATATAAGAGCCACATCATCGCTTAAAGTTTGCCTTAGAATCAGTGAAATGCTTTGCTAGCTAGACTTAGCTGTGTTCTTCTTGTTGGTGCTGCTTTTAATTTTTGTGGGTCTTCCTGAGAATAAGGGATTTTTTTAATACTTCTGGCAGTTATAGTCTGATAAATCAGTCTAAGGATTACATGTGGTTTTATTTATCTACTAAGGAAGTGCAAAGTTTCTAGAAGAGCAGAGAAACTGGCTAACCAGGCTATGAAATGCCTCTCATAAAGTGGATTATATCTTTAAATTTTAGTATATGATGGTAATTATTTCTTGGCCTCCTCTATTACACTCTCCTCTGTTTTTAGCCAGTTTTGCTAAAACAGTGAGACAAATACAACAGTCAAATGGCAAAAGCATTGATCTTTCTGATTGTCATTTAAAATACTCTAAGTTAATATTTTTCAATGTGTTTTAAGGGCTTTGTTCTGAAACTGAGCATCAGCGACTTAAAAGTCTACTAGCCAACTGTTGTATTTACTATCCAGTCAGTTAAAGACACTTATGGGTCACTTTGATGTCTTCATGGCTGTGCTTATTCTGTAGAGTAAGAAGAAGTTACAACAGTGAGAGTTGCCAGTCTGTGCAGCAAGGAATTTGGCATATTAGCTCAGATCTTAAAGCTTGTGTTAGTTCCTGATGTCTTGACTTGAAATCTAGGACATTTTGAAGTCTAATGTCACTGTAATCAATAACTTCAGAAAAGCACAGTCAAATGTTAAAAGGATGCATGGCATTAATCAGGTGCATTTTGAAAATATTATATAGGGAAATGCTTTGCTACTCAGTCACTTAGTGCTTCAGTTTATCTTGGAAAATGGCTTTTCAGGAAAGCAAATTGTTTCCACAAAGTAATATTTGACAGACATGTCTGCCTTTTTGTCAAAGGCTCTGGGATAAATGGCTGTTTAATTCTATCATCAGTTTTAAAATAATTTAGGTCTATTGCTGCCTTGCAGATATACTATCTAATTCTGGGATAGATTCACAGTTCAGCTTATCTGTTAATATGGCAGCTTTTTCAACTAGAGAACTATTAGAAAATAGCTTAATTTTTTGTGTCATAAATACTTTTCTTTGATTTAACACCTTCTCCTTCGAATGGCATTAAATCTTCGAGTAAATAGAGTACTTTCTAGCCCAAGTCACTTAGAAGCATTCTCGCCCTTCATTTGTCTACACAATGCCCTGAGAAGAAGTATTTACCTCTCAACATGAAGCAAATTTGGTTTTATACTAGAGCAGCTTTGAACTTGTGAGTCTGGAGTGCACCCATAGCATCACGGTGGCTTTGAGTGCGCCTTCAACAAGTTTGCCAGTGACACCAAGCTGTGTGGTGTGGTTGACCTCTAGAGGGAAGTGAGACCATCCAGAGGAGTGAGAACTGGGCCCATTCAAACTACATGAGGTTCATCAGGTTCAAGTGCACGGTGCTGCATTTGGGTCAGGGTAATCCCAGGTGCAAATAGATGCTGGGGAGTGAATAGATTGAGAGCAGTCCTAAGGAGAAGGACTTCAGGGTGTTAGTTGATGAGAAGCTCAATGTGAGCTAGCAGCATGTGGAAGTCCAACCATATCCTGGTCTGTAGCAAAAGAAGCATCACCAGCAAGTCAAGGGAGGTGATTCTTCCCCTCTGCTTTGCTCTTGAGAGACCTCACCCGGAGTCCTGTGTCCAGTTCTGGAGTCCTCAATACAAAAAGGGCAAAATAGCATTGGAGTGTGTAGAAGGGCCTCTGTAAAGAAGAAAGATGACATTGACATTCATATCAGAGACAGATCTCACAGCTCTCACTGGTGCTTCCTTTGGCTATGCCTGCTCTTGCCTTTCCCTGTTGCCAGGCTAGAAAGCATCTTGCCTCAGTAACCTGTCCTTCAGGGTCTTCCTCACTCCTCTGATAGCACACTGCTTTCTTATCTTGATGCCTCTGTGTTTTGAAGGAGCTGTGAATCTTCTGTTTCAACTAGTAGAAATGTTGGTGTAAGCCCAGTACTGTCATGTGCCACCAATCCTGTTCTTTAAAATTTGCAGTAGAATAGTCATTGTCTGCACTATGTGGATCACAGACTCCAGAGAGTGTGCATGTGAAGGCAATTTTATTACCGAACATGCTCTCTTTTATAGCCTTTTGGCCACCCTGTTAACTTTCCACAATGCTGTTTTTAGTTAGTGAATTATTCAACATTAGGGTTAGAAGACTTTCACCAATTATCTCGTTGCCACCTTACACATTCCATTCTCTCCTGCTTGCCACAGTCCTCAGTTGAGGTGTTTAACTCTTCAGCTGTTGTTCCCATGGTTTAAGAGGTAGCTCTGCATCTCTCTCCACATCTGTCCTCTTCCAAGGGACCACTTCACTTGCTCTCCTGTATGCCCCATTCCTGGATTTAACTATGAGAACTGGGGGCATTTATTCAGCTGGCCAGGGTAAAGGTACTTAGCCCTGTGACAGTAGTACAGCTCAGCCTACTGCTCCATTGAACTCTTCTGCTACAGTGACATCTCCCCTTTATCATCCCAGGCACAGGTCCTTTGTGCATGAAAGGACCAAATCAGTGGACTCCTACTGCCTTGTTTTGAACATCTCTTGTTTTAAGAGTCAGAGACACCGCTTATGATTTGGGCTCCTGGTGGATCTGACAGAAGATGGATGTGAAAGCCTAGCACCATTCTATACATGATTAAATATCAATTGTTTATGACAGTGTGGCATGCTGGCTACAGTACCTGTTATTAGATATTAATTCAGAATGAAGGAAGATGACACAGGAAGATGAAAATAAGCAGATCTGGCACAAACACGGTGTAAAATTTAACACAACATAATTTACTAAAGCAGAGTTCAGATCTCCTTGCAATGTATGTAATAATAAGGATTAATGTCCACAAAAAACAGAGGTTTTTTGGAAGAGAAAATAACTAATGAGATGCTAATAATGTGTAACGTTTCCTAAAATATGCTACTGCCTTTGTCATTACAAGACTTTTTTTTCTCCACATATGTCAAACCACTTTTCAGTAACACAAATTCCACTTTTAAAGGTTTTAGATAGGCATGTATTGGAAGGATGAGGGTGATGCTCAGGAAGGTAGTTCAAAACAAAAGCAAACTCTGATCTTGTTTATGTCATCTGACAAGCTGGCAGAGCAGGTGGCAGCTGGGTGCCAGGTACTAGTGACTCTCCTGGTGTGCTGAACCACCAGGTCTCTGTGCCCAAAGTAATTTACTCGGGGCTGCTTAGCAGTTACAGAAGCTCAGATAGTCCTTTATCACTTTTTCATTGCAGTGAAATGTACAGGGGAAAAAAAAACTCTGTGCGACTTGATCTAGGTGATCCTGCTGTGGCCGGAGGATTGGACTAGACGAACTTTCAAGTCCCTTCCAATCCTTGCTGTTCTCTGATTCTGTGAACTGGAACTGGGGATTATACTCTAAAAAGCTTTATGGCTGTATAAATATGTTCCCCATACTAATGTGCCCTAGGTTTGCCATTCAGCTTGCAGAGCCTTTCCTCCCATGTAGACAGCCCTGTGTGAGTGAAGCCTTCCTCCCCCAACCGCCCAGTTAATCCTATGGGCCAATCTCACAATGAAGCTGTAATTGGGTGTTTGTAGTATCGTGAGAAGTTGGAAAAATAATTGCCATCACCAGGTCTGCTTCAGAGAAAGACATGATGTGAGGCTGAGCTGTTCAAGTCCAATGAAATATTTAAAAGTATAATCTATTTAAAGTGCTGCATGCTATGTTCTTCCCCGGGTGCGAACGTCTGGAGCAGCTCTCCAGCTGGTGGGAGCTGGCGTTGTTTCACTTGCTTCAGCAGGGATGTGCAGATTTACTGCAGCGGAGGATGGAAACAGCTTGGCAGTTGGAGTGCGCCTGCTCATGTACAGAAGTTTCTTGTAATCCCAAACTATAAATTGAAGTGTGGGAAGATATTTCTTTTCTCTTTTTGACAAGATTTCCTGCCTCTTCAAAGTTGAGAAGATTAAAATGCCAGTCCATTATTTTGTTTCTGTAAATTAACGGTGTTTCCCAAGCTTCCAAGTACCTGAACCTTCTTAGGCAGAGTTCGGGGTTAACAAACAGCTTAGTCTTAATTAACTCCGTCGGACCTGTTCAGATTCCACTCTGACTTTATCACTGCCTTAAGTCCCATTTTCCCTGTAGCAATGTGTTCAGTCCAGGAATACCACAGCAGCAGTCAGGGAGCCACGAGGCTCGGAGCTGACTCTGCTAGGCAGACAGGTAACAGATCCCTGCTTGGAACAGGGTCCCTGCTCTCTGGCATGAAACCTTGCCTAGCTGTCTCCAGGCAGAAAGTTTCTAAGCTGAGGGACATGACCAGAGTAAGTTTAATCATTTGCCCTTGTTCTGCTTAAATATGAATGGCTTTCTGTTGTCCTCCTTTCAATCTTACATGATATATGCAGCTCAAAATTAATCACTTAAAGATATAATGAGGAGGTTATCCTCTCCCTGCAGGTATGTGGAAGCTGACTTGATTAGATGACTTCATGTGTGACACCACAACAGCCTCTAGACCCCCTGCAGTAAATTGATTGTCTGTTGACTGCTGTTTTTCCACCTTGTCAGCTTTCATAGGTTTTCATTTGCTGTATTGTCAATGGCAGCCTCCCTCCATGACTTACTAGGAGAGGGAAAGCTAATCACTTTCTTGACCAATATATCTCAGCTATCTCACAGAGGATCCTTTTCATTTCACTTACCAGTAATGGAATCCACTAGCTGTCTTTTGGAAATGCTCAAAACTCCTTTATTTATACACAGCAGCCATTTATTGATAAATTACTAAGCTATAAATAAAACCAATGTATTAAGTACTGTTTTCCTTTTGCTTTTATTACTTCTGGTGACTTGTATACCCTTCAGCAGATGTGCCAGTCCTGTGTAATATTAAGGAATACTTACATTCTTGAGTAACAGATCATCAAAATGAAAACCCGAATGGATGAACTGACAAGAAAAACATGACATCCTCTTTTTCTTATATTACAAAGGAGTGGAGTAACACAACCTGCTAGGACCTAGTTTATTGTCTGGCTGAAAGCATTCCACTGGGTTTTTAATGAAATTGTTATGGCATAACTACTCTTCATGGCCTGTGATGCTGCTTGAAATGCGGGAAATAAAAAGGATGAAGTATGAAGTTCTTCAGGAAGGCATAAGCTTAGCATGAAACATGTCGTTCTTTCTGGTCTTCTGATCCTGAACTAAAAGTGATCTTTCAGCTCTAGAAATAATTGAGGAAGGGAACCTTTAAAACAGCACTGAGGTTCAGGTGAAACCTGCCATGTCCTATCATGTCATCTAATGATCAGACAAGGGGCAATGGATGTAAACTGGAACATAGGAGGTTCCACATCAATATGAGAAGGAACTTCTTCCCAGTGAGGGTGACAGAGCACTGGAACAGGCTGCCCAGGGAGGCTGTGGATCCCCTTCTCTGGAGGTGTTTAAAACCTGCATGGACATGTTCTTGTGCAACTGGATCTAAGTGGTCCTGCTCTGTCAGGAGGATTGGACTAGATGATCTTTTGAGATCCCTTCCAAACCCTAATCTACTGTGTGAAACTTGCGTTCAGCTGTACAGATACAAACCCACTGAAATTGGGAATTTAGGACTTAACCTAATTAATTGAAACTTAGCCAGTGTACTACCTGAGCACTGCTAAACACATTGCTGAGCATTCTTTCCTTTGTGTTCCTTAATGTGACATCTTATTTGGGAAAGGCTTTTAAAAAAGGCTTAGATACCAGATGTTGGAGAGCACTGCGACCAGAAACAGTCACAGAATGTCACTCCTAGATTTATAATTCCCTAGCTAGTCTCTGTGTCACTGTGCTCAACTTACTCTTCCTAAAGCACAGGGCCCCTGGATAGTCTGTCTAGTTTATCTTTTTAGTCTCCCCATCCCTCTCTCAACAGGAAAAGCAAGCTAACTTCCTTCTCACCCCATTTTGATCATGTTCCAGTCACGCTTGAAATCCATTATTGCTTAAGCTGCAGCACATCTGTCATCACTCCTTTTCCTCTCTTTGGAGCCACCTGCACTGCTTTCAGATCTTCTAACACATCTAACTGTGAATTATTATCTATCCTAAACAATTGTTCACAGACACACCATGCATAAGGAGTTGGTCTTGTGCACTAGGTCTGCTTTGGAGGTCACTTACTGTAGCGTGAGCTTCAGCTCCAAGGTGGCTGTGAGGGAAGGGAGCGCTTATGTCCTGTGCAAAGGACCTGATAAGTGCTGGTTAAAAACTAGGCCTTTTCTGGGGTGATCCTGGCAGGCACAGTACTAGCTGGATAAATTCCTAGAAGCTCTTGAGGACCTCCCAGCATCACCTGTGGGAGAAAAAAATGCCAGTGTACTCCTTAGAATGGAGCTTCAAAAACAGCTGTGCTGTGTGTTAGTGCTGTGACTTCTACACAGAGGGGCAAACACAGTCTAATACTTCCTGATAGTCTGAAATAACTAAACCAGGCTGCAAAATCATCTTCTGTGCCTGACCGGTTGACTCAAAGCCAATACCTGATAAACTCAGCTTTGTTTGTTTGTCTGACACAACTTTCTTAACCAGAAGGTGAGAATTAATCCATCCAAGGAAACCCTAGTCGATGGTGCTGTAGTGGCACAACTGACCCCAGTGCTCTGTAAGAGAGGAACTGTGCTGCTGCCCTCTGGCACAGGGGGGACAACAAAGCTGGGCAGTGTGCTATCATCAAAATACACAATAAGCCAGTTACCAGGGAGATGCAGACCCTGAGTCTGTACTCAAAGCAGTTTTCACTTGGTGCTATTTCCAGCACTGGAAACGCAAAGGTCCATTTTGTGTGTTTTATGCAAAGCAGACTGAAATCAACATCACACTTCATTTGGCTCCCAGCAAGTTGGAGAGAGAAAACATATAGAACTATAAACATATTTATTTCATAGCACTTGTGGAAGAGGAAAAGGAAGCACCTGAGCCAAGCAGTTGGTCTTGGCACTGTGCAGTTTTAGGATGAAAACATCACTACTATTCCAGGCTGAAATTCTTGCAGAGCTACACCAAGCAATTACGACCCCCCACTATTCCCAGTCCTCAACTCCCCCAGGGGTTGAAAAAGGGGACATTGAAGTTACTCCTTGCCATAAGGAAGGTGCAACTATTCTGTGGTGACACAAAACTGCAAAGACTCTGATGCTGAGGTTTCAGAGCCAAAGGAGGCTTTTCCATAGCATGCTCTACAGTAAAGAAAATAACTGATGGTAGGAGATCCACGTGGCAGTGCTGGTGGAAACCTTGGTGGCAAAGTAGCTGCTTTACTGGAGCAGTCAATAGTTGGGTAGGGCTGCTTGGTCCCTGGTGTTCCACAGCATGGCAGAGGTTTCTGTAGTTTGTGTACAACAGACGTGGAACATTGAGTGAAAGCTGATTTTATGGGGGACAAAAGCAAATGAGTGTGTGCAGTAAGACTGAGGAGAAAGAGAAAAGGTTCACTGTGGTGTTCTGAACTTTAAAAGGTTATTTCTGAAGGTCTTAAATGATGAATTCTAACAAATGGTAATAGTTGTGTGAGCTTCAAGGTCTAAACCATGCTTCCATGTTTTGTACCTTGCACAACTTATTTTGTAAGAATATAGCTGTTTCCTTCTTAGGTGCTGAGTGCTCCTGCTCTGGGGGTTTCTCCTGGAGACAGATTTTGCAGCCTGTAGGACTCTTACTGTTGCCGAATAACTAAGCGATACCCCACAAGGATCCATGCTGCCTCCTGCAGCCTCCAGCACCTGGGAAGTGGCTCTGTGACAAGAATCAAATATTCCCAGGCTCCCACTTGACAGAGGCTGGTAGAGCTGGAGCCGTTCTGCTCCAGTGTCATCTCTCGCTCCTATCCGTACACTTTTATAGCTGACTCCACATTTACTTGGTAAAGTCACAGAAGAGACACCTTCTTTCTGAAAAGCATCTGTCACCAAGCCTTGGGTGTTTTTAACTTTCAGAACCAAGCAGGTTCTTTCGCTGTTTTCATAGCAAAATTCATATGATTTCTGAAAAGCCTCTCTAATAGTGGTGATTTCCTATCTCCTTTTGTGTCTTCTGGAGACAAATGACATCAGCTCTGTGCCAGTCCTTTCACCTCTTTCCTTACAGCATCAGTATGATTCTGTCAGGGGACTGCACATGCTGAGTGTGCTGTAAATTAATGTGTGCAGGGTGTTCGCATCTCCCAGCACAGAGCAAATACTGAGCACGGAAGGCAAGCAGCAGGCCACTGTTGTTTAATTTCACAGTCTGGTATTCCCATTGCATGAGAAATTTCAACCTTGGCTTTTTATAGCTATTAAGAGTGATCGGAAGCAATTGTCAAACAGAGCTTGTTGGATTCTGACAGATTACTTTCTTTTCCTCAACGTTCTTCTGTCACCTATATCTTATAAAGCAAAAAGCATGGCTGTCCCCTGCCGCCTCTGGTCCTCATTCCCCATCTCCTCCAGCCTGGGAAAGGTTAGCCACATGTCAGCTTTCTGACACAGCCAAGTTACCTCCTTGGCTAGACCTCTCCTCTACAAGGCAAAACCCACTCAGCACTTAATGGGCTGCCCAGAGGGGTTGTGGATTCTCCTTCTCTGGAGACGTTTAAAACCCACCTGGATGTGTTCTTGTGTGACTTGCTCTAGGTGGTCCTGCTCTGGCAGGGGGATTGTACTAGATGATCTTTCAGGCTCCCTTCCAATCCCAAACGTTCTGTGGTTCTGTGAACACCTCTTCTTTCAACTTTGGGGCACATGCAGTCCTTTGTGCCACGCACAGGCGTGGCCGTTCAGCCACAACTGTACACGTCGCGTGGTATTAGAAGACAGGCAGCAGTCACTAGCAGTGACTTGCTTAAAACTGTAGAGTTGCTTCAAGTTTTCCTCTTTCTATTTTTATCACCTCCAGCTGAGCTCCCCTCAGCAGGCTGTTATGACACCTCGCTCCCACCCTCTCGCACATCTGGCAGACAGTAGTCACAAGCAAATTGTGGGATTTTAATACTTCCCTCCCTCTCGACTGCATCAAACTAAGCTCCTGTCTTACAGGGTAACTAACTTCCTACCCACAGCTTGTCAGCTCTTGATGGTGACTTGCCAGCGAATAATTTTAATGCAGTGCAATCTTTGCAAATGGGACCTGCAGATTATTTTCACAGTGAAAATCATTAGTAGGGATAATTAACTGAGACTGTGGTGATGAATAGCGCTGCACTACTGATCAGTGTAATAAAGAGCAGAAGCCACTAATTATAGATAGCAAGCCTTGAAGCCAATGAGAAATTTAATTTAACAAATCTACAGACTCCACACAGTCTAATGTAACTTTGCAATTATCATAATAAAGTCTTGCCACAGACGATGCTTCTGGGAATGTTCCATGTACAAGTATGTGTGCCTGTCACAATAAGAAGCTTTGTTATCTATCAATTACAGCATCTCGAGAAAACGGGTTAAAACTGCTGTCTCTGACTAGGTGCTTGTCTTCTGTGATTCCTGAAGGAGGCCAGAGCTCAGATGCATTCTCGTGAGCTCCAAAGGTCCCAGAATCTCTGAGCAGATTTCAAAACAGGACCCCAGTGTTTTTAGGGGTGTTAGATGCACATTTCTCACTTAAAGTCATCTAGTTCACTGTGCTAAGCACTCTTTTCACTTGTCATGTGTCACAGTCCATCACGTTAAAGTGATGGGTCCTGGGCAGTGCAAAGTGATGGGAACCAGCCTTGCTATCCCCATGTGCATATACAGCAGATGCTGCTTGACAGTGGCTGTGGAATGGCCTGCAGCTGCACATGTTGTACCTCAAACTCTGAAAGAGGCTGTGTGCATTAAATACCTCTGCTAGTAACCAAATCTGTGACGTGACTGCTTTCACAAAATAAGGCAAACCCTATCTCCTCTCAGCTTTCAAGCCTCTTTCTCATAAGCACTTGAGAAACGCCCTGAGCGAAGAAGAGAGCAGAGGGGGTTGCTGGGTTTTCATCTGTTTTATCACGGGTTTTTCAAGTCATTTTTAACACACAGCATATTATCTGTAATTACAAAATGCACTGTTTATCAGTGCTGTCCTGGTATCTGTGGTCTTGTCTGCAGATTCACTTCCCTTTAGTGACTTGCTGCAGGATTTTGGAGCTTCATTGGCTGAGTGAAGGTGGAGTAAGCAGGATTCCCAATAGCACAAGTCTGCTCTGCTTTAAGGTCTGCCTGTAAAGTAAGAATATGTAAAAGGAGACAAGGGATAATCTACAGCAGTCCTTGAATCTCTTGGTGGCTGGCAAAAAGCAGGTAGATAACAGTGTTCTCTGTGTCCAGTTTATAATGGATGAGCATGAGTGCCAATCCACCTGAAAGGTGTGCAGGAATGATCTCCAGAGCTATCAGTTCAGAAGGCTTTTTGAGGAGGATCTTAAAGTAAGGTAGACAAATGTGTGTCAGCAGTCATCTGAGTTCAAATGTTCCTGTCTTGAGATTGGAATGGGCTATGTGGTTTTGAGGTCCTGCCTGGGCCTGCTTTGCATGCTTTAAGGTGATTATTGTTCAGATGAGCCATAACCCTTGTTGTACCTGTCATGTAAAGCTCCAATATGTTTCAGGATTTCTCTTCCAACTTCTGTGGCCTCAAAGTCATCTAAAAATAACCGTACACCTGAAGGAGGCAAGGGAGAATGTCTTGAAGTACAAGCTAACGTTAAGTTGAGGAAAATTAGATTAAAAGTAAAACCTATAAAAACTGGATGTATATGGGGACTTGAGCTGGATTCTGCCCAGGTGCTTTGTGACCCTTGTGCTGCTTCTGAGTGCCTCTGTTTGCGCTGATTTTATGCACTCCAGCACGGAGACTGGGAGCTGGGGCTTAGGAGCTGTCAGTCACTGTATGGTTATGTCAGAGCTGTGCACAGAGGAACTAAACCTGTGATGGCCAAATCCAGGCTCAAGTTAGTGCCTCATCACTCGTGTTTGCTTTCCTATTTAATCCATACAACAAGTCAACAACCCTGACTGGGTGCACTAAAGGGAACAGCGCAGCGCTCGCACAGCGCATCCCAGCTTTCTGTTTTCAGTGTGAACTTCTTGGTCTGGAAGTGAGCACAGCTGACTTTCCAGACTGTGTTTTTCTGTTGATGTGAAAACACAGTTTCTAACTGGCTTTCACTTGCTGTGGCGTTTTTGAAAAGTTTATTTCAGGACAGATTCTAGAGAAGAAATAAAAATAGAAAGTTCCATTACAAAACAAACTCCATTAAAAGCTGATAACTTGATTAAGCTCCCAGAATTCATGTGAGTGGGAAAGAGTTAGTGTGGCCGGTCAAGAAAAGGTACAGACTGATTAAACTATTACCATTGACATCGTGTGATATTAATGCAATATTACCAATTAGTTTAGCACTCATTAGAGCATGAAGAGAGCAAAAGGTGGTGATCTTCTGGGGTGGATAATGTATCATGATCAAAGAGAGACAATGCAAAAGTAGGTTAGCTCCCTAAGGAATCCAGCACCGTGCTCACGCTTAAAAAAAGCAACTACTGCTCGCCACTCTTTGTGTTATCCCTTATCTGTACAGAAGGAGAGTGATAGGTGAAGCTCTGAGAATTAACTCTGCCATCATGACAGCAAAAGGGATCAACACTCCTGCTTTAATACTGATAATGGAAAAAAAACCCCTCTGCCTTAAATGTCTCTTTTATGAATCTAGCTATCTGTAGCTACGTGAAAGAGGGTTTGAGATATCTTTAAATACTCAATTTATCCAGAACAGGTAATTAGTCTCACTCGGCTAAAGCAAGCCTTCTTTCAGAAGAAGATTTTGAGATATTTAATGTTGCTGGAATAAGCTGGATTAATTACAGCAAATTGTCAATCACGTTGTTTCACTGAAGCAAAAATAACTTGTAGACTTCAGTAATTTCTGTTCTTTTTTCAATGGAGATTTTCAAACCTGTCTTCAAAGTTTGAGTGACAGTGAAATATGTGTTTTTGGATCAGACCTAGATGTTTCTGACTGCAAGGAGGAGAGAGAAAGTGTGTTTAGTGTGTATGATGCCAGAAGAATGGGCCTGGAAACTACCACAAACTCTTACCCTCAGGTCTGTTTAATTAGTTTAAACTGGAGTGAAAAGAGTTGCAAAATCAGACAGGTAGATCCCAAGCTTATCTCGTTCTGTTGCATCCTCAGATAACGTCCTGGTCATAAAACTCATTGTAAATTTCCTACAAGAAAGCTCAAAAGCTGCTGTTCTGTGCAAATAGTATTAAAAACCTGCTTTTTTTCTAAAGCAGAATGAAAATTATTCTTTGTAACTTTCTGAGGTTGTGACAAAATTCTTCTTGCAAGGTCTATAGTTGAAGAATAGCCTCACTTGTCCTTTGATCGCAGTTTATCCTTATACCAAAAATGCTCACCAAAGCATCAGAAGTTTTAAATGTTGGATATAAAGGTAAACTTACACTATGTAAAAAGGAATCCAAATACAGAGTTGTTTTTTTTTTTTTAAATTGATGTCTTCCCATGTGTTTGACTGTTTCAATTAACAAATGAAATGATGAGCATGACAGAGCACTGGAATGGGCTGCCCAGGGCTGCTTGCAGAGTCCCCTTCTCTGGAGATGTTTAAAAACCCTCCTGTGAGACTGGATCTAGGTGGTCCTGCTGTGGCAGGGGGATTGGACTGGATGATCTTTTGAGGTCCCTTCCAATCCCCAACGTTCTGTGATCTAGGAACCTGTGCTACACAAGCATATCTGAAAAATGAACAGGGTAGAGATGAAACCTGAGAATTTCTTGCAATGAAGTTTGTTCTTTCATGAAACAAGAAGCCATCTAAGATTATCTCACAGAAATGACAAAATGTCCTCTGGCTCAAGCTTTTTGTCATCACTTTTTATAGCAATGTTCTTGGCAAAGTGTGTTTAGGTGATAAAACAGAAGGTAAAACATTTGGGAAAATTCTGAGCTTCTGTTTGCTGCTGATTCCTTGACCATTGAAATACTTAGGAACTTTAAAAAAAAAAGTCTCTGAGTGCTGGCTGCAATGCAGGGATCAAGGGACGACACATACAGACTAATGTAGTCTTAGTGAAGCCATTTATTACAAACAAAGCATGTATTTTTATACCTTTTTGTTATGATCTCACTCTCAAGCATCTACTGTGATTGGTCGAAGACCATTAATCACACGATAGCCACCCACTCTAAAAGCAATATGATTGGTTTCTTCATATCTGTCTTCTCCCCCCATGGCTCAGTCTTTCTCATCCCAATGAGTTATTCTCTGCTTTGGTTGCCAACTTCTCCTTGCTTGATACATCAGCATAAAGATGTCTTTCAGTCACTTGCTTAATGTCCTTCAGTCACTTACAATGCCTTCTGTTCAAACTCTTGTCAGCAACTCACAGAGGTCTGGATCGACCTCATGTCCACTCTCTTTCTGGTAGTCCACTACATCTGAGCTTTGAAATGAAATAATTACTTCAACAATTGAATCTCTTTTTAAAAAAACCACACTTTTAAAGAGACTGTGAAGAATATATTTGTTCATTTGAAAATGAATTCTTTTGCACTCTTCCAGGCTGGTCACTCAAACAGAACAGCCAAGTTCCCCGGTCACACAGAATTACATGTATTTGCTGTGCACTAATGAGGGAATGATGTGGAAAATTGTAAGTGTGCTGAGTGCTTCACATCCAGGCAAACTGTTGCCACTGGCAAGGATCATCTTTCTCTCTTAGGTAGTGGCTAGATAGTGACCCAACTCAGTGGTGCTCAGAGCAGTGCAAAGAAGGAGCATACAAATCCTCTCACCCATTCTCTGCTGAAAAGAAGCAGGAAACCCATCATTACCCTTTGTATACTGTGGGTAAGGAGACATGAAAAAGAGCACACTTGAAAAACTAACCACCCATCTTTGAAATCTTTATTAGGAAGAGATGTTTTATGTTCTAGGGTCATTTACCTTGATGGTTTGGGAAGGTTGGGAGGGTAACTTAGATTTCATGGTAAATTATTTGCTTTATGATTATTTTATGGTTCTCTTTCTGGATACCGATAGAGGTACATATTGAAAGAAATCAAAAGGAAAAGCCTACTATGAGATTGCATAGGTGCTTCTTTCTACTTGGAAGAACATTTAAAACATGGCTATAGGAACTCCCTAGCTAGAAGACTTTGCTGCCACCACTTGCTCTTAATTTCAGTTTGGTATGATATGACTGGAACAGGAAAAAAGAGCTGCTTTGGTTTTGTCTTGGATCAGTAGATACTCCTCAGTACACAATCCAGGAGGGGAAACACACAGCACTTTCTCAGTGAACATCAGACTGCTGTGATGAAGTTGTGTAGGTGTTACCTTGCTAGAACAGAAGGATGCAAATGAGATAGCCTGGTTTAAAAATGAATGGGTAAATAAACTCACGCTAAACAAATGGATGCCGTGTTCACACAGATCCTTCTCCGCACACAATACCTTTAACAGCAGCCTTCAACACCCTAATGTGGAATGCGGCCGGGCAACAAGTGTAAATACAACTGACTTAATTCTCTTTATTATCAGAATGTTACTTGAGGTAATTGACTGAGAGAGATGTGGAGGTACTCTGTAAATTCAGAATAGGAGATGGTTTTAAATTAGGCATATCTCATGTGGTAGCTTCTTGTCTACCATCTTCTGTTTCCAAAAAAAAAGATACCATCATCGAGGGAAACCTATGAAATAACGTATTGTTTTCCTTGGCAACTCATTCTCACAGGAGGTGTATCACTAAATTCAACTGAATTGTTCAAAGAATTGCCACATCTCTGGAGAATCCGTGTTGGTTCCAAGAAAATTTAGATTATGATCTACTTAATTTTCTCCAATTCCCTACAAGAACTTTAAAAGTGGGAAATACTGGGGTGTTGTGTGTTCTGCATTTAAATTACAATCAGATTCCAGCTGGAGACCGCAAAACACATCAGAACCCTTACAAAGAGAGTACTTGCCTTAGCTTCTATTTTGAGACTCCTTAGCAGTATCACCTTGTCACAACAGCTGTTCCACGAGTGAGATTGGTGTGAATTTCTCCTCTACTACCTGGCAAGCTTAAATGTTGTAATACATTTTCAGTTCATTTTAGGTTCAGGTATCGCTAGGAGCAATCTTCATGTTCATCAAAAGGAACAAGATGCAAAGATTGCAAAGCAGAGATTCAGGAACTTAAGCAAACTGCTGTCAGTTGGAAGCCTCAACTGAGCACCAGGCAGTAGAAGTTCAGTTGCTAATTTTGCCAGAGTAATTGTCTAGAGGTACAAAACTGCTGCCAAGCTGCTCCTTTGAAAGGATGGATATGCTGGTGGTAGTCCTGAGAAGAGCTCTGAGTAAATGAGAACAAATTCAGTACCTATACCCTTTCACTGATTTGCTACTCTGTGATTTCACCTGGTAGCAAAACCTACTATAGTTACAGGTTCCTTAGCTGTGACTCAGGAAACTGATGTTCTTGGTTACAAATCGTAAGGTGTTGTAAACAGGCTGGGTTAAGTAAGTAGGAAAGGGTTTTCTGAAGCTGGAGTTGCTGGCATGGTGAATAATGGGGACACTTGACATCATTCTTCTAACAGACTTGCTTAAAAGCATCTGCCGCTGCTGTTGTCTGGTCTTGGCTCTCAGCTACTCACTGAGTTTCCTGATAGTCTTAACCAGGGAATTACTTCATACACAGATGGTCCCCACAATATTTTTTCACGTGGTGGTGTTTCTAACTGTAACCTCTACAATCTTTCTTAGCTACACAGCTGAAATCTTAAGATCCAGAAAAAGTATTGTTGGTGTCATTATTCTAAGTAGTCAGCTCAGTCTCTAAGATCCTTGAGAAGAATGGGTCTGGGTGTGTGTGTGTCGCCTCCAGGAAGCTGCTCTGACTTTTCTGCACCTTACTGCTGGCTGAGAGTATAACAGTTGGTTGCAGCTGCTAAGTGAAAGGATGGCTGTGAGCTGCTCAGCTCCTGGGGTGAAGGCTATGTGCAAGTCCTTGAAATAGAGGCTTTCCAGCAACATTAAGTTGGATGGTTTAAAAAGAAACAAAGGTTTGCTAAAAAAGATTAAAGTTTCAGTTATATGTAGACTCCTCCTTTGCCTTTGAAAAGGTCTGCTTTCCAGTCAACTCTTTCTGCAAATGCAGAGAACCCTTTCCCTGTTTGCAGAACGTAGCTGTCTATCGTGAACTCGGGTTTCCTGCTCAGAGCATCCCACCTAAGGTGCAACACGAGAGCCTTGCAAGAGGCAGCGGGTGTCAAGAGGCTTCTGTGCTGTCATTGATCCACTGGATCCTCTGCAGTGCGGTCGGCTTGGCGCAGGGTTCAGATTAAATATCAGCATTGAGCGTAAGGGGAAAGGGAGTGTGCTTTCCTTGTTGCTGCAAGCCTTGACATCAAGCGTTTTATTCCTGCAAACATTTACAGATGTGAACGGAACAAATCCCAATGTCCTTGTACCCACATAGCTTTTATCACTTTCTCTGAAAATGAAGTCTCAGTAGCACACCAAAACCCTTGTTCAAGAAACAGAGACTACCAGTGCATTACTGATGCAGTAAATCCCAGAGTCATCATCCCAAAGAAAGTTAGTATTCCTTTTATTGCTGCCTGGCACAGGGGCAAACAGAGGCTCGGAAATAGATCCGGGGTGTAGTCTGCATTTGTTCTCACCTTAGGCTTTTTGGCAGTTCTGTAGCACTAGTGGAGCCAGTGGGGAATGATTTAGGCGTACGTTGTGATGCACATGTATTTAAGTTCAGTCTAGATTTGGAGAACACCTACGTAGCACCATTTAGAGCAGGTAAATACTGATAATTTATAATGAGCAGAAACTATTTGGTTCGTTAACATGTCTGTGGATATTGCTATAGAAGTAAAACAAGTAGTTTGAACAACCTGGTGACCAGTGTGACAAATATGGGATGGAATACCCTGTTGGTCACATTAGGGACAGCAGTCCTGTCTGCTCCTCTCTGCAGATGTGGCCTCTCATTGTGACCCAAACATGGGACACGAGGTGTAGCAATGTTCTTGGTCTGTGTAGGAGCAAGTCTAAGTGTGGACCTTTTTACATGTTAACCCCTGGTAGTACCTGTAGATACCAAGTGCTGGCATGTGCAGGTAGTACCTGTAGATACCAAGTGCTGGCATGTGTAGGTAGTACCTGTAGATACCAAGTGCTGGCATGTGTAGGTAGTACCTGTAGATACCAAGTGCTGTAAGGTACAGAAGCAGTCTGCACAGATGTGCCATTGACTGCAGAATGTGCAGTTAGTTAGAAGGGACTGAGCTGAAAAGTAAAATCACTGAATAAAATTAGGTCTACTCTAATCCAAACCAGGACATCCAGTCAAATAAGGTCTTGTTTTTATTCATGAACAGAAAAATCTAACTGAACAGTTGGAATTTTTTTCTGCAGGGGTCACTGGGATTCCTCTGCATCACTGCAAAGAAAAGTTTGTTGTGGTGAAATAAGCTTAAACATGATCTCCCTCTCAGGGACCAGGCTTGGAGGCAAGTGCCAGGGAGCCCCTTGGCTATCTTAGCTCATTGGGGCTCTATCCCTGTGGGGCCTGCAACCCCTGTTGGCTTCACTGCTGGCAAGGATGCAGCCAGCCACATTCTTGACTGGAAATGCCACATGCTGCCACAGGTCCCACCCAGCCCTCCCCTCAATTTTCTGCTTCAACCTTGTAATAGGGAAGGCTGAAAGGCAAACGTTGCAGAAAAGCACATCTATGCACCATAGTCCCTACTGGAGCAGTAGTACCAACGTTGAAAGCGCAGGGCAACAAGAAAATCTGAGGCCAAGAAAATTAGAGCCAATGCTGGGATCATCTTTCAGTCCATAGAGTTCACACTCACAGTCAAGGGCTTTGATACCAGGGGAAGCTGCTTGTTGCAAAGTGCCAACATGAAGGAGAAAAGAGCTCACATCCCCTATATGAATATTTCGGCGAGTGCTGGATTTCTGGGGCTCAGTCGAGCGAGTCATTTATCTTCTCTCATTAGCGATTAAGTGTCTCTGCACAAGTATCCTGGTCCGTAACGTTTGTGTTGGCTCCTTTTTTCAACTCTGCACCGAAATGCCTTTTTTCCTGCCCCCAGAGAACAAAGAAAATGGATTTTCTGACCATAAGGCTGCTGCACAGTGGTTTCCTTGGCAACTGTAACCTACAGAACTTCTCAAAACTTTTCCCCTCTGTGGATGTGGTGGGTTTTTTTAATGGTTTGATTTCAGAATCTTGTAATCTTCTTCAAAACCATTAGAGGACATGGAACAGAGGTTAACCATGAAAGCCCTGGAGCGTGCTGGGACCCTGAGCATGTCTTAAGGAGCCTGGTTTCATTTGTGGTGCTTAAATCTCTTTAGCTCTGCAGATGTTTGGCTCAATTTGTAGGACATTTAACAAATTCTTCTTGGAATTATTGTGGTATTATTCTTCACATAAACACTACTGGAAGGTTTCTAGTACGGTTTAGGAAAACAGGGTTAACTTGAAAGATAAAATGTGAAGCTGATAAGGCTTCATATAGGCACCAACATCCTCTTTGTTATATGTAGCTGGCTAGATCCTACTTTTCCTTGGTACGAGACCTCAGGCTGTTTTACACTCTTCTTCTCCTCTCCCTATAGTGCCCTGTGGTCACCGAACATACATGGAGGAAAGGGGAGGGAAAAGAAAAGCAACTAATTCTGCCTTTATTAGGAAAGCATCTGAGAAACACAAAGCACCCTGTGCCCCTCTTATTTTGAGGGGTAAAATTGTGCAAATTATGATGTTCTGAGAGCCTGACCTGTCTTTGGTTTCAGCGAGGCATCAAAAATCTGCTCCTAACCCATATGAAGAGCAGATTTGTAATAGTAAAAAAACCCATCTGTAATAGCAAATAGTCTGGTCATAAATACTTCCTTGCACACATGTACAGCCTCCTTCCTTTCAAGTAGGCTTGCAGAAAAAAATATGAGCTTAATGGATAAAACAGCACAAGACAGACTGTCTCTCTAGTAACACGACTGCATATTTGTTTTTAGCAGATTTGGTGAACTGAAAGAGGAGGCCTAATCATTTTCCTCAGTGTTGGAGTCCCATTTACTAGACTTTGGACTCTGGAAATGCAGCAAATAGCATAAGAAAGGTGGTCACCTCTTTCCAGTATCCTTTCCCACAGCATGCTGTGACCTGTATTACCCTACTGCTCTCTTCCACTGCTTCTTTCATTCTTTAAGGTATACCTCCTGTAACTAGTTCCTAATCATGGGGCCAGAAGACACTTCCAAAGGTCATCTACTCCAGCCCCCCTGCAACAATCAGGGAAATCTCTAATTAGCAGAGATTGCTCAGAGCCCCATCCAGCCTGACCTTGAATGTCTCAGGCATGGGACCTCAGCCACTTCTGTAGGCAGCTTGTTCCAGTGATTTACCACCCTCTCATAGTAAAGGGGAGAAAATCAAAACCAATACTCGGTGGAGGTTACAGAACTTCCAAACTATTTCTGAAGCAAAGCAACAAGCTGCCAAACATCCGCACTGCCACCCGTGTTTGGGACACCCACGCAGGTTTCTCAAACAGCAGTAGCAAAAGTGTCAATGCCAGGACCTTGCCCTCAACGGCAGCCTGTGCAGATGTCCTTCCTGCTTGTGGCAGCTTTTGAAGACGAGCTCCAGAGTGGTTTTACACACTGTGATCCAGATGGGGCTGTTGGTTGTACGTGTCGTCTGTCTGAGAGACATCACACTGACTTTGCTAGTGGCTTCACATTCATCTGCATACTGTTTAGGAGATAATTAGGAGTTGCAATTGAGTAAACAATCAACAGATGAACTTTGTGGTAAGATTAAGGAATTAATTTCATGAATAAATAAATATTCGTTGCAATCCTCAGAGTGAGAAGAGTCAAAGTCTTCAGAAATATGACAACCAAAATATTAAATGATGAGGTACTTGTAAGTTCTCAACGAGAAGAATAAAAAGGCATTTTCAACAGTTCTTTTATGCACTAGTGGTGTCCTGAGCATTGGTCACCATTTATTTTGATTCTTGTGGGGAAAAAGTAGGAGTGGAAAGACTTTCTTCTGTGGAGAAAAAGGCTCAGTCTAACCCTATGTCCAGTACTTCTCTGCACATGAATATTTGCTATCAGTTGGGTGCACCTTGTGTGCTGGCCTATCCTGATCCTGGTCTCCGATTAGGCCAAGCCCAGCCTTGGGGCAGGCAGTCCTACCTTCCTTCCTTCCTGAGCCATTTTTAACTGAGGGGGCTGTGGAAGGTGACATGTGGGCCACCATGAAGCAACCAAACACTGCAGACCTGCTGAAGGCAGGGTTTTTTCTGTCATACTAAGATAACTGCTCTCAGAAGGATCTCTGATCATGTCTGGTTTTAGGGAAGGGGGCAGAAGGAAAATCAGTTTTATTCTCTTTTATTTTTGCATATTCATTCTTGGAATTTAGCACTTCAGAGTCTCTCTGGTTGCAAGAGAATTTTAAGATCAAATCCTATCTGCATTCTGTGGAGTTAGACTTCACTGTGTGTTTCTAGACAAGAACTAGAAAGAAAACGGGTAGGATTCCTGTCCCAAAGCAGTCAAATTGTGTAATAAGTTTATAGGCATGTTGGAGAAACAACAATATAATCAATTTTCCTCATGCCCTTGTCTTTTGCTTTGTAATACCACAGTTCTTTTAGGGAGGGCAGCTTAGAAACAACCTGAATTAGGCTTTTAAGTTGTCAGAAATTCAGAAGTTGTTCCATTCAAATATTAACACCGTTTTTCAGTTTCCTGTTTTCTTTCTGAATGCAACAATCAAAACAAACCCACAAAATCTAGAAAGCCCTGCTGTAAACAAATCCCAAGGATGCTGTCATCATTAGAGAGCAAAACACACATGACACAAATGCTGGATCTGAATTTTTCTGGGGTAATAACTGCAGTCAGTGTCCCCAAGAAGATTTTTAAAGCCCATTTTCTGCACAGACCTAGGTAATTTGTCCTCAAACCCTCTGTTTTGCACACAGTGTTAAAAGGAAAATCACAAAAGAACACTGAAATAAATAGTCGTAATGTCACGTTAAACTAATAACCAAGCTCAGTGTTTAGGTTCATTAATTATAGAAGCACAGAATGATTTGTATTAGAAGGCATTTTAGAGATCATCTAGTTCCACCCCACCCCGCCATGGGTAGGGACACCTCCCTCTAGACCAGGGTGCTCAAAGCCCCAAGCAACCTGGCCTTGAACACTTCAAGTGACGAAGCATCCTATCCTGGATGAGCTTCTACATGAGATGCACAAGTATTGAAATTATTTGAACTCCATTCATTTAGGAATTAAAAAGAGAAACCTAAGCTGTTTCCAGGAGCCATCAGGCTTGTTGAGTGAAACACTAAATGCAAGAGTTTTCTGGAAAAATGGGCTGAGGTATTATTCCTAAACTACTTGTCTGTGGCAATCTGTAAGGGGATTTTGGAGACTACAATTTCTCACCTTTAAAGCAAAAATTCCTATGAAGAACACTGAAAAACAAATCTCTTGCAACTTGGACAGGATAAGGATGTCATTTGACTTTCTGCATAAGGTCACAGAACAGTTCATATATTCTCATGTTCAGTAAACTATGTCTTACCCCCTCTTTTGCCATCGTGTGTGGACTGGCAAGATTACTTGTGCTGGTTCTTGCTTTGTCTAAGTCGAGAGGTTTTCCCTCAGTGTGAAATTAACTGTGGAGCTCTTTGCCACGTGGTGCAATGGAAGTTGAAAGCGTTCCTCCATTCACCAAGTGATCAGGCAAAGAGATGAATGTGTGCTTTAATACCATGACACTGCTCTTGCTTCAGAAGTGACCCATTAGGTATCTCCAGGTAATGGAAGAGAAGTAGTCTCTTGTTTGACTCTTTCCTAGATTTCTGTTACTTAAAAAACAGGCAGAGACATAAAATAGTTTATGTTGGGAGAAATATTAAAGATCTTCCAGGTCCAACTGCTCTGCCATGAAGAGGAAACCTCTCACCAGACTAGGTTGCTCAGAGCCCTGTGCATCCTGGCCTTGAAGACTTTCAGGAAGGGTGCATTCACCACTTCCATCGTCTCACAACCCTCATAGTGAGAAACATCTTCCTTAGCACTGAGCTAGTATGGCTATTTTAATGAGTTTTTTTTAAAAAATGATGTGATATGTGTGGTCTGTATCTTTATAGTAATTTTATATATATATATATGAATTTTTAATTGTTTAATGTGACTCTGTGATAACGTGCAAGACAGGCAAGCTGTGGAAGTTTGGCATACACGGGACAAGATGATCACGGGGAAGTATCTTCAGTCATAAGGTGTCTCTCTCTGTTTCAGTTATACTAATAAGAACTACTCCAAACAGAATCATGGCAGACTTCCCTAACCAGCAGTATTTTGTGAAATACCTCAGAGATTTTCAGTAGAAGGATGTCAGGTGGAGCTATTCTTGACACCTGGCACCCAGACCCACTCAAGGAAATTCATCTGCTCTTTTCACAAAATGAAGTCTTCTTTCATAATGCAAATAACACACTCCTCCAGAAGTTCTTCCCTCCCTATTCACACAGGTTTTTAAACTGTCAGTGATTTCCTTTCTGTCTGTTTCTCCATTGAATATTGATGATCTGATAATGAGATCTACATTGTATTAACATGCTCACACCTGCTTGTTCTACCAGACTGTGATTTTTGGAATAAGTTTGTAGTTCAGGCATGTTTCTGAAACCCACAGCATAGTCTGCAGCCTTAAAGACGTGCTGAGGATACAAGTGCTTTTGACACATCCTATTTGAAAGTAACTACCCTCTTGGAATAACTTATCATATGAACATATGCGTGCTTGCGTTGAGTTTTGGTGCAATGTATTTTGATCAAGTAACTGAGTATTAAACTATTCCCTTAATATTTAACACGATACTTCAATGAAATATCTAGTCTATAGCAGGAGGACTATGGTGGTTTGACTCGTGCTTTTGAGGGCTTCAAATCACCTGCTGTGGACGTTAGTGGAAGGAAACTCTCTTAGCCTTCCTTTTTGTCTCATTACTGGTGGTATCAACAAAATCTTAGCTGTTTTCCAGTGTGTTTGGTCCATCTTTGGACCTGCCTAATCTGGAAGGAAGCCTTTAAATCTTAAGGGGTGCTTTTCGAGGAGTAAATAAAGTGCTTGGAATGATTGTATCTCTAGGGAGAAGTCAGTTTCAATGAAGTGCTGTAGTAGTTTTCAGTTACAGTATTTGTTCTGCTTGTTGTAATATTTTCATTGTGCATGAACACAAAGTCCAGCTCTGAAGCAGAAACAAATATATGTGAAATGGGAGACCCTGTGTCTATGTTTTTGATATTTGTCTTGCAAGTCTCAACAGCTAGAAGAGAGGAAACATCAAATCACCTATGGAGTTTGAGGGAACTTTGTCCCTAAAAGCTTCCTCTTATAGAGAATGCAGATGTTATATCTTGAAAGTGGCAAAAGCAGAGTGAGTAGTATATACTTCAACAAGCAGCTCATGATTTTGTGGCAAAGGCACTGTAACATAACATCCATCTAACGTGGTGCTGTTGAAAATTCTGTGACAAAGGTAAATTCCAAAAGACTGCCAAACATTTTACCTTACCCTTCACCGCAGTGAAGGTGCTTCCCTTCTATATCTGATCCAAAGTCTTGGGTTCTTTCCATTTCACAGAATCACATAGTGCTACAGGTTGGAAGGGACTTTGAAAGTCCAACCCCCCTTGCTGGACCAGAGTAAGCCCACAGCACCTGGTGTACCCAGGCTGTCTTCCATCCAAGCACAAACCAGGCACAACGCTGCTCAGCTAATCCAATATTCCATCTACTGCGTCTCTTCACCCACTTCTCTTCAATTGCTCTGCTACATGAGGACAAAGAGCAAAGTTTCAGAAGAGGGCTTCAGGCTTTCGGTGAACTTGTACATTGTGCTTGTAGAGAGCAATCTGAATGTAAAAAAATCACAGAGTTCTGTATGAGCTGTGGTGCTCGGGTTTTTTAAAACCAGATCTTCCAAGTTTTGAGGCTGCTAGGGGAAGGTTAAGATGGCATTTGAGCAGACTTGGCCTTCAGGATGGAAGTCAATAACAGCATTCCTTTAGCTTTGTGCTGGGGGATTAAGTCAATATTAAGGATATGCTAACTCTATCAGAGATAAGCTGTTGCATTTAACCGTGCTGCTGAAATCGAGCTTTTAAAAAAATTGTTAAATGGCCCTTGACTAAACGAGGCTGCTTCAACTGGGTGAAATTTAATTTTTGTGTCAGTTGGCAGAACATCAACAAGCTGGAAGCCTTCTCTAATTCAGAAACTTTTGGCAGAAGAGAGCTGCTGAAAAAGAAGGATTAAGTGCTCTACTCTCTGTGTACGGTGCTGAAGGGAAGGGTTTTACTGTAGAGTAGTTCAGGAGCATTTGTAGAACTATTCTTGTTAGAGAGATCTGTAACCCTGTGGATAGATGCTGACCCACCCTTTGTCGGTCACCACTGGCTTACTCAGGGCTGACCTCCTTACTGAAGAAAAGATAAAGTGCCATGGCATTGCAGTGAGTGGAGGAAAGTCCCAGTCAGAAACGAGGGAATGGGAAACATCTTGTCCCTTGACATGGTGCATACACACATCAGTTTTCACAGCTAGTCCACAGGCTGGTCTGGAAACCACCCACACAGGAAAATCTTGGATGCCTGTGTCACATGCAAGTGCATTGTTCTGCCCAAACTGAAATGGAATCCTCTTGTGCCTCCAGTAGCATTTTTTTTCCTGTGGGTGTCAGTTAAAAGGCACAGCACAGCACAACATAACCTGGATATTCAACTTTCTTACTTACTACAGAAAGTGTCTTGATCTTAGTCTAATTTGAGGGAATTGTTTCTCTGCTGTCCTTTACTTCTGCAAAAGGCTTTTCCTCAAAGTGATTTAAAACAACCTATATTTATATAGAGAACATTTTTTTATAAGTTTAAAATGTAATTTGAACACAGGATGAGAAGTCAAAGAGGTAATACAAAGCAAATTTAAGGAAAAATAAATAATAAGAGAAATTATTTCCTGTCTCACCATCCATTTTTATTTGCTGCCAGCCTCTTTGTCAGTTTGTCATCAGAGATGATGTTTTCTCCTTTTCCATTTACTCACATATTTAAATGGATCAATATTTGTATTGTGCTTGCTGGCATCATCTTATCATTTCTATGCTGACACGAGTGTGAGTTCCATTTCTGTATATTGATCCTGCTCGTGCTCTGAAAAGCAGCTATAAGTTGTTCAGTCTGCCAAGGCTGACCTTTAGTGCAGTTTAAATATCATCTCTGGAAACTGATGGCAACATAGGGGAAAAAGAAAGCAGGAGGAGCTTTTACTGTTCATATGCTTCAAAGAAATGCCAGTGTCGCGCTGTGGAGGAGGCAGCGTGGTAGAGAAGAGACAGCATAAGCTGTTGTACAAGAAATTGGAGCCTCCCCTCTGTGTCAGCCTTTGTCTTCATCACATAGATGCTGTTTATTCAGATCAAGAGTTTCCCAGGAGAAAGAAACCTAATATGCCTCAGTAGTCCTGTCAGTCCTACTCCCTGTTCTCCTTTCCACCTTCAGTTTTCTGATTTAGCCTATTCATTGCTCCTTTTTTTTCCCCAATGCACTGAAAGTTGTGCTCAGACTGTAATATTCAGTTTCCTATCTTTTTATCTCATAGTGCATCCTGTCATCAATTGTAAAGTTTGTTGCACAAAACCCAGTCCTGCTATTTTAAGTTAATTACTGTTTCTGTGGTTGCCTTTGCAAAATGAAGACCTCACTGGAGATCCTGTTTGGAATATGATTTATTTAGAAATGTGGGTTTAGCTTGTTGTAATTCATGATCATTGAGGAGATAATACAAAATTACGTCCCGTGTTCTGCATTTTTTCCTTGAAGATTTCTTTGACTCCAGTGTCCCCTGCAGTTTTGCTACTAACAACATCCCAAAACACCTCAGCAAATGAAGATAAGTGAGATACTTCATATCCGTTTTTGCTTCTCCCAGCTAACACTCACTTAGCTGCTTTAACAAGCAGCTCAGCAGCCGCACAAGACTGGTTTATGTTGTTGTGGGCTGTCTGTGTAATCGCTGCCAGAGCCAACCGAAACCTAAAGGAAAGATTTGCCAAGCTGCAGCTGGAACACTGCAAACAATCCATGACATTTGGTGAAAGTTTAAATTAACATATGTTATAGCAGGCAACAGGGAAACAGCTGGCAAATATGACAGCTGTTAGCCGTAAATAATGCTGCATTATCAGCACCTATATTTATAGGGGCGAAGATGCCAATAATGTATTTCATTACTTAAAGTGACTGCACTGTAGGAAGAACTGTGGCTGTCTTCAGTGTATCAGCAGCTTCAGGTCCTCCCGAGCTGACATCTCAAAACCCAAAGTTTAGGAACAGTAATTGGAGCTCAACTTCTAAGTAGTAAATTGCTCCCAGGGCTCTAATTTGCACAGGATTGGATTAGATGATCTTCAGAAGTTCCTTCTGACACCTAGTGTCAGTGTGACTCTGTAGTTTCAGAAAGGTTTCTCCTCTGCTGGCACAAGGAAGTTGAAATGATATTTTTGTTCTTTAGAGTTTATTTTTGCACTCCAGATTGGTATAAGGTTGGTGTTTTGGGTAGAGCTATCTAAACTTGGGAAGGAGACACCTGCTTCTCTTTAGACAGGGTATGTTCCAGTTGTTGGTCCTAAGTCTTGATTTTTGTCTTTGTTCTTTCTCCCTGGTAGAGCAAAATGCATACATTTTCCTCACAATATCCATGCAATATATAATGGAAAACTGACCTCTGAGATAACTCTATGAAATAGCAGTGGAAGAAATATTGCTCTGTGCTTCTGTATTGAATCACTGGTGTCTTATTTCAGCTCATCCCTAGACTTATGATGGAATCATTAAGGTTGGAAAAGATCTTTGAGTACAACTACTAACTCTGCCAAGCCCACTGCTAAACCATGGTCTTAAGCCCTATATTTACCCAACTTTTAAATACATCCAAGGATGACGATTCAGCCCCTTCTCTGGGCAGCCTGTTCCAATGCTTAGTGACCCTTTATACATAGAAGACTTTCCTGCTGTCGAACCTAAACCTCCTGTGGCACAACACAAGGCCATTTCTTCTTGTCCTATTACTTGTTACCTATGAGAAGAGACCAACACCCACCTCTCTACAAGCTCCTTTCAGGTAGTTGTAGACAGCAATAAGGTCTCCCCTCAGCCTCCTTTTCTTCAGACTAAACTCCCTCAGCTGCTCCTCCTAAGGCTTGTTCTCCAATCTCATTGCCTTTCTTAATGGCAGGCTGAAGCATAGTAAGAAAAGTTAATAGGTCTTCCAACATCTGTGACATGATACGTCGATACGGATTCTCATTTACATGGACAGCCTTTGGTTTAATTAAATACACATAGTAGTAGTGGTATGAAATACTTGTGGTATGGCATAATGCTTTTAGATTAGCCAAGAAGGGTTCCTTGGGACTTATTTTAAAATCCTGAACATTTGTGTTCTTAGTGTAAGTTTTGAAGTAAAGGCAGTGATGCCTGCTTGGTTCAAATAGAAGAGAAAGATGACAGAAGATTCAGAGTTCAAGTTAAAATACGCACAAGAAGTTGTATCAGGGCTAGACTCTATCAAATCTCTGATGTTTACAGATGTGCAATAAATTAACTTAAAAACTCTTATGTTAATTTTTTAGTTCATGTAGTTAATTTTAGTTCATTTAAGTTCATGTAGTTCATTAATAACTATTATAGATTGTCCATCTAAAACAAAAATGGATACTGAGTCCTGTTGTCTCTTTTTCAGTAAATATGAACTTAATGCAAGGGTTTGATATTAATTTCTTCTGGGTTTTCTAGCTAACATCTGCTAAGGTAAAAAAAAGTCTCCTGGGCAGCTATATAAATAGTAGTTGATCTTTTCCAGAATGATCAGACCTGTAGAGGCAACACGGTGGAAAACTTCTGTTGCATCAGTTGTCCACTGGGTATTTTTCACTAGAGTGTGGAGATAAGCACTGCCTTCATAAATATTTATCCTGGAATTTTAGCATCTAAAAAAAGAGAGTTGACAGTCTTCCTTAGTAAAATAGTAGTTTCTTGGTAAACTTACATAGCAAATTATGTATTGTGAATACAAAGACTTGTATTGGCAACTGCTTATGCTAAGGAGACTATTCTCTGGGAATATATGGAGCTTAAAAACCATTGAATGAAAAAGGCTCATTTTATCATCAGCATGCTTGGCATATTGCTTTTAAATAGCTCTAATGCAGATAGAAGACACATTAAGAGACCTATTTAATTCAGGCACTTTGCCAAGAATAGTCAATGATGTTGTTTACAGTTTATTAATGCTGAATAAAGTGAAATTATATTCAATTTTAGCATCTGGAGAAAACATGGTTTATTGAAAGGTCAGGCTGCCCGGGTTCTACCAAATGCAGAAGCTCAGGGTCTGATCTGAACAACCACACTAGATGTATCCACGGAGGACTGATCTGAAAGGAATCTCCTCCAAAATGTTTACCCTGTCTCAAATTGCTCTAGCACTTCTCTTGCAATGCAGATTATTATATAACTGATGCTCTTTAGACAGAGCAAGAGCTACATGAGAGTGTGTGGAAGCTGGAAAAAATAATTACAACTGTAAACCAAAAATGCTCTACCTGACCCAAAATTCATTTAGAAGCAATTTGCCTTCTCTTGTGCTGAGAAAAGTGAGGATCCATTTAAAGTAACCAGTTCATGGCAGCAATGACACAGATACCCGAAGCTGTACCAAGTTGCTACGGTTACTGAGGAGGAACAAATTGGGTCAGTGGTTGAAGAGAGATTTTTCTACTTGTGATAATACCTTTCCCTGTTCCCTGTGCACTGAAAGCCTGTTACCACCCGTCTTCACAGTCTTCAGATGTTCTCTGGAAAAGATGACAGTTTGAGTATACCTGGGATAGAAAGCATCTCCCTTGATTTTGATTTTTTTCCCTTAAGTATTTCCTGGGTATCCTGATGGCAAGAGGTACAACATCCTCAGCTGGTGACAGTGAAAGCTTCCCACGCTGCCTTGTCTATGAGCACCTAAAAAAATCCAGCTTCACCTTGCAGATCATCTGTGGGAACTGGGAAGCATGAGAAGCTGATAAACAACTCTAATTGTGTTCCAAGTAGTCTCCATCTGGAGAAAGAAAATGAATGGTGTGCTAGGAGTGTGGAAGTGAAGTCAATGCTGTGAAATTCATAAACATGTACAGTACTAGTGATGCTAGTTTAAGCCCTGCCCATAGAGCCCATTGGAAGATATCCTACCATTCTCTGTGAGGACATCTTTGCAGCAAACAGAGATGACTATTTCATTTAGAATACAAACTTCCTACTTCAATTTGAAATTTCAACATATCATTTCCCCCCAAGCTAAATGTGCTGATTTTAAAACTTAAAATTCAGAATTATAGATATAATTATCAATATAATGATAAACTTTCTTCAATCAAAGACCATGAATTGACAATTCTTGAGATAGCTGTTTAACTTCAGCTTGCACTGATGCCAAACTTTTTACCTTGTCTATTTTCAGTAGGGAAAATGGAAAATGTGTCTTTGCCTTCCTAACCTGTGGGTCTCATTAATGGCCACAGTTACTGCTCAATTTTGACAGACTTCTAAACAAAATAAAAACATGAACCAGAAGGAAATCTGCATGAAACAGTTAAGAACAGTTGAAAGGGAGAGCACCTAAGTGGACCTGTAAATTGGGGAGAGTCAAGCGCAGAGCGGTGAAGGGAGTGGAACACCTCCTTATGAGGAAAGGCTGAGGGAGTTGGGTCTCTTGAGCTTGGAGAAGAGGAGACTGAGGGGTGACCTCATTCATGTTGATCAATATGTGAAGGGTGGGTGTCAGGAGGATGGAGCCAGGCCCTGCCCAGTGGCATCTAATGATAGGACAAGGTGCAATGGATGCAAGTTGGAACACAGGAGGTTCCACATCTATATGAAAAGGAACTTCTTCACGGTGAGGGTGACAGAGCCCTGGAAAGGGCTGTCCAGGGGGCTTGTGGATGTCTCCTCTGGGCACATTTAAAACCAGCCTGGATATGTTCCTGTGTGATTTGATCTAGGTGATCTTGCTGTGGCAGGAGGATTGGACTAGATGCTCTTTCGAGGTCCCTTCCAATCCCTAATGTTTTGTGATTCTGTGAACACATAGCTATGCAGATGCACTCAAAGTTTTTTCCAACTCTAATATGTAATAATTTTTGGAGATTCCCAAAGCCTAAGCCTCAGTATCACATACACATTCGTAGGCACATCCATGCTACCAATACTTGTAAAGTCCTCAAACACAGCAAGCCTTTTACTCATGCACACAAGTCTACATTTCAGCCTTGCCTCAGATTTTCCCTTAGATTTTTCCTCACTTAACGTCGATTGTGCCACACACTGGTTTCAGGGTGGGTTCATACCACTGAATTAGAGGCCACATAAAGTAATGTGCTCTGAAAGGATCTGTACTTATTTTTAAACGAGAAGAGATTGCCTACTTTTTCCTGTTCTCTAGAGCAACAAAAAGCATGTAAGCATTTTAGTAATTAACCTGATTGTGAATGCAAAGCAGCAATCAAAGTGTTTCTTCAGCACTTACGTGTAATCCAAACGTGGTCTTCTAGACAAACATAAATCAAGGATGTAATTTCTATACCTGGCAGCACATTACAAAACCTGCTACCCCGAGATCCTCAGACATACCAGAAGAACACACATCATTAGTGCAGTGCAAAGAGCTTGCCACAGAGAAGCATAAAAAGCAGGGAAAACTTGGGAGTGGTACAGAAGGATCTCACTAGCTAACCCTGACCAAATGTGAGTCAACGTGACCTTTAGTGTGTTATGCCTTATAAGGCATTTGACTAGGGATTTGTAATCCAATTTATGGCATTAACTGATGAGAACATAGTGGATTTCATCATGTGAAACTCCAGGGTGGAGTGCGTGTGTTTTGGGTGAAAAAGTGAAATCTCTGGTCTGGAGGTGATGTTACTTGCCACACACTACTTCAGAGTGCCTCACCTCTGCTGCTTTTTTTTCCTTGAGTCTGGCTGGACCATCATAGCATCTACAAAGAGCAGAGGGCTTTTTCACAGGCTTTGAATATTGAGTGACAGACCCAAGAATTCAAGCAGAATAAAAGTCTTTTGTTCTGTTACAGCTCTGAAAAACCAGAAACTCGTGCAGTGCTGCTTTGAATAGAAAATTGCCAGCTGTACCCCTAGGATGTTTGCTCTCTAGATTAAATGTTTGTAAACAAAATGTGAAAAAGGTCTGTCTGCTCACATGTGTGTACACATTCCAGGGGCTACACACATCCCAAATTGAATGTTTTCTTAAACACTGAGTTGTCCTGATGATTGTTTTGCCACAGGTCTGTATCCTGCAAGTAGATTTTGAAGAAGTTCTCTATCCATAATTCATTAATCTAAGCACCTATTATCATATGTAGTTCTGCTACTGCATCTGTTTAAGCAATTAGCTAAATTAAAACAGCATAGCATTCAAAAAAAGAAGCCCCAAACATGCCAGACTACCCCAGTGCCTCTCTCCCCTCTGACCACACCAAAAAATAAATGAAAAACGTTGAAAATCCCAGAATTCCAGAATCATCATGCAATTGGAAGAGACCTCTAGAGATCATCTAGTCCAACCCTTCTGCTAAGGAAGGAGTTGAAGCTGGGGCAGGATGGAGGCTGCCCATGGAACACCACCGAGGGCTCCTCTGGTAAAGCAGCTCTGGTGCATTTGGATTATCTGAGGATATTACCCTGGAGATTTATGCTTTTCACTTCAGCGAGATGAAAAATTTCCCCATTTTCTGTGTTTTAAATTTTATGTTAGAAAAGAATGAACGTGGGGAAGAACAAAGAGAAAAGGAGACCCAAAGGCAAGAAAAGATATTGAGGAGAATAGGCAGCACAGAAAGACAAAGAGTCTTTGGTGGTTTTTAACCAGTCATTTGCATTAGCTCATGAGTTTATAGTCCCAACCAGATGGGCATCTCAATGAAAAGACAAAAAGTGGTCCCCGTCCTGACACTTCTCCTGCTTTTTCACTTCTCCAAGGGAATCCTGGCGTGTTTTCTTGCAGGAGCAAAAGTTCCATGTGCGCTCATGCACAAGTAGTGCCCAGTGTTTTGTTAAGATGACAGTAATACCCTGTTTTTTGCACAATTATGTGAAACCTCGAATGACATTCAGAACATTCTGTGAGCATGTGCCCTTGCTAGGACATATTTTCATGTCCTTGGTTGTTGGTCATGAGAATCATACCTGATGTTTGGTCTCTCTAGCTTGGAGAAAAGGAGACTGAGGGGTGACCTCATTAATGTTTATAAATATGTGAATAGTGAGTGTCAGGAGGATGGAGCCAGGCTCTTCTCAGTGTCTTCTAACAATAGGACAAGGGTTGATGGGTGTAGGCTGGAACAGAGGAGGTTCCACATCTGTATGAGAAGGAACTTCTTCCCGGTGAGGGTGACAGAGCACTGGAATGGGCTGCCCAGGGATGTTGTGGAGTCTCCTTCTCTGGAGAAGGAGTTCCTGTGTGACTTAATCTAGGTGGTCCTGCTGTGGCAGGGGAATTGAACCAGATGATCTTTCGAGGTCCCTTCCAATGCCTAATGTTCTCTGAGTCTGTGTTTGGCTGCTTGTATGCCTTGAAGACTGGCAGGGCTCTAGGATCAGATCAATTTCATTCATCATCAAGTCAAATGAAAACTTCATCCCAACTCACTGTGCATTTTGTCTCTCTTTACAAAAAGAAAAGGGGCTAAGGAGACGTGATTTATTTTACTGTGGAGAGATCTTATTAGAATTGCTTTTGCAGACTGTTGGCCTCCTTGGAGAACACATATGTCACACAGAGTCAAACCTTCAGCTTTGAGAGATGGAGAGGGAAGATAACCTGGGATTACACAGGAGGTTGTATGAGAAAATGTTTTTACTGATGTAATGTTCTAAGTCTGTTAAGTAGGTAGCATTTTCAAAAATCAACACTTGTACATGTGGATTTGGAATTATATATTTTTTAACATTATTCTAAATCTGTAGTATGAATTGGGAACAATTTGTATTGATTTTCAGCGAATTTGTCAACCGTGGCAAAAATCAGACTGAAGGAAAAGAATTGGTAGTATTTCTTCCAATAATAATAATTCATTACCACGTCCTATTCCTTTCTTCTCACTCCCCCCTCCCCTTTAAGAGTGAAATACCTGGAAGTTAGGCTTTGAATCTGATTCTAGAGATTTTGTTATATACAGTGACTACATTACAGGATAAATTCCCATGTGTAAGTGCTACAGTATTGAAGGATGATAGATGAGTAGAAAATGCAGTGACGCCTATGTGGAGTAAATATTAAAGGAAAAGAACAGGGTTTTGTTGAGTTTTTTTATTTGAGGGGTGTGTGGCTATAATACTTCATTCACTTGCACAATAACAAGGTATTATTTTGTGGCATATAATCAACCTTTCTCTGGCTGAGTAAGAGTTATTGCTCTCTCCTGCATTTAAAGCACTTTTCCATTAAGCAAACCTGACATCAACGCAGAGGAACAAGAGTGATTCAAAAGTGGTTGAACTATCAGGGTTGACAAGTGTCTTACAGAATGAAAGGAGGTTGAGCATGTTTCTTAGAGGTCAGCACATGGAGATTTTAAATGTGAGGATAAACTTAATGAGCTTCTTTTTTGTGGTCATTTTATGCCTAAAAGTGCATCATTTGTGCTTTCTCTGCAAGTATTTGTTTATCTCTTAATATCCTTGCAGAAATGTTTTTGGTCCTCTAGGACAGAAAGGGACCCTGCTTGAGAGGCAGAGTGAGCGAGGCTTATTGAAGGAAACTTTATCAGAGACTGTCAAACACTGAATATATTATCTTGTTAAAGTTATCCCATTGTACACCGCAGTGCTAATGGGCCACAAGACCATTTCTCTGCTCAGCAATCCATTCTGTGACTGTTCAAATCATGACCTCAATTAGGAGCAGCTTGGTTACAGCACAAGGTTTTCTCCGCTAGTGAGCTGATGAAACTTCCAATCTTGTCTTTTTGTGATTAACATCCTGAATAAAGGTTATCTTTTCTTGGAAATAACAGTTTGGAAAAGTCTTGGGCTCACAGGTACTGTGAAGGAAGAGCTGAAGCCCAGTTTCTGGTCATGCTGTCACCCATTTCCCCCAGTTTAGCAAAAGAAAAGTGGGACAATTATGATTGTGGGCAGCCGTAGGTTGACATTTGTTTCCTGTTCTACACGTTTATGCGCATCGTTTTCACTTTAGGTCTCATCATCTCTGATTTGCTTTATTACTGGATCATTAGTACTCAGTCTTCTTGGTTTCAAGCCCCTCCTTGCTCAGTTTTGTTGGTGTTTCCTTCAGAACACAATTTTCCATGTCTTTTGAAATGATGAGACCAACCTGTTGCCAGTAGCAATCACAGCAGAAGAGCATTGTGACCTTAGGATGCTGCTTAGGACATGGTACTTGCTNCGAAATGATGAGACCAACCTGTTGCCAGTAGCAATGACAGCAGAAGAGCATTGTGACCTGTCACGGTTTAGCACCTATATCCTAACTCTGCTGGTGAAGTTTATAACTGATATTAAAATGTTTATGAATTTCCAGGGCTATTTATATTTGGACACCACCTCTCCTTACTGAAAACGGGACATGGCACTAATGGACAGCCCACATATAGACCCCTACTCTGTTTTGTACTTTGTTTTCTACTTGAAGAAAGATTCTTCTTCCTCCCAAGCACCACTTCTGTCCTGGAGGGCTTCTCCCCTTCTCTCTAAGCTGTCCCAGTAGAAGTTTTTGCATTTAGCTTACCAAGAGGAGTGGTTGGAAAACTGCTTCTGTTTGTGCTCTGCCCTGAGCAAGTTGTACTGGAAAACTGGTGACACTTACAGGAAGATAAGAAGTGTCTGTTCTGTTCCTATGAATGCTCTGGAGAGAAGAAAATCTGTGGGAAAAATGAAATTTAAATGAACAATATTTGTCTATACACAGTAGGAACTATTAACTGACCTCATCTTCAACCAACCAGACCACCACAGACTCCCCCATACTGTATGTGAGCAGCTGTCCATGTTGGAGTGTAGATTATGAGATAGGTTTTGTTAGTATTTTCCCTGCAAAAAGGTGAGAACAGAATTACTATATAACTTTGCCCTGGCTGGTGGTTTAGTTTACATAGAAAAGAAACACCGGAGAGGTTTATGTTTCTATGTTTTGGTTTGAAACTAGATGAGGACAAACATTAGAATAGATTAGTTTTGAATGGAGGCAAATAGTGTCATTTTCAGAGTGGTGCCATGGTGGGAAAGGCCAAGTCTCAGCTCCTGCTAATGCAGCTCCAGGTGCAGAAGAGCAAAGAATAAAGAATAGGGCAACTGGAACTCAACGCGCCTTCGGGTGCTGCATGCACGTAGGGCTTATATATGGCACTTAACTCCTAGGAAGTCATCTCAGTATCGTTGACTTGTTCTGGTGGTATAACAAATGTGTAGAGTAGCACTGCCTCAAATCACTTTTACTGTGAGGAAAACATGAGATTCCCAACTGAAATAATAACTAGTTAAAAGGCTGCAAGAACTGGTAGTGCTTTGTACAGAGACCAACCTATACTGAAGCTGAGTACCTCAGCCTTGTGGAGTGACTGTAAGAAAAGAAAGAAGGATATGACACCGTTTAATTTTTTGTTTCACTGAATAAAACAAAAAGATTAAGAAATTATACTACTTTAACCCATGGCTGCTTCTTCTGAAGAACTCCTGATGGTTCTCTTCAGACGCTCTTCTCCATTGCTGCCGGTGCCAATCCTCTCATGCTGGGAGACATCCTGGGAGCGTACTGACATACTAAGGGAGGAGTTTGTATTACTGCCTGGCTAACATATGGCAACTGTGACAGATCTGTTAGAAACAAGTGTTTTTGTGCTGTCAGGTTGAACACTAGGCTACCTTAATTCTCTGCCTATGGTAATTATCATGACTAAATGAGAGCTCTTTCTCCTGATGCACACTCTGGCTACATGGCTCCCACAAGTGGACTCATTCAGTGCTTCCTGCACGTTGTGCTATGGAGTGAATGCAAGTGTTCTGTTGTTTCTTTGAAACACCTTTTATTTCAAAATATTTTCAGGAAGATCTCATAATGAGAGTAAGTAATATACCTTATTTTAACTATTTTTTTTAAAAGAAACATTTTCTTTTGAGCAGAACCCACGTTTAAAAAGTTGTTCATCCCATGGATTTGTGCCTTATGTCCCGTAATTGCATCCTCCTGCCAGTTCCAGCTAGCTCCCTCCAGTTCTCTTGTTATTCCTTGACAATCTCCCCCTTGCAGCAAGCCTATCTCTCTCTAGCATCCCCAGTTTATTTGGCTGGACATATTGCTGTGGCTCTTATTCAGAGAGCACGTGTGCTGATTTGCTGGCTCTTATCGCCGAGAATGGGAAAAGATCTTTCCCTCAGCTGAGGCAATAATTTGGATTTCTTTTCAATAGTGAGCTTTCTTTATTATACTTGCAGCAGATTCACTTCTCTGAAAGCTTTCTCTTTTTAAAAGTGACCAAGAAGTTCAAGGGTTATTAAAGGAGATAGCCACATGGACAGACTGCATGGATTTCATCTTATCAGGAAACTGGAGAGAACAGCATGTTAACAAAGAAACTTAGGGCACGAGAGGATTAGTCATATTAATATAATAATTTCTTTGTGTTTTGAAAAACAAATTAGTTTTGTGATTGCATGTAGACATTATAAATATTTCTACTTATTCATTGGAGAGTATAAATGTAAAGTCTTTTGTGGATGAAAGAACTGTTGAGCCTATTTTGAGTGAACAACATTCAAGACTTTTCACCTCACTTGTATTTATGAAAGTTAATTAGTGACTCTTTTATTATCCCACTGGAAATCACATATGAAGTCACTGTTTCTGGTACAGAGGGAAAAACAAACCCCACCTGTTAAAAGAAATTCTTTCCATACTTTTAAAGAAAGGATTAAAATTCCATCATCTGACTAGTGTTTTGACCACTACAGCATTAGGAACAGCAGGTCACAGAATCACAGAACAATAGGGATTGGAAGAGACCTCAAAAGATCATCCAGTCCAATCCCCCTGCCACAGCAGGATCACCTAGACCAAGTTATAGAATCATTAGGGATTGGAAGGGACCTTGAAAGATCATCCAGTCCAATCCCCCTGCCACAGCAGGATCACCTAGACCAAGTCACACAGAAACAGATCCAGGCAGGCTTTCAACATCTCCAGAGAAGGGGACTCAATTGTCTCCTGTTGTAGCACGGGCACAGTACAATGTGTTAAAATCTTGTGTGCATATATTTTATGTTCCTAATTGTCTAGGTGGAAAAGAAACACTGATTCCACAGGACTATACAACAGTTCAGTGCTGAGAAACAGGAAACGTTAACCCTTATGACTTTCTGAAAACCAAAGCAGTGATTCACCATCTCAGAGACAAACATAGGAAACAGACACTGGTGCTGCTTAACCTTCTTCCAAAGCCACTGCTGGGTGTAATTTCCCATAGGGACTGAGAGGTGAACCCATAAAAGAAGGCTATGAATCAAAACAAATTTTTCCACCATATAAAAAAATCCTGACAACGTCCCACACTCCCATTAGCTCTAGCAAAAGCACTCAGAATTTTCTGTAAAAAAAAAAATCTGTTGCCACAAAATATTATCAAATCGAATTGATGTTTTTTATTATGTGGTAAAGTTGAAATAACCTTCTGAATATGTGGTATTAAAAAATCCACGTTGCAATCCATAAAGTGAAAAATTATGAGCTTGGGTTTTTATAAGATTTGAAAGGTCAGGAGGGTAAGCAGATGGCTAGCTGCAGAATTTATTGTGCTTTTAGCAATTGTTTTGATGTTCCAGGTGAAACCTTGCAAGCTTATGAGACTGTAAAATTCTACGACCCTGCATTAGAGGGAGGATTATGCTCATAATATGCATATGATTTTAGAGATCAATCTATCACCCATTTATTATCTGCCAAAACCTTATGGGATCCAGTGTGATTAATGTCTTGGATTACAATTTTTACTGTTCTGCAAGAGCGAGTCCCTTTTTTGTCAATTTGGTGTTTGCTTCCCTTATGAAAATAACAAAAATGAGCTTCTGATAATTAATTGACACCTGGTGATGCTGAGTGAATTTCCAGCACCCTTTCAGTACTCAAAAACGACACAAGCTGGGAGAATGGTGGGAGTTTGAAGAGACCTCTGGAGATCATCTAGAGTAACACCCCAAAGACGTGACTTCATAATGCATGTAAAATATTGTATATTCAGTGATTAATATTGCTTACACTTTCTCAAGTATAACAAGCTATCACTAGCAGATTCAAGACCATCCAGGTCTTGGTGCAGCACCTTGAAAGAAGGTTAACGACTTCAGTAGTGCAGAAGTGTCAGCACAGGGCTCAGCATTCACCTGCACCTGTTCTGCAGACAACAGTGATGCCAATTGTTCCTTCTGTTCTTCCAGTAGCCCTGTACAAAGCAGGATCCTCTCTTTGGATGCATTGTGTTCCAGGGGGTGACATTTCGTGTCTCTTCAGGCATATTTATTAAGTAAAGAGATGCCCAGCCACGTAAACAGCATCTGAGACCTTGCACAGGGATTAACTGCTCTCCTAGGCTTTCAGCAATAACTTCAGAGCTTTCATAAAGGCTAACACAGTGAATTTGACTCTGCAGCCCATGTCACAAACCCACCTTGTTATCCTTTCATAAATGAAGTACGAGGCGATGCAGGTAGCTCCTGGCCCACAACAGAAGTTCCTATTGCAGTATTAATAATGAAATAATTGAGCACTGGTTTTGTCTGCACAACTCCCTAGATATATGTCAGGTATGGAATAACCTCTGTGGTGGAATGTCCCATGATAGCAAGGACAGGGTATGGGAAAAATTCCAGTGGCTAGTCCGACTCAACACTGGGTTCATACTGCTGTCTGGAGAATACTGACCACAGTATCACAGTATTACCAAGGTCGGAAGAGACCTCATAGATCATCAAGTCCAACCTGTCACCACAGAGCTCAAGGCTAGACCATGGCACCAAGTGCCACGTCCAATCGTGCCTTGAACAGCTCCAGAGTTGGCGACTCCACCACCTCCCTGGGCAGGCCATTCCAGTGGCCAATGACTCTCTCGGTGAAGAATTTTCTCCTCACCTCAAGCCTAAATTTCCCCTGGCGCAGCTTGAGGCCGTGTCCTCTAGTTCTGGTGCTGGCTGNAAAAACCAGAGTTGGACCAGAAAAACAAGTGGAACAGCCATCAATATTTTCTTAAACTTGCGGAAGAAAAGACAATATTTTGGTATATCTCAGTTTGGGAAAGAAAAGTCAAAAGCTGCATTATTCCCTCAGCTGTTGAGTTGCTCCGTTTTCATAGGCAGTAGCTCATTTTCCTTGTGTGTCTGGTGATCCACATCTGCACATCTGTACAGAAGACCTATTACTCTGTTTATAAATTCAGCCATCATGTTGACTAGTTCCCTTTCTTGCCAAGATTATCTTTAATTTTTCAAGAAGCAACTAATTTGAACTGTGATGACAAACAAGGTAATTTTCTTCAATCCAAACTCATGTGGTACCAAGATTTGTGGCACTAAGTAGCGACAGAGGAAGGAGTAGGGCTCACACGAGGCCAGTGTTCTTCCAGAAGTACCCAGTCTGATGTTCCAAAGCTGGGTCTTGTATTCATGCTGAAGTAAGCTGTAGCAGCTGTGTTTAAGTAGATCTCTGTCGGATGGAGCCCAAGCACTGATGCTAAACAGTCACTTTTCAAGTAATTCCACACAATCTTCTCTCTCCCCACCGTCTTCTCCGTTCAGCACCTCTGTTCACTGGAATTGCTGCACCGTTTCTGCACAAAAATGAGCAGTTAACTAAATGCTAATTAAAAGCAGCATGTCAGTTTATTTTTCTCAGTAGGAGCAGTCACAAAAGAACCTGAACCTGAATTAATTTTTTATCTTTTTTTTTTCTGTTAGCAGACCCCAGGAGGGTTGACAAAAAAGCCTATTAAGGATAGCTCAAATGAAAATTTGAGATGGGCCTAAGAAGCTTCCAATCCTATTTTGTCAGCGCCCCAATACCAAAGCACTAGCTCCTCTGCCTGTCACAGTGTGCTGCTACATGTGAAATCCAAAAGCTACGCGAAGTCTGAGGCTCTTGTTACTTCTGGCATGACTAGTTAGCCATGGGCTTGGTCCTGTGACATCTATTGATGTTATTGAGACCTGAAAGTACATCTATACTGATTAATCCTTAGAGGTCTGATCCATAGTCTATTGTAATCAATGATGTTTGATGTTTCACTGTGTCAGGCTTTGGGTTAAGCCTTAAGATAGAAGTGGACAATGAGGGAAGTATGAAAGGTAGATCATGTACGGGAGCGAGAAGAGAAGAGAAATGAAATTTGATGGGAGCTCATCTCACACACAGAGTAAACTGGGTCGCTTTGTCTACTTAGGCTGCATTGTGATGCTTGTAGGTATCAAACCCTACAATTAAAACCAATAAAAGTTAGGGTTTTATTGTTGACAGCATTAAAAACTGAAACAAGGGCAGACATTCACTGGGTCAGAGGAACATCTAGTCTAACCCTCCTACAACCAGCAGGGACATCTCTTTATTATATTATAACAAATATATTATATAATATATATATATAAAACAAATATATATATTATATAATTATGACAAATTGCTCAGAGCCACATGAAGCCTGACCTTGAATGTCTCCAGAGATGGGGCTTCCACTGCCTCTCTAGGCAACCCCTTCCAGTGATGCACCACCCTCATACTAAAGGACTTTTCCCTAATGTACAGCCTAAATCTAACCTTTTCCAGCTTAAAACCATGACCCTTCATCCTTTTGTTCCACACCCACGTGAACAGCCTTCTCATAGGCCTATTTCAGGTATTGGAAGGTCACTGTAAGGTCCCTCCAGAGTCTTCTCCTCTCCAGGATGGACAACACAAACTCTCTCAGCCTATCCTAATAAGTGCAGTGCTCTGGCTCTCTGATTATCTTGTGGCCTTCTCTGAACATGCTTAAACATGTTCATCCTCCTTGTGTTGGATGCATTAACACCGATCCTTCTCTTACCTAACCATTATATTGTACTACACCAGTCATTTATCAGATCATTTGGCTTTTTCTTTCCACTCTGTTGCTTTCCACTAGCTCTTAATTTCCTCTGTCTGAGAGGAAAAATCAGACTGTAATGAGATGCCAAGATATCCTTGGATTTACCGGCGTCAGAAAGTATTTGCACTCTTTTGACAGTCTAACCTTATAAATCGGTGAGATTTGAATTGTTTCCGTTACAGCCCAGTTATTTTCTTATAAAGCCAAAGGAAAGTTCCAGGGTTTTCGTGCATTGCTCAAGGCTCATAAGAAGGATAAACATCTCAAATACTACCAGTTAATGGAGTTGCTCCCTTAGCTCCAGATCCATCTTTCCAGCTTCAGTGATTCTGTGAATAGGGTTATCTCCTAAACGCTTCAGATCCAGTTTTGTTAGTCATGAAGACCTGTAGTGTCCAGAACACCCTCATTTTACTGGTGCAAGTGAAATTAAAGAATCCATGATCGTCCCATATGCTTTTCAGCCAACTGCTTCTACCTGATCTCTGCTCCAGCAAGTGCTTTAACATACCAAAGATGCAATAGTTATGCTCAAGTAAACCACAGACTTAGTTCATTCCTCAATGTCTGAATTGAGGTACTGAACACAAAGAATTTTTGCTGGTCATCTGTGGCATTTTAAAACATTAAAGAATCTCTTCAACCTCAAGAGCACCTGTTGTAACAGGTGGAAGAAAAAATCAGTGAGCTATTTCCCATCATGGAGCACTTATATCTTGATGGTAACTGTAGTTTCTCAGTGCAGGCAAACGACCAGAAACCACAATAACAGAAATTCGTTTAGCTACCAGACCATGACAGAGATTTGAAAGACATGTCATGAATTCTTGCTCTGAAATCATCAATCTCTTTGAGCTAGAGGAGATTCTCCTTCACCTATCACTTCTAGTTTCTTTTTTGTTAGATGATCCTGACAAGTAGAGAAGCACTGGTCTGACTCTATGGTGCAATCATGCTGAGCTTTCTGAGAGATCCCATTAGCGATGGAGCTAATTTCCTACCTACCTTATAAAGCCCACTTTATTCTATCCCTTTAAAACATCTGTTGTACAGTCACAAATAGGGATCTTGAAGAGGTAAACACATTTCATAAGTCTTTTTAGGAAATAAATTCAAAGGAAGGAAAGTATCCTATAGCCTGTGTAACATCTACACATCAGACAGCCTCTTCTTACAGCGGGTATTCGCCCCTTTATTTCCAACGGGCTGTTTTTTCACTCCAGAGCTCTCCAGGCACCTCAGTAGATGTTTCAGAACCCTGGTAAGACAGACAGTGGCAGCTAGAAATGTCTGAAGTGGTTTCAGCTCAGTGGAAATGAAGTGTGAAAACATGAAGCAAGTGCATCTTTACATGGTTTTCTGTATCTGATACAGAGAAAATGAGCAACTCACCGTTATTTCTTTGGTGTTCTCTCTATTACAAAGCCAAAATCAGGAGTACTCCTGACATTCTGTAATGACTGTCCTTGGTGGATCCTAGATGTGACACGGCCAGGTATAGATTGGTTAATCTATCTCAGCTCTAACTCCACTACACCACTGAAAGTGTTAATCATTTCTGTGTACCAGAGGTGGGTTAGAGTCATTATGAAGATACACAAATCAAACTAACAAATAAATAAACCTCAGGACTGTCATGATTCCTCACTATGCACAATTTTAGCAGCATGTACTAATTTTGAACTGTTATATTTCACAGAATCACAGAACATTAGGGATTGGAAGCGATCTCAAAAGATCATCTAGTCCAATCCCCCTGCCACAGGAGGACCACCTAGACCAAATCACACAGCAACATATTTGGGCAGGTTTTAAATATCTCCAGAGAAGGAGACTCCACAACCCCTTGGGCAGCCCATTGCCCTGCTCTGTCATCCTCACTGTGAAGAAAGTTCAGAGCTAACAGAAGACGGATGTATCTGTCTGTGAGCTGATATGATTCCATCCTAAAATGTGATTGGCATCCCTTAAAATTCAATATTTAATCCTAATGCTATAGAGTAATTCTTTGAGAAAGCAGGCACGGTGATGCTTACACTTGTCTCCCAAGCAGGGCTGTGTAGCAATGTGAGGTGTCCACGAGCAGCTGCAATGTTTTCTGTTGTGTTGTTAAGTCATATAAATCAATATAAATCAAGCTGGGATCTATTTGGGTGACCTGTAGGTCGCATGCAGTTGGGGACATAACATAAGGGAAAGCAGTTTTTCTATTTAATGATAATAATATATCTAAAATGCACTATATAGCTTCCAAAATGGCTCTGTGGAAGCTCTCTGATGGTTTAAAAAAAATATGTGTTCTGAAGGAATAAACATGAAGACTGTTGCTATACAAATAGAGAGCATCTGGGATCATTCAGCTGGTTTTTATAGAAGTTGGATATGTACTTCAATGCTTTATCAAATATTGCAGTTAATACAACATCCTTTTTTAAGTTTTCTGGGAATGTGTGTGGCAGAGGTACAGTAACTGCTCTAGACGTAAAGCCTGTGGATGTTACCAAGTCATACGTCTTATTCCTGGCACACTGTCTGTATTCCTTTGTAAGCCAATCTGGTTCAGCTATGTTGCCAAGATTTATAAAGACGTGTTAATGGAAACACGTGACAGCTAATATTGATGATAAGGGGAGTTATTTGTGTTGCTTAGTGTGATTATTGGAGGCTGCCCTTAGGGGTTTTTTTACTGCTGTTGGGTGGATACACCTTCGAGCCTTCCTGATCTCTTCTGACAGAAAGGGTCATGACTACAAAACAGAAAGAAATCAAAGTATCATCTAAGATTAAAAGATCTGTGTTAAAATTAGTAATGCTCCCTGTAACTAAAGTGTATAACAGCACATCGGGAGAGTTCAAAGGGGTTCTGGAGGCTGTCTTCTCATATCTTGAATGGTGTGATTGATGCCGCTTGCAGACGTGATGTCGAAGGCTATGAAAGAAGTAATTGCAGAGTTTCTATTTGTCACAATATTCCTTGATGGGATTTCTGATGTTAGTAATTTGTCACAGTGGTTCATTGTCTTGCTGGATGTCAAACAAAATCGAGATGCCAGAGAGCTGATGATTTGCTCTAAGAATGTCAGTGACAAGACTGTGAGAACAGATTTATAATGGATGGCGGGGTGACCGTGAAAGGGCAGCTGTTTGGTGGGGCTCAGGCTGCAGGTAGCAGAACCAGGCTGTTCATGAGAGAGTCAGCAGTTGCTGCTGTAGTTGCAGCATGCTGCAACACCCTTGTTCAGACTCCCATTGTCCCCTGGGATCTGACCCCAAAAGCACTTGAGGATGATGCACTCTGCAGTCAAACCACACACATGAATCTACTCAAACTTTGTTAAGTGGCAAGTCTGTTTGGGAGTGTGATTTGTAGTCTGTAACGCTGTCTTTTCCCCTCAGTGATAAATCGTGGGGAAAGCTGTTTCTTCCTGAGATGCTTCACCACAACAGTCTAACACAAAGAGCTCTTTCAGGCTGGTGACTTCCTATCATAGAATCGTAGAATAGTTTAGGTTGGAAAAAACTGGATGATGGTTCCTTCCTACCCTGAGGGACTCTGATTCTGTGGCTTCTCCAGTCAGATGAGCCTGCTCTGGCAGGGGGATTGGACTAGCTGATCTTTCGAGGTCCCTTCCAATCCCTGATGATTCTATGATCATTAAGGCCAGCCATTAACCCAACTCTGACAAGGCCACTGCTAAACTAGGTCCTTAAGCGCTATATCTAGACAACTTTTAAAGACATCCAGGGATGGCAATTCAGCCACCTCACTTGGCAGCCTGTTCCAATGCCTGAGGAGTCCCTCCATGAAGAAGTTTTCCTAATATCTAACTGGGAGTTCCCCTGGTGCAACTTGAGGCCACTCTCTCTCTTCTTTTCAGTCATTATGTGTGAGAAGAAAGCAATACCGGACTCTCTACGACCTCCATTCAGGTAGTTGTAGACAGCAGTATGGTTTCTCCTTGGCCTCCTTTTCTTCAGACTAAACAGCCTCAGCTCCCTCAGCTGCTCCTCAGAAGGTTTGTTCTCCGCACTCTACACCAACCTAGATGTGTTCCAGCACATCAATATCTTTCTTGTACTGAGGTGCCCAAAACTGAACCCGGTACTCGAAGTGTGGCCTCACCAGTGCCAAGTACCGGGACATGATCACTTTCCTTCTCCTGCTGGCCACACTATTTGCAGTACAAGTCAGGATGTCACTGGCCTTTCAATACAAGTCAGGATGGCACACTGCTGGCTCATATTTAGCCAGCTGTCAATCAGTGAAAGAGTGAAACAGATGTAAGTACTGACAGGTTTTCCTGCAGCTGCAGAGGTACATGGTCTTGGTGGTGGAGAAACTGGACAAGCCCTTGGGATGCCTGGGGCAGGTCTTACTTCTGCCAGCAAACATTTTCACAGATTCTCTCGTTTTAACTGGACTTTCCCTCTGCCTCAAGCAGGGAGGGATGTAGTGGGGACAATATTTTACTCTTCTTTTTGTTAACCTACTTTTATTAAATGTTCTTGAAGTTATAGACAAGTCTTAACCATACAAACACATGTTGTCTAGTACAGAGGGATCTTAACCTCAGTGGAGGTGAGGGCCCATCTGTACAAATAATAGTAAATTATATTCCTTTGTTTTGGTGATGTTCTGTGTGAGGAGGAATTGAAAGATCTGGGACTTTTCAGCTTGGAGAGGATAAGATTACAATCACCCTAAATAAATACATGAAGAGTGAGTGTCAAGAAGAAAGAGACAATCTCTTTTCACTTGCACCTCGTGATAGGAGAAGGGCTAATGGGTGTAAGCTGGAGCACAAGAAGTTACAGCTCAATATGAGAAAGAAATTCCTTACTGTAAGGGTTACAGAGCACAGGAACAGGCTGCCCAGGGAGATTGTGGGGGCTACTTCTCTGAGGACATTTAAGACCTCAGAGATGCATTTCTGTGTAACCTGTCTTGGGTTTTATGATCCTGCTTGAGCAGGGGGGTTGGACTCACTGACCCCTGGAGGTCTCTTCCAAGCCTTAATGATCTGTGTATGGGTTTAACAGGGAAAATTTATGCAGGTTTTCTATGCACAGAACTGGAATTAAAATCCTGGCCTTACTCAGAAACTGTCCTGTTGGGTCTTTATCATTATTCTTCAACAGTTCATGCATAAATAAATGATAGGAAGGGTCACCAGTCTGCTCCAGAGAAAAACAGCTATGCCTCCTGTCATATCAGAGCATGGAAAAATAACCTGATGTCATTGATGGCAAGTTCCAGGCACAAGCTACTGTAATTGCTCTAGGAAAAAGCCCCAGCACCACAAATGGACAGACTAGAGAAAGCTGCCTGTCACAGCACATCTCCGTGAGGTGTCTGTGCAAGTTCAGGGAGTGTAAACAAAGGCAGAAAGAAAACAAAACAATGGTAAAAATAAACACTGTGCGAAAAGATCGTGTTGTAAGTTGCACAGCATTTTAGCCTCTTGCTGGGATAGTCAGAGGCTGCTGTAACATGGCCAATGAGCAGGCTGGCAGTTAAGTAGAAAGGAGCACAAAACCAACTGTGTGATGTGAAGAGAGTTTAAAACATTATTCTGTGCTGATTCAGTTTTTTCTAACCACAGAAATTAAATTACAGGAATAATGAGAACCTGGCCTGAAATACAGACCTTTGTTATCCTGAAAATTTCAGGATTTCATACAAGATGGATGCTTTTTCCTTGTGATTCATATTTTTACTCTCAGGTTGCACATTCATCTCCAAGGAGATGCACAGGCCATCTGCTGTGGCTTCCTGCCTGCTGACTGTGCAATTCCACCTGGTCTGCCTTTGCAGCATGCAGTGCTGCAAAGAGGCTTAGGCAGGAGTTCACAGGGGCACCCAGTTTAATCGGTGGCATGCATCTGCAGTGGTTTGGCTCAGGAGTGCATGAGTGTGTCAGGTAAAATATAATACGTGGCTGTGATTTGCAAGTGAGAACAGGTTGCTGCAGGACAGTGTGGTATCAGACAAATACCTTCACCTCTTTGCTAGGACCTCCACCCCACCCAGCAGAGGGATGCTCCCTCGGGGGTGTTCTGGCTGCAGCATTTCGAAAACTCATGTATGAATTCTTTGTAAAAATACCAGGGGACTCATGAGTGTAGACAGGTGTGAGTAAGAGAAAGCAAAGAGAAGACTGAGAAGTTGTGAAAAAGACAATAGGCACTGCAGAGACAAAACAAAAAGATCAAAGAATGGTAAAATGAGAAAAACAAGGGCCTGATATAGCAGGAAATATTCAATTCTGGGTTGTGCCATAGTTTGTTACAGGAAGATAAAGAGGAGAGTGAACACAGGAAGGGATAAACCAAGGTGAGAAGAATGAATGAACCATCTTAAGCCAGGCTGCTCTAACATCAGTCAATAACAACACTATTTCATTGCTTAATGTGTCTGATCAGGAGATGGTAAATAATTCCTGATAAACACTTTTGGGGCAGAATTTGGGTAGCTTGTGTAATGAGCAGAACTACAAGTGGATGAACGTACCAAAAAGCAAAGGTGTCAGTTTAAAAACATTGAGGGCACTATTTTTTTTTTGGCTTAAGGTAGTAACTTCTAAATAACAAGACACTGGTCAGCCACTAATTAGGAAGCTGGATAATGCCATTACATGCTTATTTTACTGCTTTCTATTTCAGGAAGTAGAGCCAGACTTCTGCATTGGCTAGAAATAGATATAAGGCACATGTCATCTTTGCACGGGCTCTGTGTAGAAACTTTTCCAGTATGATTATCTTTCTAAGGCCGGCAGAGACCTTGCAATACAAGTATGTCCCCCATGGACCTATGACACTCACTGGTGCTCTGTTCATTCTCAGATAATTCAAAGTAAATGCCTTAAAAGAAATTTCACAGACAATGTCACTGCAGATAATTATTCTTGTTATTTTTCTTTTCAAACCTGCCTCTTTAAGGAGATATTAAATCCTTGCGTACAACAGCAAAGCCATTTCTGAGATTGCGTCCTCTGTCAGAGATAATTAACTCCGGAGAAAGGTGAAATCTCTTTTGTGTATTTTCATATTGCAGTTCCTCATTATCCCAGACTCTCCACATGCCCTGGATGATACCAGACGTCTTTGTCCAATGCATTTTGGAGTTCCATAGCAGGCAGATAGAAGTAGTTAATGATGTCACTATAATAGCACATTATTTTTTTAGTGTCAGGCTCCCAGTAATTTTTCTGTCTCTCACACCTGCGGTCCACAAGGAAAAAATAAAAATTGGGTGAGAGAAGGGTGAGGGAAAACTTCAAACCAGGCTGTCACGTACCGCAGTACCGTCTAACCAGACAGTGATAAAACGGAATAGTCTCGTCTATAAATCACAATAAAGCTTGACACAACTCACCTCTGCCTTCAAAGCCTTACAAGCAGTTAGATTTTCCCATTAGAAACAAAACTAAAATGTATTTATCAGAAACATCTGGAGTCAGGCAGAAGTGAGCGTGTGTCATCAGAGGAAAAGCATCTGTCTCTGGGTCTTCCCTTACACTAACAGAAAGAAAACAAAAAGTGGGGGTTTGTGTGGAGACACAGATTTCTAGTGCAGCAGACTCCCACCCTTGTGGCCACGGTGGCTTTCCAGGAGAGGAAAGCATACTGTGAGGTACTATCCACCCACAAAGCCAGACACTGGGAGACACAATCCTGGGGTAAATTAGTGAAGTAGAGGTGTACTAAAGAGCTGGGCCAGGTGTGCTCACGTGGCCACAAAGCACCCACATATTTGCACTTCCAGCAGTGAAGCAAGTGCTCACATTAGTCTGCTCCAGAAAAATCTGTGCCACCCTTTGTCTCTGAGAACAATGTAATTTCTCAGCAGAGCACTTACTGTGCATTTTAGGATCACAGAACTGTTGGAGCTGGAATAGAACTCTGGAGATCATCTAGTCCAGCCCCACCAACAAAACAGGGCTACCTGAAGTTCACTGCATGCAGGCAGGGTTTGAATATCTCCGAAGAAGGAGACTCCACAGCCTCTCTAGGCAGTCTGTTCCAGGGCTTGGTCCTGTGATCCATGCTCTTCTCCTTTATTCTCAGCTGGTCTTGTCCTTCTGGATCTGGACTGATTCAAGCATGTGTTCCTCCCCTGCCCATCTCCTGACAGGATCTGTTTCTTGCTCGTTGCCCCATCCCTGGAGAAGGATTGACAGCAGCAATGAAGGGGAGATGGATTGTTGTAGAGGAAGAGGTGGATAACATTTAAGATGGTCTTATTGGAGGGAGATTGAAAGCCACAGGCCATGCAAACAGCACTGGGAGATTTTTCCTGTGGACAGGAGCCCTTCGAGTGACTGCAACAGAACAAGGTGGTGATAGCAGGACCATGTCTTATGTGGTGGAACTCTGAAAAGAGGCAAATATGGGGTAGACTGGGTGATATTTTTATTGCTAGAGGCACTGTACAAATCCCTGCAGAGGATTCATCTGCAGCACTTATTCTGGAAGTGGTAGATTTCTTACTGAAAAGGACTTCAGTCTGGCAGTGAGCTAATAGGGGATCTAATTCTTAAAGACAGAGGTATCAGGCAGGCTTTTGCAGAAGCTTTTCATGGTGACAGGCAACTCATGCAAGAGATGAGGCAGGGAATTAGAAAAGTATTTCCACCATTACAAATGGGCTGAACAGCCTCCCGACAGGGCTAACGGGGTAAACAATGCAATTAGTGTGAGGCAGGTTACATTTGTGAATGTATTATAGGAGGTGATTTTCTGAAGAAGAAGAGAAATCCTTCTGGTGAACAAAGAAGATTCTTCTTTTGTCTGGGGCCCCACAAACAGAGGAAGGCTATCAAGTTAAATATATCTTCAGTCACAGTGTTTGTACCAACCCCAAGCATTCTTCAGCTCTTATTGTTTAAAATACGACTCTTTCCTTCGTGCCTGATTATGTGCTCCTGTTTGCCAAGTGAAAAATATGCTAATCAGTGGCTTGGCCTGTTCAGTAATTATTTTCTCAAAGGTTAAGCATTCGCTAGTCTTAGAATATGATGTTATTGCAAGATTATTTCCCCTTTTGTTTTCCATAAACACAATCCTCCATGTTCAAAAAAAAGTGCCTCTATTTGTTTGGTAATTGACTGTATTTCATCTTGAACAGTGATGTATTGATTTTCATGTGAAGTGAGCTTTCAGGTTGCCATTTAGAGAGATGTGTTTTGGCAAAGCTCCATTACACTTCTTTGTTTTACTGCTTATCCTTCAGCCAGGAGAGCAGGCAGCCTTATTCCCAAGCGCAAGCTGACTGAACCATCTCATTCAACCCCAATACTTTTATTCTATTTTCTGGTCCAAAGTGTCATCATTTTGCTGGCCAGTTTAGTTGATGGTTAAAGTGAGACACTTTGTTTTTCTCCATAAACTCCATATCTCCAGGGTGTACCACTACATTACAGGCTGCAGAAGTGCAGCACAGATTGTACTACTGAGTGACACCACATCTGTAGCTTCTGCTTTCCTGCAGAGAATACATTCATTTGTGAACTGCTCCTTTGATTACCTTTGTCAAAGATTATTATCTTGTCCAAGGACTTGGGAGGGAAGGAAGTGGGCTTTTACTTTTCTTTCTCAATGTTAATTACTCTTGGAGTAAGAGAAGTCAGCCTTCTATCTGATAATACTTCAATTACCCTGAAAAAAGACCGAAGGTGGCAACTAACACAGCACTTTAATACAGCAGCAATACAGAGGTTGCTCATTTGTTTGTTTGTTGCACCTTGGCACAACTGCACTTTCATAAATTCAGAGTATCTCATGAGTTATGAGTGAAAATCAAACTATTACGGAAGATTTTTCCAGAAAATAGTTGCACAAGTCAGCAAGGTCTCTGCTTGAGTTTTCCAGACATCCAAGGAATGCACCCTGAGCAAAAAGATGCTCTTCTGAAGCTGCTACTGTAAAGAATACAAAGCAGCAAAATATCAGGCAAATGTTCATGTTAAACGATGCTTCTAATCCTAAAGAGTTTTGCTGACTTCTTTTTAACATCCCTGAAGTAGGTATTGATTTTAAACAGACTGATAACTCAATATTCCAGTCGATGTCTTGCATTAGATTGTGCTTCTGCACTTAGTTCAAAAATACTGTGAACAATTGGAATTTATTGCCCTAGGTGAACAGTGGGAGATTAAGGTGAGGGAGTTTGCTTCCCTGTGTTTTTTAACACTGCCCTCAAAAAAAGTGCTGTGATTGCTGTCCATTATGCACATAAATTTGAATAGTTTAAAGCAGCTTGCTGGATAAGCAACTTGACTACAATAAGAGAGAAGCAATACAAGAAAGACACGGTCCCTCAGAAAACAGTGCTAAGAAAAAGGAACTTAGCCTTGTGGACAGTGAGAACATCATGGACGAGCAGGTCTGACAGTTCCTGGTGGAGATGGATGCTTCCAGTTAAATATGATGGAGAATGAAAGGGAAAAAATGGTGGCTAAGAGACACAAAGTCAATCTGTTGTGTATCCCAATACAACAGTTTCAGCTCTTCACTACTGCTGCTATTGAAGCTCCAGATAAAGCCCAAAGTTTCAGCACACAGCTAAACAACCCCTTTCAAAACCAAAGCACTGAAGTACTTTTGGTGTTTGTGTTAGAAAGTGTTCAACACTGAAAGGGATCTGATCCAGAGTCAGGAACAGTCGCACTGAACTGCAGGTAGCTAAGCAGGCAAGGGATGTTGCTGGATGACAGAAGCAGCTCTTAAAAAATCATTCTTATCAGCCTTGTCCTCTTGACCAATAAACTAGATGAAAAACCCATTAGGTGGTCTTGCAATAAACTAAAAGTAACAAGAAAAGGCATCTTTACAGAAAAGGTTGGCCGAGGAATTTTCATAGACAGAAGCTAAACAGTTCACCCTTGGCAGAGAGCAAGCATATCTGTTGGCACGCAGCGTCAGCTGGGCACTGCCAGCAGTGCAACTCTTTAGTAGTAGCAGTGGGAGTCCACAGGAGACGTTTCAGTGAATTCACAGCTACCCTCAGGACTACAGCCAGCTGATTAAGGTGACTCTTCAATGACTTTGCTTGTTCACCCAGATGCAAATGATCCCTGACACAGGTACAACGCTGGAGCAAAACGCCTAATGTTCCCTGCCATGCCCGAAAGAGCAATCCTAGGTTTTGATGTCTTTCCCTCACTGCTTGTTATCAAGTGCAGTACTGGACGTGCCACCTATTATACTGTACAAATGGAGGTCTTCCACGTCCTTCTGCCAGCCGTAGAGCAGACTATGCACCAGTAAATTCCCAGGCTGTCAGACTTGCCAGCAAACAGCTGATACATTGCTAAGAACACATGAGTCTGGTTGAGAAGCGTGGTGGGTAAAGATGGCCCGCAGAAGATTTGAAGAGAATTTAGCAGAGTAAAAATCAAGTTATGAAAAGCCGTTTTGAGAAAAGAAATGATCGGGAATATAAAGATCAAAGGGAACATCAACAATTGGGAATGTGGGTGGTGGCTGTTTAATAAACGAAGAAGTATGTGGCTTAAAAACTATGAAATGCTAATGGGTCTCATTGGAAGCACACAGCAACGTAGTGGTGTCCTTAGGAAAGGGCTGCATGGGCTAGATGATCCTGCTGTTGCAGGGGGATTGGACTAGACGATCTTTCGTGGTCCCTTCCAGTCTGTAATGATTCTATGATTCTATAGATCAGGTCCCAAGCTTTATTCTTGAGCACTTCCCAGGGCTCTGTGCTCTGACCAGGGGGAATTTGGGGGGAAAACGTTGCTTTTTCTTGTGGTTCAGAGGATGCTTTGAGACCTGTTTTAACAGTATTTTAAGAGATGTGTTATGATCCAATACACTGTCCCTGCCATCCCACGTGGATCTGACTTGTGTCATCTACTAGATTAATTTTCCATTAATAGCTCTGTAATTGTTCAGTGCTTGGGGCAAGGACTGTTGTGGTGCTCACAGGTACTGCTACAAAGCAAATAAATCATGGAATTTATGTCTTTCCTCCTCACTTGACACAATCTGAATACATTTTGCCTCCAGTCCCTAATTCTGGCAGATACTTTTGTCATTACTTTAAATTGATCACATTAGGGATTTGGTAGTGGTTTTAAATGGCCAACAACTGTGAATCTCTTTTTCTGTGAAAAATGGTATTTTGGAACTTAATTAGCTTCATGGTGCTCAGAAAGGTGTCTTTTGGAGGGATTTTAGCAAAACTAGACTGAAAATGAAATGCATGACTGAAATAAGGGACAACAATAAGAAGTTACTGCTGTTTTTTAATGCAGAGGTTCCTCTGACGTATTTCTGGGTTGTTTCCTAAATAGCTGCTTTGAATTTCATTTGAGTGGAAGTGAAGTGGAAAAAAACCCTGGAATTTCTTTGTTTTGTTTTATTGGTTTGTTGCTTTGGTTTCCTTTGTGAGGAGACTGGTGTTTCAATCTTGGCTTTGACATGATGCTGGGTAAGAGCAAGTTTTCCATGGTGGAGCTGCCTGTATCATGATCTGGTAGTAACTAGAGGACTGCTACCCGTGTTAAAATTATTATACCGACTCAGCCCAGCTAATAAGCAGATTAATTATAAACTAGTCTGTAAATATTTATGGTATATGCACTAAAGTGGTTCAGGACAGAGACTATGTCTGTGTTTCAGCCACCTGGCACAAATTAGAGCCTTATGTATGGATTAGGTAATACTGGAATTCAGACCATAACAGTAATATAAATATTTGTCAGCTTAATTCATGTCAACATTGATTTGTGCCACGCTAGTAACTTAAACATTGTACAAATTCATTTATGAAGTTAATATTGATTTAAAGTAATGTGGCAATCTCCAAACACTGTAAAAGTCCAATTATTTAATATTTATATCCATAGCCTAAAATCAACTCTGTTTTTACCATCTTCCAAACTCATAAAAGAAGGATTTCTTTCACAGTCTCAAGTAGCCTTACCTACTGAGGCTGTATAAAGAAAACTGAACCCAAAAAAAAGTCTACATTGTGCTAATAGAAGTCTTTCAAATACTGGGTTTACAGACTAAGCCTTACTGTGGAGATATAAATGGCAACACCATCATAATCACTCCTCTTCAATTTTCCACCCAATGGGAGCAGCAGGGAGCTGAAGTGCTGCTGTGAATGCTGCCTCCCCAATAGGATGAGTTGGCTTTGAATCCTATGAAACTCCTCTTAGGATAACACTATATGCTGATATGTCTTGTCTAGGATTTCTATTGTTAGGGTCACACTTGTATTTTTAACCCCTTGAAGCACATGATACTTAAATGGACTAAACTAGCTTCCAGTCTTTGTCTCACCCATCAAATTGTCTTCTCATGAAAGGCAGAGCTCTGCTTTTTGCCCTTTTCAGTATGTTTACCAGCTTGAATCTATAATTCAACATCATTTTATTCCACACAGTTTAAGACTCCTTTTTGGGTTGATTGTGATTTCTTCTTCCCACTTTCCTTCTCAAGCCAGATCACACATTCATTAATCAGTCTATTTTTATTTCAAATCCATTTCTTCAAAGACTGGGATATCTGAGGTCAACCCGTTCTTAGAAATTAAAGGCTATCTGTTGCCTGAAACAGTCATTTAAATGATGGCTCTGTAATCACTTTTCCCAGTCAGTTCTGGAGAGGACGGTAGACAAAGCTGTTATCAGTGTAACTGATTTGGAGGAATAAAAGGAAATGCAGATGTTGTCTTGTTGACAACTTTGAGCGAATCGAGTGCAGGCACTAAGAGCTGATCACAGATACAGCTGAGATTTGGAGAGAAGAGGGCATGGAAGTGTGAGAAATGAAATCTTTTGTTATTTTTTTCCCCCATGGAATATTCTCTGTCTCTTCTTGAAGGATCTCCCATTCCTTCTGGTTCTTTATGTAGTGATGGGCAGTGAAGACAGGATTAGGCAAGAGTTGTAGACATAAATAAGCACCCTCACACTTACAAGTGAAGGTAGAGCATTTGCAAGAACATATGGGAAATAAGATGGGACAGGCTGCCTGCTGTCCCTTTCCATGCAAGTGCTTTATCAGTTGCATTCCATTTACAAAGGACACGAGACGATGCCAGCAAGTAAAGTCTCAGCTAGTCAATTCTTTATGCCAGTCGTCACAGACCCGTAGTTAATACTTGCAGCTCCAGTCCTACAGTAATGGGAGATGACAAGATGAAAGGGAATCCATTTTGTCATCTCTGAGTGAGCACATTGAGTGACTGAGGTAATTGCAAGCTGCTCCTACCTACACTTAGTAACGCTGCCATCTGATAGCACCTTGGTTGTGAAAAGGAGGTCTAGGGAAACGGGTTTGTTCCAGTGCAGTATGTTTTCAATTTTTTGTGGCCACTGCTATTTTCACAGTTTTTCAATATGTTTTGAAGAACTGCATTAATTTCTTTGAGGAAAAAAAAAGTTGAGAAAAGCTGTCTGTTCTTCGTGGTTAGTTCTTCCTCGTAACTACTGGTTTATACAATCCACCAACCACAAATACTTTGCCATCTGCATATCTGTATCACCAGAGTCTGAGCCCCATTTTGAATAGGCTCATTTTGGGTCTTAGAAAATAAGTGACTTGCCTCAGCAGTTCTTCAAAATAATTATTTCGTTCTCTTTTTAGTGAATTTGCATGAGCTAAAAGATTAATTGTACAAGCCAATAAAGCATCTGCCTTCTCATCTTTGTAGAAGAGATCTTTTAAAATTATTTTTGTCTTAGAACTTCAGCAGAGCAGAACAAACTGAATTCAAACTAATAACCAGAACTATCCCACTCTCTGAGCCCAAGAGAGGCTACATTTCATCACCTAACTGGTGGTCAAACATAGAATCATAGAACCATTAGGGATTGGAAGGGACCTCAAAAGATCATCCAGCCCAATCCCCCTGACACGGTTAGAAGGGACCACAGGATCATCCAGTTCCAGCTCCCCCAGAGCTTCCCTGCAATCTGGACTGGCATGAATAGTTACTGGTTGGAAGGACCACAAACTTGGTTGATAAATAGTAAATAGAGTAACTCATCAACTGCATGGGAATTGTTTTCTCTAGTGCAGAAGGGGCTGAGTTTATCCATTTTCACTTTGCTCATGGAACCAAAGTATCTCAGTGGCAATTCACAAGTCCTCTTAGTTACAACCATCTGCAGATGGTTGTCAGGGTCAGGGAGGGTTGAAGGGTTAGAAAATTAGCCCTTCCTGTAACACAGGTCCTCTTTTCCTGCCCAGTCTTCTCTTCCAGCTCTAATAGAATCATGGAATCATTACGGATTGGAAGGGACCTCAAAGTAGCATCTCTATTTTACAAGTCTAGTCCCTGGGCTAGAAATATGGGCCAAATAAGAAAAATGAGCTGTTTATTCTTCTAATGTTGCATCACTAAGCGATTCATACAATGATGATGCTTTGCCTGACAAGTTAGAACAGGTTTAAGGCATGATGAGAGAATTATTAACTCACTTTAACGAAAGTGTCCTTTAATGAATCTGTTTCTCTAAAATCACGTAGCAGTGTTCTTCTGTTCTGGAGTTCCCTAATGCACAAGACTTCCAACAATTATTTAATGTCATCCCTTATAAAATCCATCCTTTTTCTTACTCCTTTTGATACATGCTTCTGGTGATGTTTTTCAAACAAAAGGGAAAATGGGAGGGGGAGTTTGTGTGTGAATGATTAAAATTGCATGGGGTTGGGGGTTTTTTCCTCAGTCTGTCTAATTATAGAATTTATTGGACTCCAGTCCCTTTATTTTTTTTATTAAATACTTATTGTAGTTATGCTAAGAGCTAGCATATGTAATTCTCCAGTCTGTGGGTGCCTTATGAATATAAATGTAATGTTATTAACACTACTTATCATAACTGAGTACCTTTCTCACACTGTTTGACTACTGAGAACCATAAAATAGCATTTTAATGCTGAAGTTTGTTGAGCATGTACCAAACACATACACTGCTGGAAAGTACGTTGAACCTCAGGAGGAGGAAGCAGAGTTCTTCTAAGCTGTTTGAGTTACTAGTGTCCTTACAGGCCAAATGAGTAGGAAGAACTGTTGCCACCCTACCTTGCACCTCACTGTCATGGTGCGGTGTGACAGGGAACGTGTGAATTGAGTACATTTCTCCTGGTTCTTGATGCTCTTTCCTGCTCCCTAATTTCAATCTGTTGTTCGGATACTGAGATTAGAGCTTGGAGCACTGCATACCCACTGCATCAGGCTCAAGCATATAACTGTATTGACCTCTGCTGGCTTGATGCCGTGAAGGATTTAGTCCGATATCGCTAAAGCCATCATGGTGCAAAGTCCACAGTTCAGCAAGGTGCTGTGTTTTCCAGTGTGTTTGAGCAGTATCACTGAGATCAATAGGCTCAGAAGTGCATTTCCAATTAGCTCCGTGGTGATGTGCAGGTTTGAATGAAAGCACTCATAGGACACGAAAGCGTTGGACCTTGCCCAACAGTGCTCTCATGGTCAGTTCCCAAGTTGTCTGAGGTAAAGCATCTAGGAAGTTGAAGTGTAAGACTGGAAATGATGTGCAACTCTGAACCGTGCTGTGCGGTCTCATGTGTCAGAGATCTGTATTTCACCAGTGCTTGTATTTAGAGATGTGCAAGGTTACGAATTTCAGATTCCTTGAAATGCCATTTTGCTCTGTTATTATTGACAGTTTATTAAAAACAATCCCAGGAATTGCCATGTGTTTCACAGAAACAGGAAATACCCACGAATTGGGGGCATTTCTGAGTACAGTGGCACAGACAATGCAAGAAGTGATACTTGTGGCATGTATCTCAGTGCAGTGTGATGCTCTCCACTGATGTGGGTGTGATTGAATTTATTGTCACGGTTTGATAATGGCCCATTTCTAATGCCCACAAGTTGACTCTGTTTGTCATGGTTTCAAAGCCTGTGGGCAAATGCAAACCTTGCACCCTTCCAAGGTGACAGGGATTTTCCCTGCTTGATGTGACTTTGTGACACTGACGTTGAATACAGCAACAAGATTCCAATCCTTCGAGCAGAAAACACAGCTTTAGAATATCTGGGATTTTGTGTCAGGATAGGACACCGGCCATTTAACTCCCTTATTTCATTAAATACTGAAAAAAAAAAAGGTGTCATCTAACAGCAAGATGCTACCTTACAGCTACTGAAAAGATAATTAATTTTAAGATAGTTGTTAAGTTGATAAAAATAGTACTTTTGGGCTTTATAAATGTTCAAAAGAACAGTTTTATTCACTAAGACTGTCAAGTGAAAAATAAATCGCCGAGTAAACCCTCTCTAAATTTTTTAAAAGAAGCAAGAATTAATAAAATATTTGCTACTAGCCCCACAAGTGTTTGTAATAACAGGATCCCAAATATGTGTAGGATTTCTTGTGAATTTAACACCTTCTGTCACCTTCGGCATGTGTTCTGGTGTGACTTGGTCTAGGTGATCCTGCTGTGGCAGGGGGCTTGGACTGGATGATCTTTCAAGGTCCCTTCCAGTCCCTAATAATCCTACGATTCTACACAAAGCAAATTTCCACATAGCTTAGCCATTTTCTTTTAAATTTGATTAAATCCCACATCTCTGATCCTTCTCCTCAACACAACACTTCCCACCTTGAAGAGGTTTTACATCAGAGTGCTCCTCCTGATCTGAACTAAAAGTATTTTGTGGAAGTTTTCTTTCCTCCCTGACTTATTTAAAGATTCAAAGTTTAGAAGCAAAAAGAGAGAACATATTTTAAAATAAATATTTACATTGACTTTCCAGTTTAAGCAATTTTAACCTAAACCAATGTGCCTAACCTCAAACGTTGTAACTGTGTGCACAAACAGACAACGGCTGCTGTAATTGCTCCCCCTCTGTGTCGTGGAGAGGTGACTAAAGGACTTCTGTTTTCCTGGAGGAAAAGTGACTTTGTTCCACGCTCTTCCTGCCAGCTGCCACACAAAAAGACTAATGGCTTTTCTCTTGCACCATGAAAATCTGACTGTGATACATTAATGGCCTCCATTAAATATGTCACCTAACATCCTGTGAGTCCCATCATGTGCTTATTGTCCTCCCCTCCCACTGAGATGTTTTATCACTCTTCTAATGAGGTGAAGGGAGGCAAGATCCTTTAGCAGCAGCACCCGAAATGGCTGCAATGGGATGATGAAATGTGCTCATCTCCCAGCTCCTGTGTAACCACCTTTTACCACTGGTCTTTCTGATTTGCTCTACATTTCATGATAACTTGTAGAAATACGTGTAAATAGCCTGCTTTCATGCTTGAACTACGTTATGTGATTAATGCTTAATGAGCTCATTATCCTATTTAACGTTTCGTGGATAATTTGAGATTATTTAAAAATAAACATGTGTATTCAAGGTCTGAATTAATGGAGAGAAAACATCAAGTGTCAAAAACCATGCTAATAGGACAGGTAATTGCTTAGAAAATAAAAAAGGCCTCCTCTTCTCCCGCACATAAATGAATAGGTACTTCCTGGCACTTATGCGCGCGTACGTGTGTATATGTGTATTAGTCTGTGATCCCGTGGATGGGTTTAGAAGACACCAGGTTGTAGTGTTGGGGAATCAGGTTTAGGGGTGAACTTGCAGAGTAGGATTGATGCTTGGACTCGATGATCTCAAGGGTCTTTTCCAACCTGAATGATTCTATAGCCGTATGATTCTAGTCTGCTTTTTAGTCTTTCCAAGGTAGTATTAAGATAATTCTCCTGCTTTGAGGAAACTGGATTCCAGAGAGTTTTCTAACAACTGTTTCCTGAAATACTGAGAGCTAACTAGCTGGTCAAGCCTGAGGTGTTTTCAGTTTGAGCACTGCCATCATTTTTTCTCATAGGTTCACAGGGAAATGCAGGGTATAAAAAGAAGGCATCCCGCGCCGCATTCCGCTTTCATTGCTGCTTCTTCTGCTGTCCTTCTCTGCCTTGAGAGCGATGATCTCTACAGCATGCAGAACATAACTGATAACATTATCTCCTGGTAGACATCCCATGCCACGTAAAGAGATTTGTGTTTAGCACAGAGTACCTGGAATGAATATATGTTCAGCCTCCTCTAGATTACAGTTCCTTGGCCTGCTTAATGCAGTATTATGCTAGACAAGACCTGTGAATCAGAAACTGTTATAAGATATTTGTGTCTGAATCAAAACCAATATTCACTTTAGATGAAATTCCAGTCCCCCACAGAACTCAAGGAAATTTTGCCTTCAACTTTGCTATGATCAGAATTTCAATCAGAGTTATTACACAGAAAAACAACTGAATAGCTTTGGTGGTTGTGATTTGAGTCAGATTCTCCCACACTTTTATTAAATTAGTTTCCAATAACAATAACTTCAGAGAGCGTTAAAGGACAAGAGAAGAACAAGGGAGGAAAGGAAGCCTTGAAGAAGTAAATAAGTTTCTTAGACAGGCACATGCTGGCATTTAACAGTGGATATGGTTATGCCTCATCTGTGGGAACCTCAAGAGGAGCAAATAATTGGTCTGTTATGATCTTTATCAAAGCAAAATTAATGGTATCCTTTGGGGTTACATATGTCTGGGCAATTTGTGATAGTGAGAATTTATTGGAAATACGCTCTGGAACCTGCCCAGGAATAGATTAGTCCGTTATAGAGACAGACAAAGGCATCCTTATGCGTCTGCTCTAGCAGTGGATCACGGCTCGCCGTCAGTGGAGTTCTGTTTTCCTGCAGCTGGGATGAAAAAAGGATAGACTAGATGCCTACAGTGAATGGTCATGTTAACATTGAGCAACAAGCCTTGGGAAAGGAATCGTGTTTGAAAAGCAATTAGTCCCAACAATTCTGAATGCTGTTCTGCACTCAGTGAAATACAGTGTCATGATTCCATCGTATCGATTGAGATAGTTCTGCTAGGGTAGTGCAGGAATTGGAGCATGTTTTGTGCATCATGAAAAGGATTACTACATATGAGTCCATGATTTTGAAAACCCATGGGAGCCAGAAAAGCCATACAGTGAATCACAGAATCATCAAGGCTGGAAGAGCCCTACAAGATCAGCCAGTCTAACCACCAACCTGACCCCACCATGCCCACTTCATCATGTCCCCCAGGGCCCTATCTACTCAATTTTTGAAGATGTCCAGAAATGATGACTCCACCACCAACCTGGGTAGCCAGTTCAGTACTTTACCACTCTTTCAGTGAAGAAATTTTTCCTAATATCTAATCTGAACCTCCCCTGGCACAATTTGCAGGTTGAATTTGCAGTTCTAGGCTCAAAATCTTAGCTACAGCATAAATACATTTTTATATTAAATGACCTCAAGAAGACTTTTAAAGAGAAGGGCATGAGTTCAGTCTGGTTTCCTGTATAGTATATCTGGTGTCAGTATCAAAGACTAGCACGGCTCTGTTTTATTGTGTTTTATTTCTATTTATTTCATTAATGAGAAGGAAAGAGTGTTCCTAGCTGAGGCTCTGTCATCAATGTGACATTACTAGAAGGTGTTTGCAGTAGGAAGTGGTACTCAAACAACATCCTTGCAGAGCACCTTGCAAGAGGAAACTTGCAAGACAGACAAGGATTGGGCTGTTCTCCTTTCTGCTGGTTGGGTTTTCCCCATCCCTCATGCAGATGCAGGTTATTTGTCACAAGAGACACTGTTTTGCACAACAGTGCTGATGAGAGGAGAAATAAATAACACAGCAAATACTTTTGACCACAGTGCAGGGAACTGGATCTCCTAGTTTGAGGGTCAGCTGAAAAGGCAGCGATGGTAGGCAGAGTCATGAAAGAAGCAAAGCAAAAACAAAGGAGAAAAAAGCTCAGAGAACCCCACTGCTGTCCTGATCTCTGACTGTCTCTCAGTGGTGTATTGCTTCTTTTTACATCTGCTGATCAAATACTCCTCTCAAACCCATTGTGGCCAAGCTGCTCCCAGGCTGCCGTGGCACCAGCATGCAGCTCCCGTTGCAGCGATGCCAGAGAGCCAAGGGAAAACACCAAATGGGTTTCAGATCTTCTGTGGAGCAGCAAGGAAAATCACCCCCACTTCAGCTTGAGAAGACTTTGCGAGCTTGCTGCCCAGAAAAGCAGAAAGCAAATATTTCCTCAATAAGTCGGAAGAAATCAAACGCAGAATTTCAGTTCTGCTAGCACACGATGCAACTCAGGGAGACAGCTAGAAGTATTTAAAAGCCCACCACTATTTATGCTTTTCTAAATGAGTCAGAGAGCACACCTGTGGCTAGGCCTAGAGAACACAACAGTAATCATGATTTTCTTCATAATTTTGACTGCATTTACATTTGAAATGTAGGCTTCTTTGACAAAACTGAGCTAAACCCTTCCACGTGGTTGTAATGTGTTTCAGTGAGAAGTGTAGCCAGGGTACACAATCACAGGAAGAAGAGAACATTTAAACTAGATTTATCCCCTGTAGAGGACTTTGTTCAGAAATTAGAAGATGCTCAGATCTCTGAATTGTAATTTAATAGCTAATTTAAAAGTCTCTCTTGCTTAAATTACCAAGAAACCACAAGATACATAATTATGTGAGATACAATGCATGTTATAACACGGGCACATGCTAGTGAAGAAAGGACTCAAAACCCACCGTTTGAGTATTATATTAATTTAAATAGATAAGATTTGCACCCAAATGCACCCAAAATATCAGGTGCACTTAATAATTTTTAAAGCACAAGTTAGCACAAAAGTAACCTATTGTTCTGGCAGATTCGACTTAATCCAAACACACCCCTTGGGGAAGTGATCCCTCATTAAACATCCTGTCTATTAAATTCACCTCCAAATAAGTGAGTGATGCACTGCAGCCAGGGACTCAGCAAATTCATCCAATTTGGGACTGAAATTTCTCTGCCTTCACCTCCCTCTCTTTGATGTCAAGAACTGTGCCTTTAATGTGTCCAGCAATCTCCAGTGCAGCGTGAACTGGTCCCTGATCATGCAAGCAGGCAAGTGCCAAGCCACCTGTAGGTCTGCACTAACAATGGTGCCTCTCAGCCAAGCTCAAACTGCCTCTTACCTTTCTGCTGGTACTTTTAGATTATTTTTTATATACTTCTGTTCATAATAATGTTCCTCACGCAGAGAGGTCAAGGAAATTCAGAACTATTAAACTGCACCAAGCACAATAGAATTAAGTAGCACCTCATCAGACGCTCGCAGGAAGAATACATTTTCAGGTGCTCCCTGCTACATTAAAAAAGTAATTTTCTGTAATTTATTAGATAATCACTAGCTATTTTTACACCATCTCCTCTTGGCTTAAAGATGCAGTTGTGAAATTGGGAGATGGTTTTGATTGCCTAGCTGCGCGGGGAGAATGGATTTTGTTAATGGGTGATGATGCACTTTGGCTTCAGGTTTGATGGATGAGCTCTGGAGGGATTTGTCCCTTCAGAGAAATTCTCCCGGTGAACCTTAAAAGTCCCGTGGCAGTCTCTCTCCCAATAGCTCTCCCTTTCATTTGGGCAGCTATGTAGAAACATTTATTTTCTTTTCCTGGTTAGAAAAAGAAAGATAGAGGGGGAAAGGAATAAAACCAAAGAAAAAAGGAGTCACTAGATTCTTTTCCAACTAAACAAGCCTGACCCATGCTTAGATTTCCCCACAGAGAATGCTTCTGATTGATCTGTTGAGTCAAGGCAGCATCAGACTCTTCCAGCTGTCGCAGCACTGCACTGGCTCATCTGCTGGAAGCCAGGAGGTCATCCAGTGACTGTTTGAAACAAGTGTGCTGGGCACGGTTTGCTGATCAGTTCCATCCAGGGACTTCTGAGATGACTTCTCTGAAAGTGACTGATTTACATTTGTGCACAGACCTGAGAGATTGCTCTGGTGACACACAACTCCAGAAAAGCTTTGGAGCTGCCTCTCTGTCAGGAGACTGGTTGGGAATTCTCATCTGTAAGCAGAAGTCCTGGGCTAGTGGCCAGGAAGCACGGGCAAAGCTCCTCCTTGAGGAGAAGGCTTCCCAAGGGTTTGGTTTAGCAGTTGAGCGTAATTCATTATCCCATTCAGCAGGAGTCTCTGTTTTAAGAAAATAATTTCACTCTGTAAACTAAAATATTTGGGATGAGAACAACTCTCAGAACCAGGCTCCGTTGCTAAACTAAACCTGTGAACAGTTGTCAACCCTGCCAGCTTTTGATTGAAAGTCGGTGTTTTACTTAAACAAGGAAAAGCTGTGAAGGTTCTGTTTTCTTCCAGAAAGTGAAAAAGCTTTTAATAAAAAAAAAAAACCACCGTAATTTTAGTGAATGCAAAAAATAATAATTTGATAAAAGATCCAAAGAACCAAAATCATTTCTTTGAGGCAAAAAGCTGCGTTTCTTGAAGAGTTAGAAGGCTAAAATGGCATTCAGGCAGCACGCAGCAACTACCTAATTGTAGTGGCCTGTCAATAGGGAATAAGGAGGAATAATGCATGTCTGTGTTAAAACGTATCTCTCACCATTCTAAGGGGTAATTTCTCAATTGCAGCTGAAATCTAAAATTATCAGTTTGATCAATGGCCTAGGTAGATGAAAAATCTGTTTCATCCATTAAATAAGAAAGTTACTAATAAGAGAAAACCGTCTCACAGTTCATGAAATAGTACAGCAAAGTATAATTTTTCAAGTTCTGGTAATTATGTTGGCTATCACACCATTACTGATAAAATGTGAAGCTAATAAGCCAAGTAATTAGACTGTACTAGGTCAGAGTTTTCACCTTACTATTTGAAGGGTAAATGAGAAGAAGGCATTATAATATTTAGCATATGGCTACAACAGCACAAAAGAAATAGTACTGAAAAGGTTATTTTTTAAACGGGAAATGGTCATGGAGTTGAAAGTTGTTTGTATTGACCTACATGCTGGGCCTAATGAAGGTCAGCACGAGCATTTAATTGTGCTGCAGATGCACCTGGTAGGTCTGGCTAGCTGAGTTTCTCCTCTGTGAATGACTTACTGCCTTCTGCTGCTATTGGCCAAGTTCTCGCCGGCTGAATTGCCTTTCTCGCTTACAAGCCACTTACAAATTGAATGCAGCATGACAAGAGATTGTCTATCACAAAAGCCCCCAAATCAATCCATACCTCTGGAAAAGAGGTGTGATTTTCCTGAGAAGCAGGGGGGAAATGCTTCCTTTCGTGATATTTCAGTTCACAACATTGCCAGACCTAATTCTGTTATATTGTGTTCACCCTGTCGGACCGTTCAGCTATTTTTGGGAGAAACCTGAGTACAGACCCCAGAGACCACAGGAAACACTGAACCTTCAGAGTCCATATTTACTAGAGATAGTTAGACGCCCTTCCTGCACCAAGGTTCACAGAACATTAGAGATTGGAAGGGACCTCAAAAGATCATCCAGTCCAATCCCCCCTGCCACAGCAGGATGCCCCAGATCAAGCTGCACAGGAACGCATCCAGGCGGGCTCCAAACCTTTCCAGTGAAGGAGACTCCACAAACGCCCTGGGCAGCCCCTTCCAGTGCTCCATCACCCTCACTGGGAAGAAGTTACAGAATCATAGAATCATTCAGGGTTGGAAGGGACCACAGGATCATCCAGTCCCAACTGCCCCGCCATGGGCAGGCTATTCACCTTTAGGTATTTACAGCCATGAACTACCAGAGTCTCTTTCTCTTTAGCCGCTAATATAGCAAACATTGCAGGGACAGTTTCAGAAGGCACTTTACTGTCCTGGAGAAAGCAGAATGACAAATTCCAAATGGATATTTCACAGAATCACAGAACATTAGGGATTGGAAAGGACCTCAAATGATCAACCAGTCCAGTCCCCCTTCCAGAGCAGGATCACCTGAAAGGTTATTAGAAGAACAAGCTCAGAAGTGGTCTCAGGGTTTCAGTGATACGTCATGTGAGATACCTGTCCTACACCACCACGTTTTACAGTGAGGGATCTTGAAGAGGAAACAAAGCCATTTACTGCATTTGTTGTGGGGCACGATGATGCCTCACGCTTGGCTGTGGTTGCCACGTTTGTCTTGGGTTGCCGAGTGTGATGAAATATAAAGTGCCACGCAAAAGAGAGTCAAGACCTTGGTTTGACTCTGCTTTGGAGTGAAGCCTCTCGTTCTGATCCCTATTTGTCAGTATCAAAGGAAAATGGAGATCACAAAATTGGCATCAAATGAGTGGAGAAATGCACAGAATGAATAAAAGAAGTCAATGGGAGAAGTAATTTCAATTCTTATGACAAAGCCACATGAAAAAAAGACTGCTTCCCAGAAGGTTTTGAATTAAAAAGGTGCCTTTGAGGTTTCAGACTCCCTTCAGCCTGCGTGTTGTAAGCGATACAAGACACTGAGAGCCATTAACAGCTCTGAGGAATGCTCATTCCTACGCTTCACTGCGCAGCCTTGCTTTGAAGGGTGGGTACGTAAAGTCCTGAAAAATCACTTCAGAAACCGAAGGGGAAAAATCACTTTGATGGGATAGAGCTCCCAGCACACTTGATCTAGGCTGAAAACAGGCATTGTCACACACGCGTGGTAAGGATCTCTGTCTAACGACCTGATCCTGATGAGAACAGGAGTAAAAGTCTGCCTTCATCCCATGCAGAGGGTGTGCATGAAAGGTCCACTTAGCAAACTGGCTTATCTTTGGCAAGGAAATCATTTTAACAAATGTCCTTCAAGTCCACCTGTGACAGAACGAGCATTGTAGGTGGAAACTGGAGCATGTCCAGAATAGTAGTAAAACAGAATAACCACTCCAGCTTCTCGAAGGAACTAGTATGAAATGTACCTGTAAGGCAGACGTTTGTGTATCAAACATAAAGATGGGCTCTTACACCCTTAAGACGTTTCATAGACTGATGATCTCTTACTCAGATTTAGCTAAATCAGCTATTTCAGGTAGAAAGCCAAGGATGAGAAGAGAGATTGGGTCCTTGACATCAGTGTCATTGGTACCTCATTTACAGATATTATGTAGAGAGCTTTTAGGGAAAAGCGTCTCGTCTGACTTACACGACCTCTATTACATGGATTTTTCTAGAAGCAGAATACTAGAGGATGTGAGAACTCACAGCTTTCCATTTTTTAAGGGAGACTCTTCTCATGGCATCAGCACTACTATCCTTAACAGGTTTTGGTTCAGTCTGCCCAAGGGAAGGGTTTTTCTAAGCAGTGCAAGGAGCAGACAAGGAGTGAGGACAGCAAAGGGTAGTTCCCTGTCTGACTCCCACCTGGAGCTCTGGCAGTTGGTCATCAGTGATGGAGCTGTAGTTCTCGCGTCAAGGTCTGTGTCTCTGCAAGGCAAATGTTCCATGGTCCTGAACAAACTCATTTATGACCTTCTTCTGGAGCCACTTGCTCCTTCTTTGCTTCCAGTCAAGGACGGATGCGTGGGAAGCCACGCACCAAAGCAGGCCTTTTTGGCACCAGCAGACTTTGCTTCTGCTTGTTTAGATCCTGCTAAATGAAATGCCAATGAAGTGAATATGAATGAGCATAAAAATATCATCATTGCCAGACGATACTCTCAAATTATACCTCCTCAATAACTGTTTGCACCTAGGCATACGTCCTTCATATCCATGCTAATAAGTTGGCATCTCAAGAGATTAAAAAATACACCTTTTCCTTCCCTGGAAGTGCTAAGTAAGGCTCCAGAGCTTTTCCACGTAAAATTCCACCTAGTCATTCTATTTTATTAAAATAAACTTTGTTCATTTGGCAGCTATCCTTTGACTCCTCCAGGTTCACCAAAGGACACGACTAATTCATTGCATCATTGATGCAGTTAATGCCACTGTTGTTTGTCCCCTTGTCTGTCTGTGAAGCAGCGAACGGGGCTCAGCCTGCAAGAATCAAGCTGAGGGAGGTTCAAGAAGGAATTGTTGCACTTGTTGAGCTAATAATTTCATGAGATAACAGAGTGACTTGGGATTTTGAAGGATGGAGATCAACAAGCTTCTGTCTTTGGATTGCCTATGTAAAGAACATCACGACAAGATGCTCAGACATCCGTTTACTTTTTGTTTTCTCGCTCAGTGAGATGCTTCAAGTAGATAAAGAACTGAAAAGCCCTCAGAGTTCCTCTCTTCACCCACCCCGTGCCCCACATACACCACAAGGAAGGAAAATGACGCAGAATATGATCCTGAGCTGGTTTAAACCTGCCCTTCTAGTGTAGAGCTAATTTTCATCAAATTACCAGTCTCTGTTACAGATGCAGGTGCGAGTGTCACCAGAAGATATGCACTGTCAGTTTTTATTTCATCACACGTTGAAACCAGGAGGCAATTATTCATGTTTAATATCTGAACTTTAAATAGCTTTAAAGATGTTGAAGTAGGTGTCCACTGAAATATAAAAGTGGAAATAAAGTTTAAAATTCTGGTAGGTTTCAAAGGCTAAGACGAGCGGAAATATCACTTTAATAAAGACTTACAATAAAATGGAAAAGTAAATTTTTTTAAAAAGCTCTTCAGGTTTTCAGCAGAGCTTACCTCTGCTTGGGTCTTTCATACAATTATGATCAGTACATAAACCACAGAGACGATATCATGGAGATATAGATTGTCTTAAAACAACAAATGGTGGTCAGTGTCCAATTTACTTTAAATTTTCAATGCACGACTGCAAAAAGGGAAAGGAATAGGTAGAGCTCCTTTATTTATTCCAAGGTGGAAAGAAACCTATAAATATTTTTTTAACAATTTAATATTGTGAGTCCCCACAGAAAAACATTCAGATCTACTCATAATGCTCTGGAGTTTGATCTTCTTGTTTTTCAAAATGAGTCTAACAGGTTTGTTTTCTGGTTGAAAGTAGTGGGATGGAGCTCCAGAGGAGCAGGAGCTCCCTGCCTTGCAGTCAAAGGCACAGTTTGCTGCTGCTGCTCTGAGCCCAGCGAGGCTGCTGAAGCAGAATAGAGACCTCCCTGGCTTGTGCCCTCCTGCAGGGCTTACAGAGTTTTGTTTTCAAGTCTTTGTGAAAAGCAAGAAGAACAAAAGCTGCAGCAAAATGAAGAGCTGTCTAAAGCACTTCCTGTACTGTATCTGTGATGTTGTGGTCTAGTTCCAGTCACTGTTTCTTTCAGGAGCAGGGACTCTGCTACCCCTTATAGTGCCACCACTTTTACTCTGGCACCTGGAGCAATGGTGAGGGCACAAATTGGGTCAGGATGAAGCTGATCCCATTCCTGTTCTGGGAATGACTAAAGTAAATGCTCCTGCCCTAAGAAGTGGTGTGAAAACCTTCTGGAGTTAATGGAGAAAAGTCGTATGACTGCTACTAATTTTTATTTAAAATGTTGTGAACGCAGCTCAGATGAAAGCTAGAAGCTTGACACATACAGACCATAAACCTCTGCCAGCCCAATCAGCCCAGCTAAAGCATGACTTTCAAAATGACAGGTGGGGAGAGGCTTACAGAACTTGACTTGTCTTAAGCACATCAGCATGTGACGCTAGCTTCAGACTAATAAATACTCTTCACGGCGAGCACACGCAAAGGGGCTGTTCGGGTTTAAGAAGCTGCCATATGGCACAGCCAGTACACCTGTGGTGTTCCAAGGAATGATGGATCGTGTGCTCTAGCAGTTAAATGGTGTCATCTGTTATTTGGATGAGAGTGGGAGAGACCAACGTGCAAGTTCGGTACCACATCTCCTCAAAATGTTTGAGATAACACTCCAGGGTTCGGAAAAGCCAGCCGACAGCTCATCCCTCGCTGTGATGCTGCAGAGCTGTGTGGTCTGTTCAGAGCGCGGAGCAGCCAGATAAGCAGCCTCCAAAACCGCTGGAGATAAGTGCTGCACATCATGGAGCAGACCCTCAGCAGGAGGAGGGAGGTCCTGCAGCTGTGTCCCTTCCAGGATGGGGATGAGCTGGCAGGAATAGATGGTGCTAGTGTGTGTGGTGTGGGTGAAGGAGAACCCTTTTGCATCTTCCATCCCAGTAAAATGGTATCTGGAGATAGCATGGAGTATTTTGGGGCTGAGGTCAGTTCTGGCAATGCTGTATTACAGTGGGGGATTCCAAATTCCTCACTTCAGAGAGCTGAAGGACAGAGAGACCTGTACCACTGGTTTAGATTGTCCAGGTTCCTTGTTGTGCAGACTGCTTTACAGCAAGACCTGTGTAGCTGCTGCTGAGCACTCTTTCAGCAAGAGGGGGGCACGTGTAACTCTGCACATGTGCAGAGGCAGGATTTATTTCCACCAGATTTTCAAAGTACCAAAGAAATTATATCTTGGACAGCAGATGCAGCATTAGGCTTCTGACGTGGAGTAGAGGACATGTTGGGACACTTCACATGGTCCTGGGGTGGCAGCTGGTCACAGGCCAGTGAGCAAACAGCCTAAAAGTTGGCCAGGAGGCAGTTTTTGTGGTTCCTTGTCTCAAGCAGCCTGGCATTTGAACACACAGCCCCTAAAGGGACACAGGGAGTAGGAGACATTGCTGCAGTGGCTTTCACCACAACTTGCTGTCCACACTTGAGCGTCAGGCTAGTACCTGAGCTGGGCAACGCATTGCGCAGCGTGCATGCCAAACCATCCTGCTGCTGGCCTTACTGAGGCACTACAAGCTGTTTTGGCTGGAGAGCAGCTCTTTGGTGGAGGAGTTTCTGGGATCAACCTTCACTCTGCCTGCCTGCGTAACTGCTTGCCAAAGTAAAATTGCTGGGTTGAGCTGCGACATGTCAGAATGAGGCAGCCACTTGCTGTGCATCAACAAGTAACTGGACATTACTTCGAAGAAAAGCAGGAAGCTGCTCACTGGCTGCATTTTAGGAGCTCACTGCTGTCTGTCTGGTTTAGACCATGCAAGCTGCACGAAACCCTCCAGTACCACGCGTTCAGATACCTCTCCTGATCAAAGCACAGGTTTCAGGCGTTTTTCCCCGCAGAAAGCTCTTCCCTGAACAAGCTGTTTTGCAGCATGAGTAAGAGCGAGTAGCAGAATCTGTTTCTTTGATTTCCCTTGACCAGGAGAAACAAGAGAAACAAATGGAAAACAACACAGAGTGAAAGACCTGTAAAAATAGATCCTGCTTAGTATGAGGAGCGTTCATGTGAAATTACAGAGAGGAAGAACTGAACTAGCAGCAGTGTCAGGTGGAATGTTTCCATAATTGAAGAAAAATGTGAGTGGAATAAGTGCAAAATAAAGGTTCAGCGAGCAGAAAAAGCAGGCAGCAGGATCGTAGGTGGCTGACAGCTCGCCACTGAAATGAGTGTGGGGGTGTTTCCTGTGTGTCAGGAGATGTTTCCTGCTCGTTCCTGTTGTGGGATTTGTTCGGCTGAGGCTGTTTATCTATAGCTGCCAAAGCACAGGACAAAATAAACCGGTTTGAGAAAGGGGTTCCAGGTGACATAGTGTGTCTGCAGAGGCACACAGAGTCCTAAGATATCAAACATAGACACACTTGGGCAGGGCAGCAAGCACAGGTTTCTGGGGCAGAGAGAATCCACCGACACACGAATGCACTAAGCAGCAGCAGCAGCAGCAAACCTTCGTGGATCAGAGAAGATACATCAGTCCCACTTTTTGGAAGCAGCAGGTTCTTGGGAAATGGCTATGGATAAGCAAACACAAACCCCCAGAAACAAGGTAGATAGACCTTATCAAGATGCATTAATCAACAATGTAGGGAGGCTCTGAGGAGGCAACTGGATTTCCTAGTCCCTGCCATGTACATTGCCAGAGATGGGTCTTTCTGGTAGGCTACTGCCTGACCTCTGTCTCTGCGCAGGGACAGCCCTCCTGATCAAGCCTGGACAGGTGGAAGGTTTGTGGAGGTAGATGTGATCTAATGGCAGCAACAACAGGTACTGACATGTGTGCAGTATGACTGCATGTGTTCCTGTGCGACTTGGTCCAGGTGATCCTGCTGTGGCAGGGGGATTGGACTAGATGCTCTTTCGAGGTCCCTTCCAATCCCTAATGATTCTATGACTCTATGTGTAATCATACTGGCATTCCCAGGAATAAGATCTGCCTCCAGAGACTGTGCCTTTAGCAGGAATAAAAGGGTGCTAGTGAAAACATGAGCTATTAAAGGCTTCACTCCTCTTCTCCAGCTTCACAGCTCTGACTTAAATTTGTCTCCTTTTGACATGCTCTAAGAGCTCCTGCTCAGTGGAGATTGCAGACTTTAGGCTATTAGTCACAGCCTTTAGAGGTTAGGCTTGTCCTCCAGTTGTTAATAAGAGCAAACACCTCCTTTGAGTTGAAAAAGACACTGTCAACTGATCAGTTTGCTGGCAAAGAGCAAGGAGAGGGCTGGCACAAGGCAGTCTGAGGGCTGTAATTGCCTGAGATGTTTGTGTCACTTCCCTCCCCTTGCCCTTTTCCCAGACTTTCTTCTTTCCTTTTGTGTTGTGGAGACGGAGCAGGGGAAATTGAGAAACCACCGATTTTCATGGCAAAGCTACTCAACAGAAGTGCTGTCACATCACAAAGGGAAAAGTAGGGCATGTTCCCCTTGATCTTGTATAGTTATAAACTGAATTATGAATAAGAATGATGAGTAAAACAACTGTGATTTTTAAATCAATCCTAACTGTAATAGGATTTATTTTCCTCCTTTCATCTGGGTGAATTTTTATTCTGATAACCTTATAAGCCCAAGACCTGCTTGCTCCTGCTCCTCACTTGCTTTGCAGAGGAAGGAAGAGTAAGGAGATGAGTGGGCTGGAGCAGGGGCTCACACCAGACTTCGAAAACATCCTTTCATGTCACAGCAGCTCTTTCAAGCATCCAAAAGATGTCCTGCATAAAGTCAGAATGCAATTAAAACCCTGCAAAGCTCTTTTGTGAGATCTCACCCACCTCCCATTAGACAGTAGCAAAAGTGTTCACCTGTGAGATTCACACATAAGTTTCCTTTCAGAAGCAAAACGGAGACTTCGGTAGCGCGGGGAGGATTCCCATGCGCCCTCTGAACATCTGAGGCACCAATTATCCTTGCTTTTTGTCTACTTAGAGTTTTTTTCTCAAATCCAAGAAAACCCATCCTTCAAAAGTGATGTGTGTGTTCCCACAAGGATTTCTGGTGGTGGTGAATGGACGTCTTCCAAAAACACCCAGCCGCTTTTGCATGTTTTGAATTATAGTGTTGCTTTCTGGCCAGTGTTTGTGACCGTGTTTTCCCCTTACCCGTTCTCTGACTGATTTCACTCATCTGTTTCTTGTTTTGTTTCAGAATGAAGAAAACAACGGGCCAGCTTCGTGCTAAGCTGTTGCATTTTCAGATTAGCCCAGGCTGAGACACCCTGCGGTGGGATGGTTTCTGGCCAAGGTGCAAAAGACATGGTAAGAGTTATTTCTAGGTAACAGCGGCATGGTTTATATTACGTATGTGGCAGAAGTGAAACACAGTCTTTAAACTCCTCTCAATGGTTCTCAGAGTAAACACATGAAAGTAGCATGTCATGATCTAAGCTTGTCTCTGGATAGAGAGAGGTTCTCCTCCACCTCTACTCTGCCCAGGTGAGATTGTGTCTGAAATATCATGTCAAGTTCTGGGCCCCTCAATTCAAGAAGGACACGGAGCTGCTGGAGACAATCCAGCACACAGCCACAAAGATGATGAAGGGAGTAAAGAAAGGCTGAGGGAGCTGGGTCTCTTCAGCTTGGAAATAAGAAGACTGAAGGATGACTTCATTAATGTTTATAAATACGTGAGGGTTGGGTGTCAGGAGGATGAAGCCAGGCTCTGCTCAGTGGCATCTAGTTATAGGACAATCAGTGTAAAGCTGGAACACAGGAGGTTCCATATCAACCTGAGAAGGAATTTCTTCACAGTGAGGGTCACAGAGCCCTGGAATGGGCTGCCCAGGGGGGTCGTGGAGTCTCCTCTGGAGACATTTAAAACCCATCTGGACATGTTCCTGTGTTGGTCTGGGTGATCCTGTTGCGGCAGGGGGATTGGATTAGATGATCTTTCAAGGCCCCTTCCAATTCCCAATGCTCTGTGATTGTGACCAAATTCTATACAGACCATCATGTACATAATTTTATTGTTGGATTTTATTTAAGAGGCACATACCTAGATTCACTGTGTGTTCTGTCAGGAGAAGATCAGAATAGCTCTGAACATCTGCCAGAGTCAAACACATTGCCTTTGTCAAATCTATCAGCTAGCGGGTGATACCAGGACAAATGAATCACTCTTCACAGAAGATCTCAGAAAGATTTGTGATTACGTTGGGATAAGAACCTGGTGTCTATAAACCCTCTTTATAAGCCCAAGAATAAATATGTATTCTTGTGTATTAAGTTCATACCTAATACTGAGAGACATTGAGCAAGGGCATATTTGACCAGGAAAGGTGACTCTCTTACATCTTAAGAAAATAAACAGCTGAAAGATAAGGAAAAGAATTTTATTTATCTTCCTGCAAACAAGATCATTCATTTCACAACTATGTTGTGCCATTTGCAGGCATGCCAGGAAAAAGCTCGAGTATTCCAAGCGTGAAGAGGGTTTTCCTGGATTTTTTTTTAATTCAGAATATCCTGTTCATAAAAAATTCTTTTGGCAAAATCAAGGTCCCTTAAATAGTTATTTCTTTAGCAAATGTGCTTTATTTCTTTAGTAAGGAGATTTATCCAGTATCCATTCGGATCCTTCTCATCCCTGAGAGTAAGAAACGCACGGCTCATTATTTTATTGGTGCATAAAACATACTGCTATCCACATTCAGGAATTAAATAAATATTATTTATTGCCTAATAATAGGAGATTTAAGTTATATGAGGAGTGGAGCTTTAGAGATGCACGCCAGCTGTCAAGGGATGTGTGTGTGTAATATAAATGTGGAAATTATGCAACTTAAAATTGTTAGCTTTCTAACGAAAGCCGGTGGCTTTAGGAACAGGAATTACAAGCGCCCAAAACTGACAACTAACATAAAGTGACTCCATCAGGAAGGTCTATGGGGAGATTTTTCAGACAGTGCCTTGTAGTAGAAAACCACTGATTTCATCTGGAATATTGTGTCCAGCTCTGGGCCCCTCAGTTCAAGAAGGACACAGAACTGCTGGAGAGAGTTCAACACAGAGCCACAGAGATGATGGAGTAAAGGGAATGAAGAAAGGCTGAGGGAGCTGGGTCTCGTTGGCTTGGAAGAAAGGAGACTGAAGGGTGACCTCATTAATATTTATAAATATGTGAGGGTTGGGTGTCAGGAGGATGGAGTCAGGCTCTTCTCAGTGGCGTCTAATGATAGGACGAGGGGCAACCTGGAACACAGGAGGTTCCACATAAAGGAACTTCATGATGAGGGTGACAGAGCACTGGAAAGGGCTGCCCAGGAGGTTGTGGAGTCCCCTTCTCTGAAGACATTTAAAACCCACCTGGACGTGTTCCTGTGTGACTGGATCTAGGTGATCCTGCTGTGGCAGGGGGACTGGACTAGATGACCTTTCAAGGTCCCTTCCAATCTCTAATGTTCTATGATTCCGTGATTCAGCTATCTCTCTTGAAGTTCCTCATCTGTTCCCAGAGAGACCACACCTCACTAAGATTTAGTTTTATTTTCTCCTCAGCTTTCCAAGCTTTACATTAGCAGCCTCTACAAGCTGCATGAATTTAGCAATTCATGAATCTGTGGTGGGCTGCTACAAAGCTGTCATAGATGGGTTAATGTCTTCCCCAGTGGCACTGAGGTTTTGCAAACCAAACATGGAACAGGTACAGCCCACAGTGTTTGTGGTGAGTTGTTTCTAATTGGCAGTACAGGAAAGGTGTGGAGGGACCTGCGTTTGGGTGAAAATGAGCCTAGCATCCCATGGGACCAGGTTTGGTGGCCCATACGTACTCTTGCACACAACTTCAAACATATGCTCACTCCCTGCATCCCCCTTCCATCTGAGCTGTCCAAGCCTGGGATAATTTACGTACTTGCCCATTTTTGCCAAAGAAATGTAAGAAATCAGAGTATTTTCTCTATAAACATCATCTGCTTTTCAGACTTCAAGGTTTTAAACAACACCTATTTGGTGTTGGGGCTAAAACAAAGAGCTAGAAATCACATCAGCACTGTGCTACGTAGAAAAACTCCAGGCCCACCAGCTGTGAGCAGGCTGTGTTGAAGGATCTCCTGTAAGTTTTACAGCTAAGACGAGGAGCTGCCATTGCCACATCTAAGACTGTCAAACGCTACTCAAGCCAGTGGCAGCGTGTCTGTCATATGTCCTCGCAGTCCTACCTCTGTCAGAGGTGAGTCCTGTAATCCTGCCCTTGATGAGTCTGGTTTTGGATCAAGCAGAAGTTAGTAGGACTTGCTGTAATAAATCATATCATGTAAGAGGTGTTGAGCAGTGAAGGGGCAGGAGCACACACCTACAGGAACCTACACAAAAAGTAGAGTTTTCTTCACTGTGGCTCAGAATAAGCTGTCGCTTGGGGTCAAGAAATAAAGGGGAGATGAGAAAACCTTATGCCATGGCTTCAGCATTCAAGGTTGGATTTCTCAAGTCACTGTTCCCAGGATCAGTAAAGATGAAAAGTAAATTTATTCATGTCATTCTATCCTGTATAGTCTTATCACTTTCCTATTTAAACAGTGACTCCCATATATGCATTTATGTTTACTAGAAACAGAGGTGACTAGCAGAAATCTGATAGTCTTCTTTATTATTGGGGCTTCTTGAAGTTTAAATCATATGCAAAAAATATTAAAATAATACTATCAAAGGCTCCGTCTTTCGGAGTTTCAGTTCATAAATATGCACTTTGATGGAGGAAATGCAGATCCTTTTATGCAGTATGAATGTCATCAAGGAGATATTCTCATGCTAATTATTACAGACAATTCATGGCTGAACAGCTCTCAGATAATGTAAGGAATGGTGGGGGCTTATTTCCACATTCCTCTATTCTTCTGCTAAAGCTCCCTTTAACCACTTTGTCACTAGCTCTGCTGTTCGTGACTTTCCAGCTCGGGGGGAGAGGGGAGTCTGTAGTTTGGGAGCCCCTGAGCTCCTGAGCAGCCCCAGTTGGGTCTCAAAAGGACCCACCCATGGTTTGGAAGCTCCACTGCAGCCCAGCACAGGGCACCTAGCCCTTCTACAGTTGCCCTGAGAGTGCAGGGCTTCCTGCAACAGCCTGGTGCCTGCTGCTCATTGCCATGGTGGGTGTACATATGGAGTCTGCACCTTCTGTACTGAGGGTAATGATGGTAGAGGGGTGTTCCTTCTCAGCCTGTGGTGATGCCATAAGCAGCAGGTGCTGTTGGTAAGAGTGTGAAAGGTGACATGAGATGGGTGGAAGAAATCCATATGCATTATGAGACCGAGGGATCAGATCATGATGACCCAGCGCATTTTCATGATCTTTCCTGTTGCCATCTCTACACCATTAATGAGATAAAATCCCAGGAGCCTGCAAAGGAGCTGAGAAAACCACCAGGCATGTGCTGAACGCTGAGTTTGATGCTGATAGCAGTAGCTGCAAGCATCTTGAGCTGGAAGAAAATAAATGAGGAAAACCAGCTTAAGGCAGAAGAAGTTTAGTATGTTTTTCCTTTCCCATTGGGGTGGGAAGGGGAGAAGCATTTGCCAGATTTCAGGCTGACTGCTGATGGCCAGGACTTACGTAAGGACCCTTGTGCTGCCAGCCAAGCGCACGAGGCTGGCTGACCTTGGCAGCTGTGTGCCCCTTTATTCTCCCACAAATCCCGTATTCTGCGGCAGGTTCTGCAACACTCTGTTCAGAGAGACAGCCTTGTCAGTTTGTAGAGCGTGTTCTTCCTATTTACTTTCTCCTTTTCTGCTAAGAAGCAGGAGAAAAAACTGATGCTGGATTCTGTGCTTGCTTTAAGGGATGCTGAGAAGGGAGGGGGGAATCTTTTAATTAGCTATACTGAGAGAGCAGTTGTGGAGCTGGGTAGTTTATAGACAATGAATAGAAAAGGGGGCACCCAAAGCAGACGTAGGAATGAATGAATTTAGGTAGTAAGGGAGGAATAAGTGAGACTGAGCATCCTGACAGGGTGGTGGTGTTTGCATTTGCTCTGAGTGGGTGAGGACAGTCCCGTCTGTGCCATTTTGCTGTCAGTACAGATCCTAAACAGGACACGAGGGAAAAAGCTGAAATGTGTGTAAGTGTGAACCAGAAAACATCACGTTTCCAGGTCAGGAAACTTGCAGAAAAATAAATGGTGGGGAAGTATCCCCTTTTGTCTGCAGCAGGGCATCTGCAATAACCGGCAGCAGAACCAGGGATTAATTACAGCAGCGCAACACTGAATGACCGTGAGCTCTGCCAGGATTTTACCACCCTGGGTCTGAAGCACTACAAAGCTGGTAGGATTTTGAGGGGGTTTTTTATTGCCTCACAGTAGGGTTTCATGGCGTGTCCCTTTCCAAGAAACCTGCACCTCAGGACACAGATGCCTTCCTGTAGCTCTTACAGAGGACCCGGGCTCTCTGAAGCTCTCCAGAGGTAGGAGTGTCCCAGTTTTGCTCCAAATTTGGTTTTTTATCTGGATGAATCCCAACTCAGAAAAGAAGTAGAGTAATCTGAAAACCTCAGGTGGAGGTTTGCCAGATTGATTTTAACAGCTTCTTACAAGCCAGCCTGGAAAAATGCATGAGGAAGCACTGTGGTGTGTAGTCCCCCAGCATGGTGGCTAGCATGGCAATACAGTACGAACACTTTCTTCTGGACATGCCATCTCCTCACCCTGCCCTGGCCAGCTCATTGCTCAGGGTTTTCAGCTATTGCTCCAAAATCATTTACCCATCGAGTCTTTTTTTTTTTTTCCTGAATACAAATCACTTCGAGCTAAATCAGTAGTTAAGTCTGATTGCAAGATACCTACGTTCATTTAAACAGCATCTCTGTGACCAGGAGTTAAGGCTCCTTTAAGTCCAAATGTATGTGACTGTAGGTATATTTCAGGCATGAACAACTGGGTTTTTATTTAAAGCACATCAGCTTGATTTGAATGTGGATAGAAACCTCTCTAAGCTACACCTTTCTTCTTTGTTAACTAAATACATATTTTTAACATCCCTCTTTGTGTGCTCAGTAGTGACTCGAGTGTCTAATTCTGTGCTAATCAATTTTTAATTTGGAGTGTGATCCTGCTGTTGTTACAGGTCCATCCATCCCTTAGGCATGTGCCTAAGATGTGCCTGTGTGAAGGCTCAGACCTCCCTTTTGTAAGCTAATCCAGTGGGCTATTAGTCTATCACACTACATAGTGAGGTGTGGCCAGAACCCTTCCAGCACAAATGCTTAAGAACTGAGCTGGTTCCTTCAGTTTTCTCATCACTGTCATCTGTCAGCCCTTCTTGGTCATACAAGGACCTGTAACACAGGCCATTTCTGAGGCACTAATCAGCCTTATTTTTTTGTGCTACTCAAATACTTGGGTTTATCTCTTATTTTTGCTATCTTTCTGCTGGTGGAATGGGCTCTGATTTCACTTTTTCACCGAGTTACAGTGCAAGTAGTAGATGAAGGTGGCATCATGGGACAGTAACAGAGAGTTTCATGTCTGCATCCTTCAAGACTATGATCCTGCCAGCAGGTGCCAGGTAGAGGGGAAGCACCCTGGAGAAGCAAGGTCTTGCTGAGGCCTGCAAGCAGAATGAGGGCTGCAAGGCTCGATCTCACTCTGAACAACAGCCTATTCATAGGATCAGAGGATCATAGGATGTTAGGGGTTGGAAGGAACCCAAGAGATCATCGAGTCCAACCCCCCTGCCGGAGCAGGACAAAACTATCTAACACAGATATTCTGGACAGCAAACGTACTTTCTCAAAATTAGAAGTAATTCTGTGTTTGCACCTCAGTTGTAAGGATGTGCCACAGGACAGGATGCATAATCTTCCTTCCTTTAAAACTAAAACTTACTCATTTCTACTTTTTTAAAGAACAACTATGTATTTCCCTTTTCTTTCAACACTCTAGAAGCTTCTACTTCTATCTTAATAAGGAAAGCAAAACTGAAGTTTTTAATGTATTAAATCAGAAGCCTAGACTGGAATGAAAGATAAGAATCCAATAACACCAGAAAGAATAGAATCAGTTATAAATGATTTATGCACCAGGATTAGCAGGTTAAAAAGGCAAAAACTTCAGTGTTCACTCATGCAGGAATGTCAAATCACTGGCCTAAAGATGGAATTTGACAGTAATAAGATTTTAAAAGTGGGCATTTTCAGGTACTGCTATCTGCTGGAATAAATAGAGGTCATAAAACTTTGATCTAAGTATATTCCTGGGATGTTAATGGCTAAGATGGTCACTCCTCTGAACTTTGAAAATGTATTTTACGACCTGTTTCGACAAACAGCTATTAACACAAGGCTTATTTATATGCCTCAGTAACACTGTGCTCCCCAGCCTTGCTTTCCTTATCTGTATCACTGCAGTCCTTGTCTAATGGCAGCCTGTACCAGCCTTCAGAAGGATTTGCTGCGGGGATAAAGCTCATTTACTTTCCACCTCATCTAGGGTAGTAAGCATGCAATTGTCTTGAAAGTTTGACTGGAAGTAATTTCTCAGTGCTCATAAAGGACACCTGTCCCTGAGTTACTTGGGGTGGAGTTTTTCAGCAGGATGGCACATCAGATATTCAGGAAAGCAGTTACTTAACTCACCAGAAAATTAAGGCTTCTCCTTGCTAGCTGCGTGTTTACATCTAATCTGGACACTGAAGAGCTGAACAACATGAAGCCTAGCTGTAGAGAGAGAAGGGAAAAAAAGATGATGATCCTGCCTTTCTTACAAAATCTACTTTCTATACCAAATTTGAGACAGGAATAAATATGATGCTGCAGCAAACAGGGCTTGGCAGGTGCTTAAAATCCCACGTCAGACTACAAACCTAAAGGGAGTGACTATGTAATTTTTACTTCAGCATCTCAGAAAAATGGTGGCCCCTTTCAGGAAAAGGTGATATGAAGCAGTCACAGCTGAGCTTTAGCAGCAGTGCAGACCCTACGTTTGTGCATCATCCCTTCACAACCGCGAAGGTGGTGTGTGCTCAATGGTGCTGCACGCGCTGCCCCTGTAGTACTTGGGGTACTGACAGCAGCGATGCCTCCGGGCTGGAGCAGCAGTGATGCTGCGGGGCCTGAGTGGGAGGAAGGGGAATGAGCCAGGGCGAAAGGGAGGCAGTTTTGGAGGGAAAAAGTCGTGGCACGAAGGGGCCGCATCGCAGCCTTTCTGGTCCGTCTGACAAATGAGCTCGTCCCCGCTTTTGTGCGGGGCAGCGCTGACATCTCCCGGCTGCCGCCAGCATTGCAGCCGGCCCGCGGCGCTCCCCGCCGCTTCTCCACCCCGCCCCGCTCGCGTTGCTCCCGACAGCTGGATGGCTGACCCTGCGCTTTGGGAAGCGTTCACGGGGCTCCCAGCAGATGGGTCAACCGGTGCCCGCCGCCCGCGGAGTGCTGTGTCCTCGACCCGCAGCGCACCGCAGCATCCCCTCGGCATCGCTGACCCGCAGCCCATCACAGCATCCCCACCGGGTGGGTCCAGCCCTCGCCTTTGACATTCCTCCTGTTCGCTGCTTTAGCCACACGTGAGCAGCCGCTACAGAATTCCCCTCCTACCCCCCATCCCCAGCAGGAAAGGCAGGTGGGCTGCAGTGTCGTGCAGACAGTGCTCTAATTAAATTGTTCCTCACTGGCATGTACAGAAAGCGAAGAGAAAGAGACACAAAAACACTTATTTCTGTTTGAAAAATGTTCAGAGCTCAGCGTTTTCACAGAAGCTCAGGAAACTCTTCCGAGAGCACAAGCTAGTTAGTCATTAAATTGTTAGTTTATTTATTTTCTGAGAGCGCAGAGGAAAGGGGGAGCATGTCGGGGGCACATAGGAGTTGAAAGAGCACTCGTGTTTTCCACTATGCAGAGAGAAGCAGAACAATAAAGGGGCAATTAGAAGGTCAAACCAATAATAACACACTGGCAACCCACGGAAGCTGCAGAGCAGATGTTTGTTCTCTCAGTATTTTTGCTGCAAACTGTCATTAAAGCCGTGTGACGCCACCCGTTCTTCTGCCACAATTATGCACACGCAGATTGGACACCTTCAACGTGAAGACAGATCACAGCTTCACCAGTTTGGTCCAAGGCAAATTGTCACTATTTCCTTAAGAAAACACTGCTTTTCATGAGGAGATTACTGAGTGCCAGCTGAGGGGGTTTTTTTTCATTAATCTATCCCGGGCAACCAGACAGAATCATGCTTTTATTATTTACTCCCACTGTATAATCAGCTTTTTGTTGAAGATGACAGCTTTCAGCCAAGAAAGTCCAATTTTTTTCCTCTGTGAAATGAGACAAACAGGAGGCACACAGTCTTCAGCTTTTCTGGGGCTGAAGAAAGCGGTGGGCTTTGCAAATCCCCCTGCACATATGTGCAAGTGCACTCCAAGCTGTGGCCTCACGGAGAACTGAGGACTGAGAGCATGAAACTCTGTGTGCTGTTACACAGCAGGTCTAAAGCAATGATCAGAAAAAGCCCTTCAGAACTTGAAATAGAAACTGGGGCTTAGAATTCCCACAAGAAACAGAGTGTGTAGAAGCACAATAGCCACCGGGGTTAGGTTTTTATTATTTTATTACACAGGTGCTCTCATTCTTAGAGTCTTTGTTCTGAGGCTCAAAATGAAAGCAGCACATGTGGAGGGAGTTGCAGAGTGTTATTGAAGCATTTCTCCTGTTTGGGAGCTTTGGTAGCCCCCAGCAGAGCTCTTGTGCCCCAGCTCCACAAAGACTTGGCTGATGGGTGCAGGGTGTGCTGGGCAGGAGGTGGGGGATGCGGGCAGCACCAAGGGCACATGAGCCGTTGCCCTGTGACACTCCAAAAGCAGCAGGACATCTCTGGGTTTGTGCCTTCAGGGTGGCTGTCACAAGGCAGCTTTTATTAGAAGAAAGTCAAGGCTGCTGTTTCCACGTCCTGTGTCCTGGAATTCTTATGCTTGGCTTAGCTTTGGAGCTGAGGCTGATGGGTCAGCATCACGGCTTAACACATAGTCAGGACGAATTGTTCAAGGACAACTCCCTAAAACAACCAGCCTCCCTTGCAAGTATTGCCCTGCAACAAAATGTGCTGCTTTCCAAGGACTGAACCAGAAAAGGAAAAAAGAATTAAAAAATGACAGGAAAACCTGCTGCTGCCAGCACTTCCTTTGCTTCTTTGCTTCCCCTTCTCTTCTGTGCCCTCTGGGGTTTTCTGATGTAAAGTGACTTTTCTTACCGTACCTGGGAAACGAGTGCTGCTGTCTAAAAGCTGCTGTGTTACAGCTCTCCTTTACCCCTATAAAAAGAGAAGAAGCCTCAGTTTCTCACACTTGGTCCTTCCACAGGGCACCTGAATGTCAACACCTACAAGCCAGGGCCACAAGCTGAAAGACACCGGCCTTTGGATGAGGCTACAGACAGGGCTGTTCTTAGTGAGCGTCAGCTGCTGGGAGCCTCTGCTGCCTCTCTGAAGCCTTTGCGTTCTTTTTTATCAAACCAGACAGCTAAGCATTGATCTCTCATGTACACTTGAAGTGGGAGATGGAAAAATATTAATGTTTCATTGTCTTCATGTCTGAAAGTGAAACCTTTTAAAGAAATGGGTCTTCACCAAGGAGAAATGTTTTTCTTAACTGCATAGCAACAAGCCGTAGCGGCAATTATTTATATCGAGTATGAAATTCCCTCAGCGCTTCATTTATTCAAAGCTATATTTTTACTCAGTTTTTGTTTTCACAGATGGCTAAGCTAAGATGCCGTCTTGGGCTTAAATATCTACACCAACGCTGGCAGTCCCCACCAACAAACAAAAATAGATTAAAAAAAAAACCACCAACACAGAAGAACTGCAGTTAGACTTGCGAAGCCCTCCAAAGACCACAGCAGTGTCTTTAACTGATTCAAGGCTATGATTGTCTGCTGAGGAATTGCATGTGATTCTGTCATTTTAGCATCGTATTAAAACAGCTTTTTGGGGGAACTGCTGGGCGCCGAGTGACAATTGTAAGTGGCATCTTTATTTTTTAATTCTTTTACAGAAGACGCAGGTTTATTGTTTGATTTCAGCACTTGCTGTGAGTGCTTTGCTCGAGTATATTTTGTTGTTGTTGTTTAAGGAAAGAAAACAACATCCTGGCGACCAAAAAGTGCAGGAGCACTCAGTTTCAGTGTTTTCCCTCGTGCCCTTTCAGGGTAACAAAGTGTCTTCTGCTTTGTTGTTGTATTTGTTTTGTCTTTTGCATAGTTCAGCGAGCTAGAGTGTGTGGGACATGCTGCCCTCGTGCCGGCGTGCCAAGCGTGGGGATGTGTTACGCTGCCCAGCTATGTGGTGAATCACAGCACATTAGGGATTGGAAGGGACCTCAAAAGATCATCCAGTCCAATCCCCCTGCCACAGCAGGATCACCTAGACCAAGTCACACAGGAACATATCCAGGCAGGTTTTAAACATCTCTAGAGAAGGAGACTCCACATTCCCCTGGGCAGCCTGTTCCAGTGCTCTGTCACTCTCACCCTGAAGAAGTTCCTTCTCATGTTTATGTGGAACCTCCTGTGTTCCAGCTCACACCCATTGCCCCTTGTCCTATCATTACATGCCGCTGAGCAGAGCCTGGCTCCATCCTCCTGACACCCACTCTTCACATATTTATCAACATTAATGAGTTCACCCCTCAGCCTCCTTTTCTCCAAGCTGAAGAGACCCAGCTCCCCTCAGCCTTTCCTTATAAGGCTCCCTTCCACTCCCTTCATCATCTCTGTGGCTGTGAAGCAGCTGCCTTTGCATCCAGCACAAAATAGAACCCATTTATTTTTCTCTGCATCTAGTTTTTAAGGTGTTGACTTCAAAAGTATCTGCAATTCCCAGCTGTTTTCGAAGAATTACTTTGGGTTTGCTGTGATTCTGCATTTGGGAACCATAATTTGATCAACCCTCCCTCCAAAATAAGTTTTGCACTCCCGCACCAACAGTCATAGTGTACTTTAACAGTCATGAGTTTTCCTGCTGTTTCTTAACCTGTATGTGGTGCTTTGATGATGGGCACTGCTTCAGCTGGCTAGAGACATGTCGTTTCCCAGGCAAACCTGGCTGTCTGTCAGTGCAGACTGTTATTTATGAGTAATGAGAAAACAGGGTGGGTTTCTCTGACCCGGGGAACCACAAGAACTGTAGGCCAGTAGTACAGGGATGATGGTCCTTACTATATCTATATAGCATATAGATAGTGAGGAGGCATCTTGCATCAGTTGAGAGCATCCTTCCTCATCTGTGCCTGTCACTAACCTTCACTTTTGATGCAACATATTCAAGCTCTAGAAAAAAAAAAGAGCCTACTTCTAGCATTGAGATCAACAAGCTGACTTTGGTTTGAAGAGGAGTCTCCCAAGCGAGACAGACAGGGCCTCCCACAGTGTGTGGGTTATGTTGGCTCTTCTTTTGGCTCTGCTGAGAAACCTGCTTTGCCTTTCTCTGGCTTAGTCCCCTGAGCTATGATATTGGATTGGGACTCCTCTGAAATCTGCCAAAGGTGTGAAATGATTTCTATGGACCAGGTAGTAGAAAGCTACCAATTCAAATCCATGTTTTCTACTTAAAATAAAGCACATTGAGGATGCTTCCACCTCTGTGAAGGTCTTACAGGTGAGTTACTGTCCTGTGCCAGTGCTGTAGCACTCAGCACAAGAGTGGCTACCACAATCAGAAGCAATTAGTCACTTCTGTTGCAGCTCCAAACAGAGAGAATAACAAATACTGTTCACCAGCTCTTGCCACTTTAATATTTTCATATCCACCAGTCAATCAGCCTCTGTATAAAGCAGCATGTGTCTGTTCATTAAGAGGAGAAAATGTTGATTGGTAGCAGAAGATGAGTGCAGAGTGATTTAATTGTAGCCCTTTGGCACATCTGTGTAGGATGCATTAGGCACGTAGACGCTCCACACTGACAGCAACAACAATGGGAATTATATTGGAACAATGTGATCTTTAAAACTGTACTTACACCCAGAAACATCAAACCAAAACCCTTTTCATCTCTGTGATTTAAGTATTTCAGGTAATTTCGCAAAATCAGTCAGACTTTATCCTAAACCAGAGTGAAAGCTGTTAGTTCCTCTCTTCTGCCCCGGCCAACTGATCTGTATAACTAAGGACTATGTTCCTACAAAGAGAGTGTTCCTACTGTTGCCTGTTTGCTACCCTTCATCATCACACTCTCCTCTCCTGACAGGTTTTTTTATGCATCTCCAAGGTAGAGACTTGCAGCCTGTAGCTGGGGAGGACATTGTCTGCTGGCCAGGAGCTGGGTTCGGCGAGTGAAGTTACTGCCAGTGAGCCATCCTTTTACTGTTAAAATCTGTCATCTGAAACTCCCCCTGTATCTTCATAACTGGGTTTTTCAGACTAGTTTTGCTGCTTTTCCCCTAGACACGGAGAGTGTAGCCCCCTAAAGGACAGTTTTCTGGAAAGATGGAATGTGGGCTGTGGTTTCTTAAGGAATTGTAGGCACCAGTCACGTATTGCCTTCAAACAGAGGACAGAAAGCCAAGTCAGGCCTGTTTTCTATTGCTCAGTGAGCATGATTCATGATCTTTTTAATGGCATGTTAGTTATTTGAAGCTCAGAGACAGCCCACCTGGGAAGCAGCTGCGGAGCGGCTGCTCTGCAAAGTACACAAGCTCAAGGGTCTGCTCCAGAGGCACCTCGGCGATGAGCGCTGCAGCTCGGGCATCCCACAGCTCAGCCTTTCAGCCAGCACCACTCCTCTCCAGGCTGCTCCAGCCGGGCCCAGAAGTTTGGCTGTTTCTGTGCTGCTCACTTTGCCAGCTTCCTTCCATCACTGCAGGTCTCTGAGTCCAGAGTCGCTGCTGAGACACAGAGCTCCTGAAAAATGGAGACGTCTCAGAGTTCATCTGTTCCTCTAATGACAAAAGTCAAACAAAGATAACTCAGCTCCTATATTTGAAAAGCACGTCTTTATAATCCATTTTCAGGATTATTTATATTTCCTGGGGAGTCACCACATTGTCTTTGATCAGCAGTGTTTAAAGGAAGGCCTGATTAGGATGCTGGAAACAAACGACACCCAGCAAAGCATAGGAGCTTTGTCCAGCTATTGTCTTCCTGAGGATCAGTGGCAGCTGTGGTTCCACAGCAGAGAGCAGCTCCCTCCATCCTGATCTTGCATCAAGGCCCCTGCCCCATCCCTGCAGTGGGTCAGGGCGCTCAGCAACCACAGCATAGCTGATTCTTTTCCCTATGGGCAGAGGGCTCAGGGGGCATGAACCCTGTGAGAACATGAAGTGCCCCCGTAAGAGCATGAGCACAGGTAGGAATACAGGTCCAATGTGACAATGAGACAACCCCAGGAAGCCAACTGGCTGCCTGCCACCCCCAGCACAGGCTGTGGTGTGTAGCTGGCTACGAGCACCAAGCCATCTTTGTTAAGGAGCCAGCAAGCTTTCCAAACCTGTCCTGACAATCCCAAATGCATCGTTACGAGAAGAGCATGGCTGAGTCTATTATTGTCCACATTTGAAATGCATTCTGCTCTAAAACATTTTTGTGGGGCTGGAAATTCTTTTCAGAATCTGCTAATTATTTTCACAAGCTACAGTCGGCTCTTAGGTTTCTAATTGCGACTATTAATCCTCGCTCATCCACACGTCCCAGGTCTGTGCGAGGCAATAACGGATTTTATGCTCAGCAGCACCCTGCCTCTCGACTCGTTTGTCAAAAGGATTACTGCAGGTCGGTGCTGAACGTGAGGAATTAGCCGCGTGCTCCCAGCCCTCACCAGGGGCACATGTATGTCACCTGCGCCGGCCATGGCTATGTACACAGCAGTTCCGTCCTCGGACGCGCAAACACACCTCGCCGGGTTCAGTTAGACTCAACACCTGCTGCATACAAATTGGGAAGAGATTTGAATGCAATTTCACCCTTGTGTCAAGTTGAACGGTGTGATAATTGTAATTAATAAGGGCTGGACTTGACTTCAGTCTCTTGACTTGGATTTGGCTTCCTAAAGAAATTTTTTAAGCCGTTTGAAAACGCAGCAAGTACGGAACATGCTCTATTGTTTTCAAAATGTGATCAGGTAGCTACCTACAAATCCTGACACCAAAGGTCTGACAGATATATATAATTAGCGCTCGTCAGCTCTGCCAAGGCAAGACAGCATCCCTGCTGCTGTGTTCAGAGGCAGGGAAGAACAGTCAGAGCAGAGAAGTACCCATTTCTCTTCAGCTTTGTAGGAATGATGTGCTTTCCAATGCTTTCTCACAGCAAAGAAATTCCTCTTTTCTGTCTAATGAATGTTGTCTCCCCAGGCATCTCTGGACAGCTTTCAGTGAGGGTTGTTTGATGGTGAAATCCATTAGTAGCTGCCTTATCAGAACAGCAGCTGGCACTGCCCCTACCCTTACTGCCAGAGACAGCAGCCAAGTATTTTCTGTTGGCAAAGTATGAAGAAGTCTGCTGAAGCATTCATCTATACTAAAATTTGGCCCATTATTTTCATGGATGGTCCTCAAGCTGCACAAAGGTCTGTTCACTTCTTGACTTGTACTTATTCACATTCGTCAGATGTCCTCTACAAGAAGTCAACTGGAGAAAAAAGGCAGCGAAGACACATTACTGGTTACGCCCCGTTAGTCCCAGCTGCATCACGGGCACTCACAGCCTATGTTCCTCATCCTGAGTTTGGGGTTGGGATTCAGACCTTCCCAAGCCACACCACAACCTCTTGCACAAATCCCAGATCCCATCTCAGGTTGCGCACCGTCTTCAAGGCTCACTAAAGAAACGTGCAGGTCAGGCTCCTCGTGCTCATCCCACCATCACCAGCAGCCTGGCTTCTCCTGGGGTTTCTCCTGGGCATTGTGACCCTTCATTCCTCCTGCCAAGTTCCAAGCTCCTCTGGCAAAGGCAGTGAGAATTCACTCGCCCTTAAAGCTCTGCGCAGAGAGCCTCCTGCTGCCCCTGTGTTTTGTACTGCTCAGTGGGATGTGAACCCGCATCATACTCTCATAGTTTGACCCTGTTGTCACCAGTGCAAAACCTCCTTCAAGACTTTTTAGCTGGTTTCAATATGGAAGGACAAAACCCTTTCCTTCTCCTTTATCTAGCAGCAGCTTTCACCAGTGGTTGCAGTGATGCTGCTGAAGCCTGAGGACACATGAGGCTCAGGGTTAGGGCGTGTGCACAGGATACGGGGTGTCATGTTCTGATGGTAAATGTTTAATCAGGAGAAGCTTTGCTGACGGAGCACTGGAATGGGCTTCCTTGGGGAGGGCAGTGAAGTCTTCTTCTCTGGAGACATCTAAAACCTCCTGGAGACATTCCTGTGCTACTTGATCTAGGGGATCTTGCTGGGGTGGGGGGATTGAACTGGGGGATCTTTTGAGGTCCCTTCCAATCCCTAATGATTTTGTGATCAGAAAACAGCCATTTTTCTGTGCTGTTATTTACAGGAAACAAATCCTATCTGTGCAAAAGGGGTCTGTGTCTTTCTCCTGTCACAAGAAAAAAATGCAGGAAGCCTCCCAGACAGAAGATGTCATTGTTCTGCCTGAGGAAGATGACTCAACCGTAATGTGAAATCCAGACTGGCTTTGCAGAGCTGTTTCTCCGCTTTACATTTGCTTCGCAGTCTCACCCATTTAGCTGCCTGCTTTCTCTTTCAGAAGGTGGCATTTATTCTAATTCTTTGTTTGCATTCACCCCATTAAGCTTCTGCCTTCAGTCATCAGCTGCTGAAGCGTTTGGCTGCACCACTAAGCAAGTCTGGCTCGTGCTGGAAGAGCGCCGCGCCCTTCTGTATCACTTTGCCCAGGCCGGACCGATCCAACTCACAGTCTCTGAAAGCTGGCTCAGGGGAGATGCCTTTATAAGAAGATGAAATTTGCAGTGTGTAGAGATAGCACTGTGCCAAGAAGTTAGCACAGAGGTGGCTTTTGCCTGGCGTGGTGTGTGGCTAGGGATGGCACATGAGGGCATCTGGGGGAACTGTTGAAATGCACCAAAAACATTGTGTTACCCCGTGTTTTTCATTCTGAAGTCTTTAGCCAGCGTGCCAAGAAAGAAACCTGGAACAGAAGAGCACTTATCTCTGTTTGAAAGAGCAAACACCTCTCTGGAGTGAGAAGAAAGGTGTCTTCTGCAAGACAACAAGTTAAACACAAACCAGATAAAATCGTTTCTTAACCATCTGGCCACCAAAAATAATAAAAAATAAATTAAAAGGGGAAAACCTGGTGAACGCAGGCAAGCTATATATAGGCTCATGTTTTTATTGACTCCTCCAAGGTGCGTGGTGTTACGGAGGAAGTTACAACAGCTAGTTGTGACTCTCCTTCAGGCTTCCTGAACCCCTAGCTACCTGAATCCCCTTGAATAAATCTAAAACCTTCAGAGATGTGCTGAGGCACCCATCTCGATCCCTCAGGCCCTACTGCATTGGCCAGGTAGAGCAGAAGACTCCTAGTCATAGAATCATAGAATCATTAGGGATTGGAAGGGACCTCGAAAGATCATCTAGTCCAACCCCCCTGCCACAGCAGGATCACCTAGACCAAGTCACACAGGAACAGATCCAGGAAGGTTTTAAGCATCTGCAGTGAAGGAGATTCTACAATCTCCCCAGGCAGCCTGTTCCAGTGCTCTGTCAACTGTGCCCAGACCTCACTGGGACGATCCTGGGCAAATTGCCCATGGCAGGAGCTCTGTCTGGGGCACAAACTCAGGCTAAATCTACTGTCTGTTGGGATACACCCAGCTGAAGTAACCCTTTCTGGTGCAAACACAAGTCAGGTTTGGTAAAGGTAGTAGGATTAGATCCTCATCAGTGTAAGTAAACTCAGCTGCAAATAAACTCAGCTCCCATCACGTGCAGATAAAATTCACCTGCAGATAATCTCTGCTCCATTCAAATGGGTCTGAGCTCTGTCTGCTCTTCCTTTGCAGCTTGGATACCTGTTCTGCCCACCACTGACATGTCACTTTGGTGTGTGTCCTCAAGAGAGATCTTGCTGGGACCCCCATCTGACGAACATCATGGTACTGAGGTACTTAGGAAGGGCTAAAAAGGATCCATCAGCACAGTCTGATCATCACATATTTACTCATCCTCTGCTTTCACAACAGACTAATGAAGGTAAGACAATTGCAAATCTATACAACTATATTGTTTGAAAGTGAGATGTTTTAAAATATGTTTTAAAAAATATATATGAGCAGTCTGTTGTACGACAGGTTTTTTACTTCCTTGACTTCAACAGGACCATTTCATTTATTTTTCTCTTATCGTTCAAAAGACCTTCCAGGAGAGCACATTCAGTGTGATGATGAGGTGGTGTGTTGTTATCACATGCTCTTTGTCTGCAGGGATTTTGATTTTCTTTTATTTAAAGATGAAGATCCTTCTGTCTTTCCAGGTTGCTCTGTGCTGTGAGCATGTGGAGGTTGTGGTTTCACTGAGGCAGACTTGGCTTCCCTTTTCATTTGTCTTTATTCTCGGGGTGCTTCCTTATCAGGCTGGCAAAGCCCAAACACAGCAGTGTGTGAACCTGTGTGCAGCCTGCTGCTGCTGGCTTGCAGGGAGGAGGGAAACAGGAGCAAAAGGTCAGCACTTGAAGGGTGAGGGCTCACATGCTGTAAAGACAGTCCCACAGGCCAAGGGAAGGCTGACAGGACAGGGCTGATTTAGGAGAAAATGGAGATGTTATGCTGCTGGAGGCTGAAACACCTGTGTTTTCTTCTTCTCTCATGCAGAAGTCTCTTCTATTTTTCCCTTTTGTTAAGGAGCAACTTTATCAGGTGAACTCTGACAGCCATAAAAGTGTGATGATTATTGAGCATGGTTTGTTGTAGCACCTCAGGAGTGGAATGAAGCCAGAAAGGGTGTGTGCAAAGCCACACGCTGAGAGCAAGGATGTAGATAAGGCTCACCTGTTGGTTAGCTCAACAGGAGTATGCAAAGCCAAGCACCACCGTGACCCAAACGGGTAACTCTGGTGGGCATGCAGGTCAGTACCCACCACTTAACCTGCAGTGCTCCTGAGGAAACCCCTGCCCTGTGCCTCTGCACAATTTCCAATTCATTGATGCAACTGTTTCAGAGTCTTTCCCTTGTGATGTGTTATCTTGCTCGTCTATCAGCAGAGATGTTCCAGGCTTTTGTGGTGGATTCTGTGGTTGGTTATCACCTTTTTCTGCCAAACTCTTCCACCCAGACCTGGGTTTGGCCAGGTGGAGGAGCTTCTTGCAAAACCCTAGCTTTCTTACTCGAGGACGTAAGTGTTTGAAGGAAGGATACCAGCAATTTCTGGAATAAATTTGAGACTTGTTCTGTTCATATATGGTAAAGATGGAGATATTTTCATTCAGATTGTCTCCCTTGCACTTTTGACCATCCCATCACAAATCTCTTTTCTCCTTCTTCAGGCTTCTGCGGCACAAGTGTGAAAACAAAAGCCAGAACTTGTGCTGTAACAAGTCTCACTCCTCTTCTTCTGTCTTACACTTGCTGTGCGAGTGTTGCTGAAGCCAAGCTGCAGGCTTCTTTCAGTAAGACACGAGGAAGGGAAGGAGTGACACTGTGAGACCAGAGCTAGACGCGTCGCCAAGTGCATTTCCTTTGCGAAGCAGGATGACTTTCTGCGAACGGGGACCTTGGGGCTGGCCGTCCAGAAAAGCCGTGCCGCACCCCGGTGCGCTGCGCTCGCAGTATAAATGGGATTCATTTAAACTCTGCCGCCAGGGAAGCGCTTTGACTCCTCGTGAGCGCTGACACCGAGACGCACAGCCCCAGGAGCGATCCCTAATGGACCGTGCTGCGCGTCACGGTCCGTGTGAGAACAGCTCGCGTACCCCAGCGAGCGATGGTTTTAGCTTAGACCAACCTTCCAAGTGCTTTTAAAGTGTTGTAGCACTTGTCTTGAAGAGGCAATAGTTGGAGGCAATAGATCTTTGCACTCGCACAGGGCTTGTGGGTTTATTTCTCTCGCGACTGGCTTTTCTGGGTTATTCATGAGGTAGCTCAGGGTCTGCGCTTCAGTCAGATGCATGGGCTGGTTTGGTGAGCCTGTGCCTCAGTGCAGCCCAGCATGTCCTGCGCAGGAGGGTGAGAGGACAGACCAGTGAGAGGAGGTATCTTTCCAATTTGCCATTGTGGCTGTTGAGGGAGTTTTGATCCTTACAAGTGTCTGGACAGCTAACAAAGCACTGCTGGTTCTGCTGACACTTTAATCAGAGCAGACATTTGGAAGAAAAATAAACAATTCCAAACATTTCTTGTGGAGTGTGGAGATGCTGGGCTGTGGCACGAGAGAAGGAGATTTGCTAAACATGTATGAAACAGGGCTCAGATGTAGCAGGTCTGTTGGGTGATAGCAACAGCATTCGTCTGTTGACGAGTTTTCTGAGTCGTCTCAACAAATTATCCTACTGAGTGTATTGTGCTTCTCTCTAAAAAGCAATGTGACATTTGTGAAATATCTTTTGGTGTCTCTCAAAGGCATTGTGCACAGCTTGAGAAACATCAATTTGAATATGATACAGTTCTGAGTCTTTCCAAGCCTGGTTTGAGGTGAAACAAATAGGAAGCCATTTATTATTCCAGTTCCTGCTGTGGAAAAATGAAATGCTTATTCTAGGTGATCTGAAAGAGAAGGGGCAGCAGTGAATATAATGATACCAAAAATTAGTTTCCTCTCTTTGAAGCCTGATACCACAGACCACCTTTGAGTATCTGGTTTGCAACGATACTTTGTGCTTTGAAATGCAGCAAAGTCCATGGACACGGGTTGTGACTTTTGACAGTGAAAAGCCAGATAGAGATTTTCCTCCCCCTCTACTCTGCGCTGGTGAGACCACATCTGGAACCTTGTGTCCAGTTCTGGGCCCTTCAGTTCAAGAAGGACAAGGAACTGCTGGAGAGAGTCCAGCACAGAGCTATGGAGATGATGAAGGGAGCAGAACACCTCCCTGATGAGGAAAGGCTGAGGGAGCTGGGTCTCTTGAGCTTGCAGATAAGGAGACTGAGTGGTGACCTTGTTAATGTTAATATGTGAGGGGTGGGTGTCAGGAAGATGGAGCCAGGCTCTGCTCAGTGACATCTAGTGATAGGACAAGGGACAATGGGTGTGAGCTGGAACATAGGAGGTTGCACATCAATTTGAGAAGGAATTTCTTCACAGTGAGGGTGATGGAGGACAGGAAGGGGCTGCCCAGGGGAGTTGTGGTCTCCTTCTCTAGAGACTTCTAAAACCTGCCTGGATGTGTTCCTGTGTGACTTTGCCTAGGTGATCCTGCTGTGGCAGGGGGATTGAACTAGATGCTCTTTCGAGGTCCCTCACAATCCCTAAGGTTCTGTGATTCTGTGAAAAGATTGACATTTAGTAGATTGGGGGGTCTTTGTAAACCAAAAAAAATTCAAGCCAGAATCACTGCTCAGGTGAAGTCTCTGTTGGAAAATCCTAGTAACATTTTCAGCAACAACATTGAACAAGCAGATTTGACATCTATCTCACTACAAGTCCTAAAGAGATCGCAGGAGGAGAGTCCCTTGTGCTTCTTGGAACAATTCCAGTGGGGTTGTGTATCGTTTTGCCGTATGGTTTCTTCTCCTTTCCCAAAAAAGAGGGGGGAAGAAATCAGACTCATTCTCAGCATAGATCATCCTCACCAAGAGTTTAAGTGACTGGTCTGTGAAAACGAGGAGCGTGCAGTTTACAGGTTGTGAAATCACCAGCCTCACAGGCACAGCTAACCGCCGTCAGGCTGAAACGGGGCTGGGAATGAAAGTGAGTCACAGCACCTGGGAGTCCGAGCAGTACAAATGGCTGCTCTAGCATTAACTTCTTCCTAAAGTAAATTAAGTCAACAGTAGTTTCTCTTCACTTAATGCCTTTAAGCCTCTCAGGAGCCTTTTCTTCCTCAGAAATGTTTCGTTTTATTAGAGGGAGCCAAGTTCTGCAGTCAGTCAGCAGGGATGTTGTTTTTGTGCTGTTTTGCCGATCGCTCCGTTATGTGTTTATACAAGTCACATCTTTTAATTTCAGAACATGCTTTATCTGTTGCTGCACCAGAGAGTTTAACTGAAGCTGGGAGGATACAAAGGTTTAGCCTTTTGTAATGAAGGAAAGTGTGTAATTCCTTCCAAAGAGAATCAAGAAGTACCAGAAGGCAATCTTGTGAGCCCTCTGGTGCCACAATTGTACACAGCTGAAGGTTGTAGAGAGGAGAGGGCTGGTCTCTCTTCCCAGGTCTCTAGTGCTAGAGTGAGAGGAAAGCACCTGAAAGTCTTGCCAGGGGAGGTTTAGCTTGGGCATCAGGACAAGTCTCTTCACTGAAAGAGTTGTCAGAGACTGGAACAGGCTGCCCAGGGAGGTGGTATAGTCACCGTCCCTGGAGGTGTTCAAAAATGAGCGGATGTGGCCTTGGGGAACATGGTTTAGTGGTCTAGGTAGGGTCAGGTTGACAGGCAGACTGGATGATCTTTAGATCTCTGCAAACCATAATGATTCTATGATCCTAACAAGAGCAAAATTCCTGTCCCCTTTCAGTCTGGGTCAAACAAACTGGCAAAACCATCTGAATTAGGTCATCTAGGCTGACACTGCAAGTGGCAGCGACTGTCACAGTTACGTGTCTGAAGCATCTGGAGAAGGTAGATGCTGCTGTAGGAGAGTTGTAGCCATCCCCTGCCCCAGCTGCAAGCAGGAGAGCCGTAGGTACACAGATCTGAATAATTTTTCTCTGGCTTTGTATCCCTTTCCACATTGAACCCTCCTACTGCTTTACCCCTTTCCAAGTGAAAGGGGCTGCAGCTACCGTCCCAAAGGCACCGAACAAGGAATCACAGCCACCTTCTGCTGTTTGGTGCTTTGCTGTGACTCTGTTCCTCCAGGCACGCAGCAGCACTTGCACAGGGGCTGCTCTGAATGCCAGAAAGCTTGTGTGTCTAGTGGATTAGAAAGTGATGCACTGGCTGACCATGACACAGTGACCTGTATTAAAGAAATCAGCCATCTCCCAGAAGGAGCTTTCATCTCAAGCGTATAATCAGCATGGCATCGGATCGGGTGCCGAGCAGGCGATGTCCTGCCATTAAGTCCAAAATGCTTGATGGTGCAGAGATAAGTAGCTGTGCTCTGGGTTGCCCGTGTGGCGAAATTGAAACTGTGCTTTGGGTTCCTAGCATCAAAGAGCTGCATGAGAGACGCAGGCTCGCAGCAAACAGCAGACGTGCCTCGGACAGCCTTGCACCAGGACCTTCCCACCTTCTATTGCACTCGCCGGGCTGCTCCCATTTCAAACCTGCCTCAGTGCAGATCTGTGCCTGACTTTTCTGGGGAGTAGCAGAAGGGGTGGGAGCTTCCCTACTCGTCCCAGCCCTTTCCATACAGTGGCTGTTCCCCAGAAACACAGTCTGTATCACAACCACCTCAGCACAGCTCAGTTCCCAATGACCTCCCTTGCTAGCCCATGCCTGACCTCACCAAGAGTTTATCTTCTGTTCCAGGGGTTCTTCAAGCAAGTTCTGTACATTGTACAGAATAAAAGATTGTGTTTCGCAGAGCAGAGCACTGCTGCCAAAAAGGCATCTAACATCACATTAGAAAGACATCATGGGTCTTTGCTTGGTGTCACTCCTGCCAGTGTGCCTGTCACTGAAGCACACACCAAACAGGCATCGTTTGTCTTCACCTTTCTGTGGTGTCATTTGCATCTTACTGATTTGTCATGTTCTCTGCTCGGTCATTAGTTGCTGTTGTAAATTAAGTTTCCAAAGAAACTCTTCCATTTTTTAAATCTTGTTTGATTTCTGTCGGTAGAGAGTCAGGACTAGAAGGCAGCCCTGTGTCTTCCTAACCTCAGCAGCAGCCACAAAAAGTACCCAGTGCTGCCTTTCACATGAGAAACTCGCCCTTGCTCTGGTGACTTACAGATGGGATGTCAGTGTGTCTGAAGGGACACGTGAAGACAAGGGCATTTGTTCCCCTGATACAGGGGGTGAGCACTCTCCTTGCTACAGATGTAGTAGGCAGGAGGCAAATATCAGCAAGAGCACATCTGGAGTAGGCAGGACAGAAGAAAGACCCTGCTGCACACCAGCTGCTGGGATGCTTTAGGATGCAGCACAGAACCAAGACCTAATTTCTGCTCTGCCTTTCAAACCTAGACCCCCTAAAGGCATTGAGACCATTTAACTTGGAAAAAGAATTAAGTGTTCTCATGCAGACTGCTCGTGATGCAGAAGGCTACCCCTAGTAACTCCTCAGGCTGCCTGTAGGATCAAAGCTGCTGTTTGGCCAGCTAGGACCAAGTCTACTAGCTCAGGCTTTAGGCAGAAAGCACACGAATTCCCTGGAAGGGGATGGGGAATCACCAGACTTCTTAACAGTGGTTACAGAGGCAACATCACAGAGGCTTGATCTCCACAAACACCCGCCGTGGGAGCTTTTTGCAATTACTGTAACTAACATAATCAACTACTATCTCATTTGCACAGCAGATGGGTTATAATTCAACAAAATCAAAAGCAATTTCCAGCTGACTGTGAAAGTTTCCAGCAAATATGAAGGGCTTGGGTGCCCCAAAGTGAAGTAGAGACTGGAGGACTAAGAGGGTGAGCCTCCTCCTGTTTTCCAGACTGAGCAGAGATACTACACTGAAACAATCAGTGAAGGTGGGATGGCAAAAGGAAGCCCTACAACTAATCCAGCAGCAGGTAAATTGGGTTGACTGCAGATTTTGGCTGGCACTCAGGAGAACTGGAGAAGGAGGTCACAGCAATGATGTTTACTTGTGTGATGTACATCGTGGGAGAGGTACTGGAGGTGGTTGGAGAGTTGTGCAAAGGTCACATCCAGAAAGTAATGTGATTGCTGCTTCTTTGAAGTGGCAACCAATGAGTGAGTTTGTTTTAATTAGGGCAGATGAAAAGACAATCTATAGAAAATTATCTGCATTGAGTGTGTGAACAAGGGAACTAATAACTTCTTGAATCTGAAAGAAGTGGGGAAGCCCATTAGCCCGTCTCTATGACATTAACATTTCTTTGTGTAATAGCTGCACTTTTTTAATACAGTGGCATTTTTTTCATCTAGTCTGGTGATGATTTGAATAATTTATGCATTCTACTCCTAATATGAACCACTGCCTTTTCACCACAGGGTTCACATTTAAGATTGAACTGCTGTGATTTGCACCGCTGCTCTGGTTGAAGGTCATTTAGTTTAGGAAGCAGAGAGGGCAGTTGCCAAAAGAAAACCTCCTCTCGTTTCACCTGGCAGTTGCCCATCACGTTCGAACCGCAGCCCTAAAGATCACAACTGCTGTAGTCTAGCTTAAAAATAAATAAGGATGCAGTTCAGGCAGGCTGCGACTGTTTCTCAGTCAATTTACATCCCAGCTTTTCCAGAACGTTTGCTTTGCTAACGTGGCTCTTGCAGAGTCGGTCTCTCGCTGATGGCTCTTGCCAAATGCCTGATTCATAACCCCATTTCACAATTAGGTAATTTACGGTGTGTTGGGTCGCTTCATGTCACACTAGTGCTCGTGAAGTCTACGCTTTCTTTTCTTTTCTCTCCCCAAACCCAGCAAACCCTTGATATCACTTGGAATTAAAGCAGTTTCTTCAAAGTTCCTTTCACTCTAAGTAGCAGAATTGTGGCTAAAAGAACACAAACCACTAGCCCATCAAATCTGGCACCATATATGTTCACCAGGGCTTAGTTCCTCTGTTAGGAGACAAAAAACAGTGCTTTCAGGTCATCTTCATGATGGCTTTGCTACAAGACTTTCAAAGATGTGAGCATTCTGGGGGGTTTTTGGTGAAATGGAAAAGTTGGGACTCATCAACTCTGGCTGCAAGCTGTGGTCAAGGGAAACTGTTCAAAGGTCAGGTCCCTTTTTGAAAGGGAAAGTGTCTAAATCATAGGGTTGGAAGGGGCCTCCAAAGGCCATCTAGTTAAACCCCTCTGAAACAAGCAGGGACATCACGCACCAGACCAGACTGCTCAGAGCCACATCCAGCCTGACCTTGAATGTCTCCAGGAATGGGGACTCCAGCACCTCTTTAGGCAACCTGTTCCAGTGATCCACCACCCTCAGAATGTTTTCCTCGTGCCCATCGTAAATCTACGCTTTTCCGGTTTCAGACCATGACCCGTCATCCTATTGCTCCAGGTCTTTGGGGACAGTTCTTTCCTGGCCTTCTGATAAGCCCCTCTCTGGGATTGGAAGGTTGCTACAAGGTCTCCCCTGAAGCCTTCTCTTCAGGATTAACAAGTTTTTTGTTTGTTACCTATTTTGTTCTGCTTAACAGCATCTAGATCACAGCAGATCTCCTAATTTCCAGGGTGTCTGTGTGTCACAGAATCACACAACCTCAGGGATTGGAAGGGACTTGGAAAGATCATCTAGCCCAATCCCCCTGCCAGAGCAGGACCACCCAGGCCCTGTCACGTACGTTTGTTTAAGCACCCACTGCAAAAGGAAGGGAAAGGTGACCTGTCCCTCCAACACACAGCCCTGAAATCTGTCATTCGGAGCGACGTCGCTGTCGTGCACACACCTGGTGCAAAGCAGAGCGGGATCGAACACTCCCTCTTTGCCATCAGGCACTTCCAAATGTCCTCTGCTCTAGCTTTGCTCAACATATTTTAAGAAGAGACTGGGAGCATTAAACCGAGTTTAGTGCAAAAGGGCCACCATATGGCCCTCTCTGCATGGTGCCCGCTCGCAGAACGGCATAAAAGCGGCGGAGAGGAGAGGTGGGTTGAGCAGATTTCCTTGCACATACGTGGGGAGCGCAGCGGGTGACTTAATTGGAAAGGACAAAAGGCGTCTAGGGGCCTCTCTGTCTTGGGCAAATGAATAATGGAGATGCTGAGCCTCCCTTTGGAAAGCTGAATAGGGAGTTCAAAGGTGGGCAAAAATTTCTATCCGCTGCCTAGCTTGTGAGCTCCAACAGCAGGTAGTTAGAAGCTCAGATCTCTGTTGCTTGTTATTATTTTTAGCTGCGAACGCTCTATCGCGAGGCTTTACACCGTGCAAGCCTACAGGTCCCTAGCTTGCAGGACTATGCAGGACACTTGGGTTTTGGCTTTCAAGCAGAAACTACTATCCTGCTGCTCAGCAGTTAAAAGTCAGCACTGGGCTCGCTGCAAAATCAACAGCCTACAATTTTTCAGGGCTTCCTTACTGCTTTCTGAAGAATCGGTCCGGCTGCGTTTTAGCTGTTTAATTCTGCAGAGGTTTAAAACTCCTCACTGTGATGTGCCCGTGGGAGTAATAAATCCATATACCCATGACAAAAGTATTTGAAGATGATCTTTATTGAATGTGAAGAGCTGCTAAATTGCTTTTGCCTGTGTGAGCCTTGGAGAACATGATACCTCGTGTTCAGGGGGCCTGCTTATGGAGTGAAAAATCTTGCCTAATTAAGGACATTTGTAGGAAAACTGATTTATCAGCAAGAAGTGGGACACGAAAGGCCGTTTTAACAAGTGTGCACTTCTCTAGGGGGTGATGTAGACTCTAGAAGACACAAGTCTGTGACCCTTTAATAGCGTGTTGCACATGCCAACTCTAGCTTTTTCCTGGAGAAGCTGAGTTGAGGCTGTTTCTGAATCTGAGAACGAGGTTCTACATATCCCCTGGCCTTGTCACTCTTCTTCTCTCACATGTTTCAACTTCCAGAGAGTGTGGGGTGACTGTGGATGAATTCTTTCTGCAAGAACGTTTCCCAAAGCCTTTGTGTTCCTCTGATGTAAGGAAAACAAGTATAGTCAAGAAACTTGGCTTCTAACCCTGTGTTTTCTCTTAGGGAATATGCAGAGAGAGGAGAAACTCTCAGGTTAGGATGCTTTATGGGTTTTTCATGTTTCCCTTATGCTGGAAAGCCTCTGGTGTTACCTTACTTCTCCCATGTGATGAGTAATGATGTTTTAGGAACAAATACATAATGTTATGACCTTCATATACCTGGGTAGAAGTAAAAGCATCTGTCTAGTTATAATGACGAAGGGAGTAGGACACTTCCCTGATGAGGAGAGGCTGAGGGAGCTGGGTCTCTTCAGCTTGGAGAAAAAGAGACTGAGGAGTGACTTCATTAATGATAAATATGTGAAGGGTGGGTGTCAGGAGGATGGAGCCAGGCTCTGCTCAGTGGCATCTAGTGATAGGACAAGGCGCAGTGGGTGTGAGCTGGAACATAGGAGGTTCCACATCAACCTGAGAAGGAACTTATTCCCAGTGAGGGGGACAGAGCACTGGAAGGAGCTGCCCAGGGGGGTTGTGGAGTCTCCTTCTCTGGAGACCTTCAAAACCCACCTGGATGTGTTCCTGTGAGACTTGTTCTAGGTGATCCTGCTGTGTCAGGGGGATTGGACTGGATGCCCTTTTGAGGTCCCTTCCAATCCCTGATGTTCTGTGATTAATCATGAAGCCCTCTGGCACTGTTTATACCATTTATTTACTAAACTTGGATAGGTGAGGGCTGCCTCTTAGGTTTGAGTCAGAAAGGAGACAATTCCTGACAAGCGCTTGAAGTAAAATTTTGATAAGTGTTATTTTAACTGAAAAAACAAACACAAAGACTCCTCTGAAGTAGGACTTCAACTTTGATTATTTATAAAATAAAAAAATCAAAGAAATTTCTTAATAAAGAAATTCTAGCTCCAGCTGATATTATTAATCGCTTCCACCAATCTTTCAAAGCAAACAGCTTCTGTTTGATACAAAGAGACTTTGATAAAGTCACCAAAAATTGAGCACTAGATCTTGTTCAGTGTAATGGTGTTCCTCTTCGCTGGCAATTCACTGCAGGCCCTACACGTTTATCTTCGAAAGCGGCACCACATCCCTCTCCATTGGTTTTGCCATTGTGCCAATCAAACACACGCCTGAAAAGACTGGGGAGGGGGAGTGTTTTGGTGTGTTTTGCTTTATTTTACTAGAGCAAGTCACTAGCAAGATCTAGAAGCTGAACACTGCAAAGGTTGGGCACTGCTGTTGGCTGTCTCTGGTTCATCAGTGCTGAACAGCCACATAAAGCTGGAGCTGCGACATACAGATGGTCTCAAGTTGTGCCAGGAGAGGTTCAGACTGAGTATTAGGAAGAGTCTCTTCACTAGAGGAGTTGTCAAACACTGGAATGGGCTGCCCAGGGGAGGTGGTGGATCACCAACCCTGGAGATATTTTAAAGACATACAGATAGGCTGCTGAGGAACGTGATTTAGTGGTGACCTGCTTGTGCTGTGTCAGTGGTTGGACTTGGTCTCAAAGGTGGTCTCTTCCAACCAACATGATTCTGTGATTCCCCCTTTCCTTGCTGTGTGTTCTATACAAAACACAACTTTTCCTGTGGTGTAGAACTTGGAAGAACTCTGCCTCAGTCAATGAAATCTTTTCTGTTTATCAATATCCGGTTTTGTACCAAAATTTATATCTCAAGGAAAGTAATATATCTGAGGTTTCTGCATTGTGTATTTCTTCAGGGGCTGAAATGGAAGTCAATACATTATCTTTATCGCAGCTGTTTCAAGGTTCAATAACAGAAAACAAGGCCAGAAAAAAAAAAACACCTTAAAAGCTGCATGAATACCTCTAGTAGATGCTTTCCAGCATCTTTAGTCTCCTTTTAATGAAACGCTTGTGTTTGGCCTGAGGATGGGTGCTTCTAGCCTGATGGACTCACTGGAGGCAATAGCAGCTTGGTGCCAGAGCACAGTCTCTGCCACACTGGGGCTGCTCGGGTCACAGAACCACAGAACATTAGGGCTTGGAAGGGACCTCCAGAGATCATCTAGTCCAGTCCTCCCGCCACAGCAGGATCACCTAGACCAAGTATCACAGGAACATATCCAGGCTGGTTTTAAACATCTCCAGAGAAGGAGACTCCACAACCCCCCATGGCAGCTCCCATGGGGCTTTCCTCAGTAAGGGCCCAGGGATGAACATGGAGCTGTTGACACTTGTGGAGGTAGCTCTCCTGCCACACCTGGGCACTGCAGGCTTGGGCAGCACTGGCTTTGTAGGTAGGACTGCTTTCCTTTGCTCTGTTTGGAATCAAGTGAAGTATGGGATTGCTCCCATTTGCACTGATCCATCTCCCCTTGCTAGGCAGCCGCAGCACACGAGTCCCTTTTGCAGTCATCGCAGGGCAGTGCGTGCTGCCTGGTGACCAGCTGCGTAGTTCTGTGATGAAAGACTCAGCTTCAGCGCTGATTCCTTTTACGACCTTGCCAGGAAGTATTCCTCTCTTTAAATCCTGGCTATCACTTACACATTCTAATGGTCTTGTAGAGGGCTGTATTATTTTTTCATGAGCCATTGGTAAACAGAGGTGAGTTCATTACTCTGCGTGTCTGTGCGGGGATTTCACCCTGTTTAAATGGCCGCTGGAGCTGGATATTTACATACGTGCAATGACTTCTTCCCCCCCCTAAAAGGGCAACCAGCAGCCAAAATTAGGAAAAACTCGACACCATAATAAATCAGAGTAGCAACAAAATTGTAAAAATAATTTGTAATGACATATTTTGTTGCTGCTCTTGTTTGCTAGATTGGATTTCTGCTAAAGGTAATTGAAGAAAAAATTGCTCTTGTTAGAAGGATGAAATGCATTAAAATGGAATGAGCTGTGTGAACCCTGCTTAGGCTTAAGAGATCATATCAAGGAATGAAAACGCGTGAAACAGGCATAACAGTTACTCTGTGTGGCTGACCATAAAGTGCTCATGGTCCTGCCCTTTCATCACATTTGAAGTTTGGGCAAAATGAAAGCACAGGGTCTGCTGGCGGCTCGGGACCTGAGTCTAGACCTCCTCTTGTCTCGCACAAGCACAGCTTTTCACAGACAGGGTTTGGAAGGGACCTGAGAAGATCATCTAGTCCAATCCCTCTGCCACAGCAGGGTCTTTGCTTCCTGAGAAGCAGGTTGAAGCTGCAGAGTGTATGTTGGGGCATCCAACAGCTCAGGAACTGCAGGCAGCTGGTGGTGCTGCTGCTGCTTTGCGGAGGAGAGATTTTGGTTCGTCGCCGTCCTTGGCTGCTGAGACCTGTGTGTGATTGTGCTGGGACCTGAAATTCAGCCTCCAAGTAGTGACCTTCCAGTACCTGAAAGGGGTCTATCAGAAGGCTGGAGAAGACTAGGGCATGGAACAACAGGATGAGGGGTCATAACTTTAAGCTGGAAGAGGGTAGATTTAGGTCAGACTTGTTTAATCTGAGGGTGGTGGATCCCTGGAACAGGTTGCCTAGAGAAGTGGCCCATCCCTGAGACATTCAAGGTCAGGCTAGATGTGGCTCTGGGCAATCTGGTCTGGTGAGGTGATGTCCCTGCTTGTCACAGGGGGCATTCGACTAGATGGCCTTTGAAGGTCCCTCCGACCCTAGGAGTGTGTGATTTTTCTGTAAAACAACAAAACCCAGAACTGCCTGTTTTTCTAGACAGCGTTTTTATGCCTCTTTCAAATAGTAAATAAATACAAAGAGGTAGGAAAATAATTCTTCACAAACCAGATATTGAACAACTGAGAGTATCAATAATTTTCAAAAGACTGTATCTACAAGGAACTCCGAGCCTACAAAACCCACTGTCTTAGCTTGTTTCAAAACACCTTTAATACCTTTAAAAATGTGCTTAATGCTGCCAAATGCAGCCATGAGGAGCTAGAATATGATTTGTTTCTTTACTTTATTAATTTGAGTTGATGCACTCTCTCCTGTTAAGCACATCCCACTGCCCTGGAGGTTTTCAACCTTCCTTTCTCCTTTATGGCCTCCTTTCCCTCCTTCCATCTCCTTTCTTCTCAGAAAGACTTAGTCAATCTGGCCAAAAGTGTGTGTTTGGGTTGTGCCAGGTTTTTTAGAGAAGGGGAGAGAAGAAGAACAAAAATCTAAGTGGTTGTGGATGGCAGTTCCCTCTGCAACCGCTATGGGGAAAGGAGCAATAACATCTGTTTTAAAGCATCTTTACACATCTGTAGAAAACACTTAGGATTCCTTCTCTCTTTTTTTATTGTCACTAAATCAAAGCAAATGCCTCTGAGGCTGATAGTGATGATAGCAAAAATTGCAGAGAGCTTTCATATGCAAAAAGACGTTTCTGTATGAACATTTCAAACGTATTATGCCAGTCTCGTATTCAAAGACCAGTTTTGCGGGGTTTGAGCTCTATTATGTCTTTCTAGAGGCTTTTTGTTTCTTGGGTGCTTTCTCCTTTTTCCTCATTCTCATGACGTTTGTGTTATTAGTGCTTTGCAACTTTTTCATAGGGTCTTTCCTTTGAGCACGAGATGGATAAAGGAGCTGGTTTTGCTTTATGAGTCAGCCTAGCGTGTCTTCTAGCTCTGGAAATATCCCTGAAACTCAGAAAACTCTCCAACAAATCTTCATCAGCGCTGGCTGCTTGCACACAGCTTTGAGAATTGAAAGATCTTTCTATTCCACTCTTATACGCCTTGAAGGGATGCGTTATCTTGGCATCAAGGGATTTGGAAGGGGAGGGTGAAGCACTCGCAAGAACTCAGACCACAAAATACTGTTACGCTTCAATAACACTATTTTAATGAAAATTGTCAGCTCCTCATAGTTCAAGGTCGCTGCATTTTGCTGTTGTTGGGACATTATCTGTCTGTAGTCATCCGTCAGCTGTTCAAGACTTCTTCAGAGAAAAGAACAGCTGTCAGGTTTCCTGCTTCCAGGACTTGCACCCATTAAGTGCTTTCCAGAATGGTTGGTCTCTCTTTGACTCCTCTCCCAACTGTAGGGGCAACCGACCTGCCTGTTGTTATAATCAGGCAGTGCCTACAAGCTGGGGCACAATCTTGGGTCCTGTGGCTTCCATGGCATCAGGATTTCTAGTGTTATGGCCTGGTTTTCTGCCTCAGTGTCATCATGCACCAGGTAATTCTTGCAGCACAATAAGCACGACGTTAAGACGTGGCCGTGTCTCATGTCTGAGAAGGTAACTGTTCAGACCCCATCACACTGGTAGCACACACAGGTTGGCTGAAGCTTTGAGGCAGTCATCTCTTCAAAGTCCTGTGAAGCCCAGGCAGGGATGGACCCAGTGATATCAAAGTAGACCCCAAAGTCAGTTACTGCTGCTGGTGGCCAGCTCTGCCCTTAGAAAGTGGTTGGTCGTAGCCTTCTAAGGCTGCTGTTGTAGCAAGAATGTCAGAAAAGGTTTCCAGAGCGTTCCTCGTGTGCTCCTGTCCAACTTGCCTTCTCTGTAGTAGTGTTTGCCATGGGTCAGCTGGGCACTCCCTTAGCAGTGTCTCGGGGTATGTCCCATTCTGTTGACAGCTACAGGAACCATCACAGAAGTAAACCACCATAAATTAGTGATTTAGCCTCACGGTCATCTGCAGTCTCTTTTGCCTAAGGCAGGCAAGTGCTAGTTAGCTCTTGCCTGCTGAAAATCACCTCGAGCAGAACAAGTTGGCTGCTCAAAAATAAAACTCTTCTAGTTATGAGCAGGTGAGGGAAAAACACTGGCTGCAGCTGGGATGCGTTAGCAAGAGTGTAAGCACTACCCAGCCAATGTGGGGCTAAAGACATTGATTTTAAAATAGAACTGATTCAGAAGGTAAAGGGCAGATATCCTCCTGCCCCTGCCAAAACCAGCAGCTACCAAAATGGCAACCAAGAAAAGCGTGTCCCAGGAGTGCTTGCATTTACAAGTTACAGCAGGTTTTTAAATTGAGGGCAACGGGGATCAGTTGGCTGTTTAGGAGTGTTTGTGCCTTCTAACTATCAGCAGTTTCTGCATCTCTCAGTGAGAGAGGCACAATTACTTGAGCTCATGAGGCGGTTGTTCCTCTGGATGGCACCTTTGGATACAACAAAGTGTGAGGTAGCCCTCAGCATTTCAGCATCTCCATATCCTTTCACAAACAACCCCAAAACCATCCTGCAAAGCAGCATCTACCTGCCTTCCCGGCAGATTCGGAACAAATCGTGCTGCATGAGGCTCATGTCTTCTTAACAGACAGAAAGAATTTGCACAGCTCTGCAGATGTTCCATCCGTTTGGGTGGCTGTAATCAAACATGGGGAAGAAGCTCTAAGTGCATTCCAAGTTTGCAGCATGTCAGTTCAGCTGGCTTGACTGTTTCTTTTCTATAGGGAGTCTGCTGGAAGATGATTTCTGTAGAGCAAAATGGTGCTGCTGCTGCTAATAATAATAATACTTAGCACTTCAATTGCATTTCATATTTTCCAAGTGCTGTACAAATGCTAATTAATTAGGCTGCTGAATGCCAAATAGAGAAAAAGCCTTGTGTCACTGCTTGTAGAACAAGTTATCTTGATTATTGCACTTTTAATACTTTTCCTTGGGAAAGCACTAGTAACGCGAGGAAAAATTCCGCTGTGTGGATCGCAGCAGGGGCTGGGAGGGACAGCAGCCACCAAAAAAAAAAACCCCAAGGAAGTGCTGATCCCAAGGATGTGACGAGCTCTTGTGATTTTGGTGTTGGGAATGAAAGAAAGCATCTCTATGCCAAGATTTGAAGGGTGGGTGTCTGGAGGATGGAGCCAGGCTCTTCTCAGTGGCATCTAGTGATAGGACAAGGGGCAATGAGTGTGATCTGGAACAGAGGAGGTTCCACATCAATATGAGAAGGAATTTCTTCCCAGTGAGGATGACAGAGCACTGGAAGGGGCTGCCCAGGGAGGTTGTGGAGTCTCCTTCTCTGGAGATGTTTAAGACCCGCCTGGATGTGTTCCTGTGTGACTGGATCTAGGTGATCCTGCTGAGGCAGGGGATTGGACTGGATGATCTTTCCAGGTCCTTTCCAATTCCTACTGACTTTATGATTCTATGATTAGGCTTTTAGTTAGTGGACAGAAGTGGAACAATTCTTTGTGCAGTCAGAGTTCATTGGGGTTTTCGTAGTTCGGCCAACACAACAACCAATTTGTAGCAAGAGTGAGAGTCCAAGATCACCAGTGGGCCACAGTGCTCCCAGTAAAGGGTAGCTCAGCTCGTAGCCAGAGGCTCGCTGGGGCAAGGTGAGAGGAGAGGGAATTGTGTCTGTTGAACCCCCTCAGTGGTCCTTAGAAGATCTGATGTTAGCTGAAGGGGGAAGGCTGTTGGTTTTTCAGTTGCTCTCTATAGTTATGATGATGAAACAGCAGATGATTGTTGGCCTGACTGTGAGGCTTTTGTTAAATGATCAGTGCTTGGTTTGATGTAAGCAGTGAGGCCAGCATGGTGTTTTCAGGCTGTCTCCTGCAAGGGTCTTGGTGTTCTCTGTAACACTAAGAAACCGCTCTTGCTAAATTTCTGCATCATTTGCATTCGAGTAGGTCCTATCCTCTATTGGAACACAAATGCAGGGTGTCTCCACAGCTTCGTCGGCAGTATGGAGCGACGAGCACTTCTCTGATAACCTCTCTCGAAAAATGCGTGCACTGATGCACTGGCTCTTCCAGACTTCTATTTGGAGAGGGAGACGATCAGGTAGTAAGGTTTGGTGGAATTATCACAGCATCACAGTACATTAGGGACTGGAAGGGACCCCGAGAGATCTTCTAGTCCAATCCCCTTGCCACAGTGGGACCATCTAGACCAAGTCATACAGGAACGCATCCAGGCGGGTTTTAAACATCTCCAGAGAGGGAGACTCCCTGGGCAGCCCCTTCCAGTGCTCTGTCACCCTCACTGTGAAGAAGTTCCTTATCCAGCCAATTTATTTCATTTTGTGGTTGGCAAAGCATTTTGAAACTGTGGTTTCTGTGTTGGTGTGATATTTGCATGTGTAAACCCCAGAATGACAGCCCCCACTGCCCAGGCTGCCAGGGATTGGGTAATCTCCTGATTCATACTGCATGGCAGGCTGTGGCACAGAGTGGGTTTGTCCACTGCTGTCTCAGGAGCTGCTCTCATTCAGCAAACCCCTCAACTGAAGGCATGCAAACAGGACAGCAGTGCTTGCAATCAGTGAGTTGTCCAGGCAGGAGTCGTGGTGCCTTCTCCAAGCATGAGAATGCCGAGGGAACCCCCGTACCAAATTAAGAACTGAGGGACACGGGCAATGCCATGTGTTTGGTGGCATCATGCAGGCTTCATGTTACTGTGAAAATGCCACATTAGTGGTTTTTAAACCTGTGGTGCTGGGCATCATATTGGGCTGCAAACTCATAGGCAACAGCGGCGTTGGAGGGTCACAGTACCTCTGTGCTGCTCGCAGCACTCTGTCAGCCAGTTCCCTCCATGGCAGCAGTAAAAATGCTCCCAAATCAAAAGCTAATTGAAAAGTTGGGAGAGATATTGCATGTAGAACTCCTCAGCTCTTTGGAGGGATGGGTGTTTGAGCACTAATCTTTTCAGAATGTATTTCTTCAGGGACCAGCACTTACTGCAAGTAATTATTCTTCAAAAGATATACATCATAATGGATTTTGCTTCTCAAGAACAAAGGCTCAAATGATATCTCCAAGAACAATACGGACCAGAACGGGCGTCACATTTTCCCAGAGAAGATGAGAACGTGCCGGCTGTATTAATACTGCTGGACCAGGGAGGTGGAGCTGCTCACTTGTGGTTAGGACTGCTGGGCTCTACCTCTGCTAATGCCTGCAGGCAGGTAGCACTCGTGTGCCAGGACTGTTTATTTGCACATTTGAAATGGACAGCCACCAGGGAGCCTCATTCGTGCTGGTGCCAGGACCTCATAACACAACTATTAAGGAGTGAAATGCCTCTGCATCCTTACTCCTTGGTGCAGGAGTAGGCATGTAGACACGAGGCAGGGCCAGGAGCGTGTGTTCACTTGTGAGAAAAGTGCCAGTCAGGCTGTAACGAGTGACAGGGCATCGATGTCCTCGTGCTGAACCTGCCACAGGGTTTGTTTTTCTGTGGCATCTGGAAAACAGGCAAACGAGTGCATGTCGTAGCAGCGTCTATCCTGTTGCTGAAATATATGTCCCTTGGCTTCTAGATTTCTTCCTGGTTTCTGTATTTCTTCTAAGTACAGGTACATAAACACAGAACTTCTCTCTCCTGCAGACACACACACAGGCATGCTCAGGCTCTGCACTTTGTATTCGCTACTGGAGCTCAACAGATAAAGGATCACTTTTGAGTCATCTCCAGCCACTCACTCTCCTCCTGTGCCTCTGCTTCTCTCTGCTCAGTTGTGGTTTAGGCTGGCTGCTGGTATTTCACTGAATCAACTGTGCTCCCTATTTGGCTTTCTGAGCTTGGAGTTACCTAAATGTATTTGCAGAATCACAGAACATTAGGGATTGGAAGGGACTCGAAAGAACATCTAGTCCAATCCCCCTGACACAGCAGGATCACCTAGATCCAGTCACACAGCAACACATCCAGGTGGGTCTTAAACACCTCCAGAGAAGCGGACTCCACAACTCCCCTAGCAGCCCCTTCCAGTGCTCTGTCACCCTCACAGTGAAGAAGTTCCTTCTCATATTGATGTGGAACCTCCTGTGTTCCAGCTGACACCCACTGCTCCTTGTCCTATCACTAGATGCCATTGAGCAGAGCCTGGCTCCATCCTCCTGACACCCACCCTTCACATTAACGAGGTCACCCCTCAGTCTCCTTTTCTCCAAGCCCAAGAGGTCCAGCTCCCTCAGCCTTTCCTCATCGGGCAGATGTTCCACTCCCTTCATCATCTTTGTTGCCCTGTGCTGGACTCTGGCCAGCAGTTCTGTGTCCCTGAACTGAGGGGCCCAGAACTCGACACGCTACTGCAAATGCAGTCTCACCAGGGCAGAGGTGAAGAGAACCTCTCCTGATCTGCTAACTAACCCCTTTTTGATCCACCCCATGATGTCATTTGTCATCTTGGCCACAAGAGCACATTGCTGGCTCAGGGTCATCCTGCTGTCCACCAGGACAAATTCACAAATCTTCTCGCTGGTGCCACACACACAAAGAAGGTATCTCTCTTCCTAGAGTCAGTCCTACTGTCGTTTACTTCAGAGCGTGTCCACCACATCCGCACTGAAGGCGTACAATGGGCTAAGTGAAACCACAGGATGTAAATGACTCCAGTGTCTGGAGAAGTGAACATCTAGTGTCGTAAGAAAAGCAGTAATGATTTCCTGACGCTTCTTCCACGTGACGTGGGAAGCACCAGGCAGTCCGAATCTGTTCTGTAAACTACAGGAGATGCTTGTGAAGATTAAGACTGAATTAGTGGGGGCCTGCATTCACGTCAGCCAAAACAACAGGCACGGTGGGTCACAGCTGCAAACGTCGCTGTGCAGCCCTGTCTCTCGTGTGGAAGAGAAGAAATCACCACGTTCTCCCATCCCTTCCGAGCGATTTCTGTGGACGCTGCGGTTTGTTCCTTCCCCGCGCTGCACAAAGCAGGTGTTCCTCCCTGCTGCACAACAACAATACATCATCTGAGTGAAGTCCATCTTCTGAGGCTCGGCGAGCGCAGGCTTTCTCCATTTCCCTGGCCACATCCAATCAGCGAGCGGAGGCACTGGCGTGTGTCATAAATTTTGCTGCGCAGACGGGCCAGCCGCAGCCTGCACCCGTTCAGAGATCACATCTCCTCAGCATCCCGCCAGACAGGAGGGGAAATGAGATGCGTTTGCTGTGTTCTGCTGAGGGAGCGGGAGCTGAGGGAAAGCTGAATCCTTATAGCAGGAAAAAAACACCTCTCTCCAGAAACTTTTGAGAGAAATTAACCCCCAGAACAAAGTCTCTACGTTTCTGCAGGAATTCTTGTTGAGGCAGTCTCTGAGCCCAGCACGCTTCTTACTTGCCACGATTCGCTAAGGCTTTCCCCTCTGTTGCCCCAATAGGGAATGTCTTTGCTGCCTCACGGACAATGCTCCCGTGAGTTTGTTTCATGAGCAGAATCTGGAAAGCAGGTTGAGGATGGAAGCTCTTTATAACTGAGGAGTGCCGTGATGAGTAAGTTTCCTCTTCTGTCCACGTACAACAAGTGGCTCTTGCAGCTGCTCCATTTGCTCTCTGGGCTCTCAAACTCTGACAGCAGCACAGTGCATCTCCAAAGCTGTTCGGTGTTCACACCCCAGTGCCATGCCCAGGGGAAATCATGTGGTTAGAGAGACAGTACTTGTGCAAGTGTGGAGAAATGCAGTCACGATGACCCAGTGTATGGGAACAAAGGTCCTGCTCCTGTTGCCTGGCCCCCAAAACAACCACCTGATTTGGGAGAAGTCATCCTTATCCACCCGCTGACCATGCGGCCTTGTGTGTGTCACAGGCACCCTCCTCCACTTCTCTCCAGGTGTTTTGTGGGTTTTTTAAGGTGTTTGACTTGTTCATGGGATGGCTCTTCTCCTTTTTAAATCTGGCACATTAATAATTTTCCCAGCAAAGCCACACAGTCTGACAAGGTAACAAGACATCTTCCACTGACTTGATGCTACAGCAGGTTGAAGGCCACGTTCGCAAATCACAGATAAAGGAGCCCACGGAGGATAAAGAAGCGCTTGGTCTCGCACAGGGTCTGGGTTTGTCAGTTCAGCCCTTCACCCGCTCTAGGATGGCTCTGTGGTACGGCCACCCTTGGAGCCAGAATTTGTCACATGAGGAGTAGGACAAGTATCAGCCTCGGAGCTTTGGGTCATCCTGAGCAAGTCAGTGCGGACCTGTTAGACCTCATGCTCTGGGCTGTGGTGTCTTTCTGCAGTGATTTCTGGTTTCGCTATCACCCCACCTTTTCCTGACTGCAAAGATCAGTCTAAAGACACACATGGACTAGAGGAAATGTGCCTGGGGGGGGGGTTAGACTGGGCATCAGGAAATGTGTTTTCACTGAAAGGGTTATCAAACGTTTTAGTTCAGTGTCATCTAGTGATAGGACAAGGAGCAGTGGGTGTGAGCTGGAACACAGGAGGTTCCACGTCAATATGAGAAGAACTTCTTCCCAGTGAGGGTGACGGAGCACTGGAAGGCGCTTCCCAGGGGGGTTGTGGAGTCTCCCTCTCTGGAGACATTTAAAACCTGCCTGGGTTTTTGATCTAGGTGATCTTGCTCTGGAAGAGGGATTGGACTAGATGATCTTTTGAGGTCCCTTCCAATCCCTAATGTTCTATGGTTCTGTGATTCTGTGAATAGCCTGCCCAGGGCAGTGGTCACCATCCCTGGAGATAGTTCAATGGTCTGTGGACTTCACACTTAGGGACGTAGTTTAGAGCTGAGCTTGCAGTGTTGTGGCAACTGTTGGACTGGGTGATCTTGGAGGTCTCTTCCAACCAAAGACATCTGGTGATTCTGCCTAAATGGCAGTTTCTTCTTACTGTTGGCTGTTAAAGGTTCTCCTCATGCTTCTCTCCGATCTCTACCACAGAAGAACGAGCAGGTTGTACCCTGAATGGTCTGAGCAAATACGGGCACGTGAAAGTGCTGTGGGTTGTGGGGAAGGTTTGGTTTCCTGTGTGTTTACTGCAAGGTGTTCCCATGGCTAATGAGCTGTGTGCAGCCGATTTCGCGCTCTCGTCTAGTGCGGAGCAGAAGTGGAAAAGGATTTAATCATGCTTGGTCACTCTGTGTTACCTCCTTTTGTCTGTGTGCTTCAGGGTTCCTCTCTTAACTTTGCATCAAGGGTGTGCATTGACTTTGCTGAATTATTGAAGGGAGCTGCAAATGATGCATGAAATGAAAAATCCTTCTTCCCCCTTTGTGCAGGTTGCCAACTGGCAATTGTGTGCAACCACTGCTGAGCTGCACAGGGATACCAGGCACACTTAGGTACCCACAGAAACCGTGGGGTTTAGTGCCAATGGGAGCTTCCCTTCTTGGTATTTCTCTCACTCCTTTCGCCTGACGCCTCAGAAAAAATTCAGCCTGCTGCCAGGACAGTCACTATCACCAAAAGAAGTTGCGCCCACTTCAATCTTACATTGGTGTGACTGGGGCTGATTTTGGGACCAAGCCAAAGAAAACAAACAGCCTCCTGGAAATCAGTCCCTCCAGCTTCTTTCAGACTTACAAATGCGTGTGTGTGTGTGTGTGTCTTTTAATATTTATCAGGGGTAAGCTTGGCAAAGAACGCACAGAGTTACCTAGAAGGTGCTAGAGCATAGCACGTGCATCTGCACGCTGAGAAAAGGACTGATCAAGCAGAAGGACATGAATAAACACAATTAGAGAGGAGCAGTTGCTGAGTTTTAAGAGGAAGAAGAGGTGCACAGGGGAAGAAAAGCCCGCACTGTGCCAGCGGCAGGGAATGAGGTGGCAAAGGGAGAGGAGGAAGCAGAGCAGGTGGTAGAAGATGGGACTGTGGGTTTTCAAGAATAAAATCACTGGCGTGTGAGAAGTTTGTGCCACGTTGAGTGCAGGTCTGGGAGCAGCACATGTCGGGGTTGAGGCCTCTGGGTTGTCAGAATTTGCCGTTGGTCTAGAAAAGGAACCAGTAACTTCTGTTCTGGGCCTGCCTGCGCTAACCCAGCTGGCGTGACAGCACTAGGGCAGGGAAAGCCACGGAGCAGACGCCCCTCCCTGCTTTTCCTGGTTTGCTGCGGGCTCTGACAAGCAGGGAAGTCCACACTGCGGAACATATGGTTTCGCTCCTTTTTCCCCTTTTAGCTCTGCTCCACCTGCTAAAAGAATCTCAATTTTGAAAAGCTCCGCAGAGCTACAAAAAGAAGCGAGCAGGACACACTCCCCAGCCCGCTCTGGGATGACAAGAACTCTTCAGTAGCTTGCCTGCTTCCTTTTTGAGTGCTGTTTACTTTAGCGAAGCCTCCCTTGCTCAGAGACACCCCCCCCAACACATTACATTTGCCTGGCAGAATCTGAAAGTCTTCTGAGAAGATCCACTACAAGTGATAACGCTGGGTTTGGCGTTTAATTGTGCCTGTGCCGCACAGCTGCTCGCACTAGCCTCTTCAGAATTTACGTCCTCATCTAGGTTTTTCAGGAAAATTTAATTTGAGGAAGTTGTGTTTATCGGCTTCCTGGCTGGCTGTCAACAGCGTGCTGCTTTCTTTTTAATATGAGGTGCTAATTATGTCTTTCTTAGACTTCAATACAAATGAAAGCCATTCGGCAGTTGCCAGCAGCTTTGCTGACTACGATAATGCCGTCGCGCAGACTTTTGAGGTTCTCTGAGCCTGAGTTTGTGGTTTCTGAGTTGTGTAGCTTACCTGTGGATTTCATACCGGGGACAAGCAGGTGTGACCCGCAGAGGTTACTACCGGAGGAGCCACTCTGCAGAGGTTTTGGGCAACACCGAAACTGCCAGCAGTGTGAGAGCACCAAAGAGAAATGCCCCTTGTGCACAAAGACAGAGCACAATACATCTGGTTTATAAATAGGTGAAGGATAAGGGTGAAGAGGAGGGAGCCAGGCTCTTCTCGGTGTCATCTAATGAAAGGACAAGGGGCAATGGGTGTGCCCCTTGCAATGGGTGTGCAAAGGAGGTTCCTGATCAATATGAATCATAGCATCATAGAATTCTATGATTTATAGAATAATAGAATTCTATAATTCACGGAATCATGCATGATTCCATCCTCATCTTTTCCCTCTGGATTAAATATTTCTTTAGAAGAAATACTGAAACCTGCACCTTCCCTCCGGCTCCTGCTGGGCTGTCACCCCCCGTTGCAGGGCCGATGTCACGTTTGCGTTCAGAGCGACTGCTCCGTGGCTCTGTTCCCTTCCAAAAGCCACAATTCATGGAATCATGCAATCATAGAATTCTATAATTCATAGAATCATAGAATTCTATAATTCTGTCATTCATATTGATGTGGAACCTCCTGTGTTCCAGCTCACACCCATTGCCGGAACACAGGAGGTTCCACATCAATAGGAATAGGAGAAGGAATGTCTTCATGATGAGGGGGACAGAGCACTGGAAGGGGCTGCCCAGGGAGGTTGTGGAGTCTCCTTCTCTGGAGATGTTTAAAACCCACCTGGACATGTTCCTGTGTGACTGGACCGAGATAATCCTTCTGTGGCAGGGGGTTTGGACTAGATGATCTTTCCAGGTCCCTTCCAATCCCTAATGTTCTGTGATTCTTTAGTGAAAACCATGCTGTTTTAATAATGAGCTTGGATCAGAGTAAGCAACAGCAGACCTGTGAATTTCCTTCTTGATCCCTAAACTGAGGACTAGGTAAGGGCTAGCTATTCAGAAGAGGTGGCCTCCTCTTTTTCCCAGCAGTGCACAGTGATCTGCCTGCTGCTGACCCCCACACTACCAAAATTAATACCCAGTCTCCCTCATGAAAGGAATCTGAACACATGCCTCTTCTGGGCTCAGTGGCGGAGGCACATGGCCCAAATCCCTCTTCCTTGTGCCACAGCTCTGGCAGCGATACACTGAATGGATCCCACTAGGAGATCTCAGACACAAGCTGCCCCAGTAAGTCTTTGGAGGTCTTTGACAAGGTACTCTTAAGAGGATGTGGAGTCCCCTTAGTTCCCAGAACAAAAGGAAACCATTCCAGGAGAAGAAGGGAGGAACTGGTAAAGGCTGAACACAGTCTGAATATTGCACAAGAGACAGAGGCAACCTACTTCCACAGGCTATCATGTTAGGGACAATGTTGCTTTGGTTCGGGATAACCCTGCCTTTGCCTTTGACAGTGACAGACTCAAATAGCAGTGTTTTGAAGCTAAATAACTCGTGGGCTGCTGCACAGAAGAAAGGATGATGAGCTATTGATTACATTTGAGTTAGCAAGAGGGAGAGTGAAAGGGCACAGTCTATTTATAATGTCTGGCTACCACCGCGGGCACAGAGGACCCTGAAATCCTAGGAAGCCTTTGTTTTCATCAGAGGCAGTCATTTCACTGAAGTCTCAATAACCTTTGCAGACAGGTTAGTGGTATCAACGCTGCAGGACAGGGCAGAAGTGTGGCAGAGAAAGCCCTTTTTCAAAATTGTCAGGTCTGTTTGGGATCAAGAGATTGTTGGGTTGTTCTTTATATCATGGTTTATATCCTTAGAAATCAAATCTTAATTCAGTTATATTGCAGTTAAATATTATCATCATCTTAAGCAAAACTTGCTCCCAGTTCATTTATTGAAGGTTTTGGAACGGGAGAGTCCTTTTAACGTTTTGTACTTGAAGTCAATTTTTTAATAACCCCTTTTGCAAGACAGGTTTCACATCTTTCATGCAGATATAGCTGCAGCCTTTCTGCCTTTCGTAATTAAAAGCCACTTCCTCGACACTTCTGCCTCCTCTTTTCCCTCTGGATTAAATATTTCTTTAGAAGAAATACTGAAACCTGCACCTTCCCTCCGGCTCCTGCTGGGCTGTCACCCCCCGTTGCAGGGCCGATGTCACGTTTGCGTTCAGAGCGACTGCTCCGTGGCTCTGTTCCCTTCCAAAAGCCACAATGTTTGCATCTGCCTGGCAAAAGCCACTGCAGACCCCGTGTGCGGGGATGGCAGGATCATTTACAACGTTCACGTCCTTTTGAACATTGTCTCTGACTGATTCACCGGTGCCTGCGCGTGGCGGTTGCCCTCCTGAGGATGCACAGAAGTGGAGCACCTCTGGAGACTCCTAAAATGCTAGCCAGGCAACAAGGATAACATCTTTCCCTCCTCCAGGAGCTCCTAACCATGCACAGGCACGGGAGATGAGCGCGTGTTTCTTACGAGCGCAAGGGAAAAAAGAATTCAGGTCCCTGAAGAGCTGTGCGACGTGAACACGCGGCCCCTTTCCCTACCCAGACTAAAGCAAATTGACTTCTGCAGTCAGTCTGATTTAGGTCAGCAAGCCAAGTGTTGCTGAGACCTTCACAGGGACAGATTCCAGAGAAATGAAGGTGTGTCCGACGTGAATGTGCCCACTGGCACCCCACTGTCTGGTCCCTGATGGTTTCAGGCTGTTACATCACCTACTGCCATTTCCATCGCTGCTCTTTCTCCAGCGACAGGAATTGGTACTTTTTCTAAGAGCTTATTTATGGTTTGTTCAAACAAATAGTATTTTCTACAGCTGAAACTGGGAGAGTCTCTCCTCCATCACACTGGCTGCTCTTGGTGCTTTTCAAGACAGCCCAGAGTTCAGAGACAGACCAGGCACTCAGGGTTTGGCCGGCACCAGCTCTCTGTTTGGCCAGGTGGATGAAGTGAGGTCCTCTGCTGGTGCAGCTGCTGCAGTCACCTCCCCGTTGGCTCTTGTGAGGGGTGACTTGCCATGACAGAAGTGCTTTAGGAAAGCTGCTTTCAAGGGAATAAAATAAGGCAGAATCAAAAGATAGGAGGGGCTGTGGGAATCACATGCTGAGTGTGTATTGGAATTCACAGAACTCCTGGTGTTCTGCAGGGGAAGGGTAATTCCATTGAAGCCAGTGCGTGCGGGATAATTGGCTGCTAGTGGTAGGCTGCAAAAAAAGTGCTAACTGAGCACTGTGAGGTGGGAAGGTTGTCTCCACACCAGCATGGAGAAGACAATTGGCGTTCAGCCCGTGAGAGCCAGAGGAAGCTTAGGGTAGTCCTCCAGAGAGGCGCTGAGAAGGCTGGTTTAGGTGCGGTCTGAATGCAAGGATAGACCAAGAAAGCAGAGCTAGGCAGGGTGACTGGTTTCTCCTTCAGGTTTGGTTTGACAAACTAGTGCTGAACCTTGCAGTCCTCGGGTGGGGAGCAGCAGCATCAGGTCTTTCTCTGAGGTGCTCGAGGCTGGGTGGTCGTTGCCCTAGGGAGCTGCTCTGACAAGTTCTGCTCAGTCTAAAATTTGCTTATGCGGTAGTTATGTGCAGAAATCTTGGCAGAGTTATGTTCTGCCCCTGCCAAAATGTGCGCCTCGTTCATTCTTTTGTTCTCCTGAACATAATCATCGTAATTTAATTTTGCATAATTAAAGAGAAAAAAAGACCCTCAGGCTTTAAATACCCTGATTAGTTTTCTTTTTCCTTTTTTTCCTGAATGAATGAACATCCTAGAACAAAACGCGGTCTGCTTTTGCCGTTGTCTTTGGACACTTGGAATCACTTGCCATTTCTTTCCGTAAACATCAATTTAATCTCATCTGGGGAAAAATAGTGAATTCATTTTAGTTCTTTCAGTCCTCTTCTGAGTTTAATTTTCTGCAGGAGATTTCCCCCTTCGTTCATGTGTTTCTTATAGCCGCTGCATCAAAGCTATAACTCATCACGTCTTCTCCGTTATAGCTCGCGGAGACATCGTGAGAAACAAAATGGAGGGAAACTGTCGTGGTTGACTTCGCAGTTTGGCTCTGTGCGTGGTTTTGATTCCACGGGTCAGAAGTGCAGCAGAGCCTCTGTCACTTCTGCTCATGACTTGAGGCACAGTAGTAGACCAAAGAAAAGAGACCGCGCTGCAAAAAGCGAGTTCTTAAAACAACTCCCCAAAATGAAAAGCTCAAACTCACTCCGTGGAAATGAAAGGAGAAACCCTTAATTTTTTATCAGAACTGCATTTGGTCTGCATTTCAGGATGTGTTTGTCATGCCTCCTGTACACACAGAACAATCATAAATCAAATTATTTTTATTATTTCTTCACATTGAGGCAAGAAACAAACAAAAAAAGAGACATAAACAGCTCAGTTTTTTCTTTGTTACTGTGTAGGGTTTGACTTTGATGGAGTGACTTCAAAGACTTTACATTTCTTCCAGCGTGAGAGGAAAATTTGGCTCAAATTCTTCGTATTTCAAATTTGCAGAACCACGAAGATGATGGAGTAGAACACCTCCCTGATGAGGAGAGGCTGAGGGAGAAAACACAACTGAGGGGTGACCTCGTTAATGTTAATAAATATGTGAAGGGCAGGTGTCAGGAGGATGGAGCCAGGCTCTGCTCAGTGGCATCTAGTGATAGGACAAGAGAGGCAATGGGTGTGAGCTGGAACACAGGAGGTTCCGCATCAATATGAGAAGGAACTTCTTCCTGGTGAGGGTGACACAGCACTGGAAGGGGCTGCCCAGGGGGGTTGTGGAGTCTCCTTCACTGGANCTGGAACGGAGGAGGTTCCATATAAATATGAGAAGGAACTTCTTCCTGGTGAGGGTGACAGAGCACTGGAAGGGGCTGCCCAGGGGAGTTGTGGAGTCTCCTTCTCTGGAGATGTTTAAGACCCGCCTGGATGTGTTGCTGTGTGACTGGATCTAGGTGATCCTGCTGCGGCAGGGAGATTGGATTGGATCTTTCAAGGTGCCTTCCAACCCCGAATGTTCTGTGATACACAAAAGAGCTGGTTTAGACTCAGACCTTTTCCACCCTGAGCTTTCCTCACTGTGTAAAAGGGAACCGTGGTCTTTTCTCCTAAAACTTGTAACGAAAATTAGTAGTGTTGGGTTTTGCTGACGAAAAACTACTCCATGTGCAATATCTAATGGAGGTCAATGGGAAACTCTGTTTAAAGTCAGGAAACCAATCAGAAAATCACAGAAAACCCTCTTGCAAATGAAAAACATAAATAAATTTGGGTCTTACATTCAAGGGGGTTTGTTAAAGAATCTGGAAGGGAAAAAGCTGCCGCTGTCCCAGCGAACCCAGGGTTCTGGAGTCGGAGCGTGACCTCGCCGTTCCCAGAAGTCCTGACTGTGTAATTTTTGCTTTGGAGCTGTAACCACTCGATCATGCAATTTGCTATTTTGCAGATTAGAATGATTCTGCTGAGACGCCCGTCTTCTTTTCTGGGAAGTCATTTTGTTTCCTTTCAAAGGCAAAACACTGGGGCTTTGCGGCGCTGATTGTCATAGGATTTACTGGGGGTTTTATTTCCTGATTAGGAAACATGAACTGCATCAGTCTTGATGTCTAGTTAAGTCTGATCACTGCTTAAAATAGCTTAGTATTTAAGCCTTAATTTAGGTTAGCAGTACAGAGAAAAGAGGTATGGCAACATTTTTTAACCACAGTTTCTATGACCTGCCTGTTTGAGGGGTGACAAATATTCTTAGATAAAAGCCCTTATTATTGGACGAACAGGTTCTATAACCCCATCTCTATTCAGTCAATAATAAGGCAAAGTAGATTATTTCAGCATCAGGATGGGTTAATGATCCAGCTAATTCTGTGATCTGAGGGTGCGTACGGGACCTGCATGAACTGTGGGTTCTATACACGGGCACTGCAGGGTGGGGCAGGGAATAACAGCCAGCTAATGAAGTTAGTATTGCCTTGTGGAATAGTTCCACAGAAGGAACTTCTTCACAATGAGGGTGACAGAGCACTGGAACAGGCTGCCCAGGGAGGTTGTGGAGTCTCCTTCACTGGAGATGTTCAAGACCTGCCTGGATGTGTTCCTGTGTGACTTGGTCTAGGTGATCCTGCTCTGGCAGGGGGATTGGACTGGATGATCTTTCGAGGTCCCTTCCAACCCCTAATGTTCTGTGACTCTGTAGCTGAGTCACAGCACTGCATTGCTGCAAAAGAGACATGTTCCTGCATAAAGAGCAGGTGTGGACAGCAGACAGAAAAACCAGTCTCTGGAACACACAGGCTGTGCAAGGAAGATCCTGCCCATTGAATCCAATTTTTAAATCAAAATTTTCACATAGTAGCCCGAGTCTGTCAGATCTAGTGCAGAAGCTGAGGTTTCAGTAAGATGTATAACACCAGTGAATGATGCTCGTTCACTGAGGAAGATTGGCACCTGAATACACTGACAGGTCTTTATAAATCATGGTGGTGGGTGGCAGAGCAATCCACAGGAAAATTAAGACTCTTTATTTTTAGGAAGGTGGAAGAGCAACGTGCGAAGAGATAAATCACGAAGCAAACAGAAGTGAGCTGGAAGAATTTAGGAGATAAACAAGCTATGCAGGACAAGTGGATAAAATAAAAATCCACAAGGATAAAATTAGAAAATCAGAGCGAAATTTCTGACTCAGGTGCAAACCCTCAGGTCTGTGAATCAAACTGCAGTTTAACTATCCTGAACAGCCAAGGACTAAATAAGTTTGCTAAAGGAAAGGAAAAAAAATCAAACTTCTGTCACAGGAAGCTGGTTAAATGTCAGTATGTTTGGGCTTCTGAAGCCTTCTGGCAGGCAGAGTGTGACTGGGGCCCGTGGCTGCCCACACCAGCGCTGAACCTTATCAAAGACTGGGCTGGGACTGGCCAGGCGTTGGGAGGAGATGGGAGACAGGCTGGGTTACAGGGCACTGAGGCCCCTTCTACAAGAAACCCCACCCTACAGCAGGTTGGTTTGTTCACCTAGATGTAGTCAGACAGGCTCCAGAGTGGATATTTTTCTCCTCTTCTTTCAATTTTGTGATGAGGGGAAAGTACAAAGACACCAAAATTATCTGGAGGTGACTCAGAAATTAAAGAATTGAAAAAGACCGAAGCATCTTGTGATGAGACAACGTGTCAATTTGAGTTAAATCTGGCAGCAAACAGACCTCCCTTTCACCCCGGAGCAGTGGCTGTCCCACAGTTCTCTGATTTCTCAGCTTCACTGCAGCTTGCCGGTGTGTCAGGAGGACTCAGTTCTGTGAGAGGTCTCCCACAGGTGTGCTCAGGGCAGGAGCTGCTGTTTTCTGTCTTCTGTAAAGATTGCTGTAATTGTGGTGTCTTTGGACTGTTAAAGGATCATTAGCTCCCCACTGTTCTTAAATGTTTATTGGCCTCTTTTTCACTTTGATGGATTTTCCGGACAGGTTCCCCTAGAACTGGTGCCTTTGTGTCTGAGCAGCTGGACGCAGCTGGATGAGGTTTTTCCTCCTGCTGCCAGGTGAGGGCAAGAGGCAATGCTTGCTCAGTGAGACCTGCAGGAGGAGAGGAGACCATGACACTTGCTTGGTGTAAGCACCAACTTCTAGTTCTGCCAGAGCAATTTGAATGAGAAAGGTGTCACAGGTTCCTGCATCTTTCCCAGATGCAGTGTCCACAGCATTGCTGGTTCCCTGTACTCCAGGGAACTTCTCCTTGCTCCTTGCCAGAGTCCTTGATAAGTGTTTACCCCAACATCAGGCAGCTTAAAAACACTCTAGGACACACACACAGATCATTAGGGGTTGGAAGGGACCTTCAGGGGTCATCAAGTCCAACCCCCCTGCTCAAACAGGATCATAAAACCTAAGACAGGGTACACAGGAACCCATCCAGACACATCTTGAAAGTCTCCACAGAAGTAGACTCCACAACCTCCCTGGGCAGCCCGTTCCAGTGCGTTTTTCATTGATTTTACTGTCCCCTGTTCCACCTTAGAACAGAATGATGGGTTTGGAACAAGGCATAAAAGCATGAGAGCTAGCAGAATGGAGGCGGGTGGAGTGGGAAGGTCTACTCTGAATTCTCACTGATTTTAGGGAAAAGTAATTTAGAAAGAAGGATCCAGATCTCTTAACAGAAAAACCAGAACCAGCAAAACTGAAATGTGTTTTCTGACATGTTTGTTTATATGAGGTTGGACCCAAGAGTCTTTGAAGTATTTCTACTCCCTTTCCTCATCCTTCTACTTTCTGGTCTTCCACCTATGAAAACTGCTGGACCTCATTTGTCACATAAACAGAAAAACTTTGGCTTTCCTGACATTTAACATCAATTTGTGAAGCTGCTGCTCTTTAGTTTTCCTTTGATCACACAGTGTCCAACCTCACTGGGAAACACTGGCCAGCCGATCTCATTGCCCTGGACTCACATTCTTCTTGCCTGTGAAGTCAGGGAGAAGTCTTCAGAAGGCATCTTCTTGCTCAGTACGATAGGGAAATGAACTATTGGGTAAACCTTCCTACCTCAACGTGGGTAAAACAGCCAGGAACAGCATCAGAGAAAACCAGCTGATGTTGATCAATGGGGCAGGAGCAGGCTTTACATTACAAGTAAAGTAAATAAACACAGAAGGCAGCTCAAGGGTAGCAAATCAAACCTTCTACACTACAGTTTCTTCCTGAAACGTTTCATGTATTATTTATCCTGAGGTGTTCACTTCACTGAAAACATCTTGAAAAGGAAAATACCGTTGACATCAGTATTTCAATTTCCTATTATTCCTTCTTATCATTTTTTTATTTAATAAACCATATTTTTAACAGCATTAGTGATTTTAACTCGTAAGCCTAAATGCTGACGAGTTAAACCCCAATCTAGAATAGTCTATTATGTCTGAGAGGATTTTCTCCCCTTAATTGAAAATGAACTGGAACTAAGCTAAATTACTTGAATGTTTAATCTGTCTTTGCTACACTGAGGCTCCAAGCAGGTGCAAGCACAGACACATTTCTGAACCGAAATAACAAGCTGTTTAGTGCCTGGGCTTTGGTAAGTGCTGCGAAGGGCACTGACCTGTAGCACCAGTAAGAGCGCGAGCGGTTAAAACTTCCAGGTGTTCTTGCGAAAATACGGCTTCTCAGCACTTGGATCTGTCTGTAGCTGAGGGAAATGTTAAAGACATTTTGTGCAAGAAAGCTGATTGCCTCCATCATTAATGTCCAGAGGATTTAATCTTCAGACAATTGAACTGGTTTGCAAACAAAAATAAAGAGGCTGTTTTAAGGATCAAGCAGCAGGATAGGCTGGATCTCGGGTCTTGAGGGGAAGTTACAGTAGTTACGGCTCCCCGCGGTGTGAAGCCCTTGCTAATCCACCAGGCGTGTGCTTCTGATGTCATCAGACCTCAGCCGTCTGAGGTGAGTCGTGGAGATAATGTCTGTAGGAGCAACCCAGAGGAGAACAGGAGGAGACTACCCTCTATCCCTAGGGAAATTCTCTGGACAGAAAAGGTCTTTCAGAGGAGACAAGGTGAATCTGGCAGATAGACAGATGGTGGTTAATTGTTGCTCTTAGGAGCAGAGAGGTTGGAACCAGTGTCCAGCAGAAGCTGGCTGGCTGGGCTGAGGAGAGCTGGGGAGGAGCAGAGTTCTCCACTTCATCTTACTAAGAGAGGACTCACGTGTCCAGCAAGACACACGTTAATAAACACGAACACTGAGCTTACACAGACAAGACAAAGGCTAAACTTTAACGTACACATGTGCCAGGCTCCTCGTTGGCAGGCAGTTCACTCATCTTTCAGCCCCTCGCAGCCCCTTGTGACCCTTCCCTGGTGCAGCAGGGGCTGAGAGGTGCCAGCTAAAGCATCAGTGTCGCCATAGAGACAGAGGCAGCAGCATCATGAGGAAGTGGGCATCAGTTTGGGTGGGAGAGAGCCCAAGAGCCATCTTTCAGAAAAGGCTGTGCTCACACTACCCGACTCATCCCCAGCCTTCTTGTTAGTGTTAAAAACTGAGGGGTCATTGTAGCAGAAAGAGGACTTTGCAGGTTTAGAGACCTCAGCCAAGGGCATAGATAAGCTCTTTGCAGGTGGCTCTGGAGTTTTTATTTAGAAAAGGGCTAATTACTTTTTAAAAATCATCAGACATTGAACTGTCTTTCAGAACAATGCACCACTAGGTTCTCCTTTGGGACAGGTGCCAACAAATGGTACCTGGGGTGTGTATCTGAGCTACCAGCTTCCTTAGGAGGAAATACACTGAGTGACAGGCGAGATCAGAAATAATTTGCCTCTTATTTTCCTGTAGCCTGATATGAACATGGCAAAGGCTGGAAACAGGTGAAAGACTCAAATTAAGTCAACTTTCTGCTTTCTCCCAGTAGCACCTCACATGTCTTAATACTTGGAGTGTCATGTAGAGGTCAACTTTGTTTTGACAAGGCCACATCCCTGGGAGGCTCAGGATCACCATCAACCTCAGACAGCTTGATGCACTGTCAGATGAGTAAGCGGTGGACTTTCTGAATGATGGCCAAAGAGCCATCTGCTTCTAAGTTTGAACTTCAGCATGAGGGGAATGGAAAAAAGAGGCAATGCCCCCTGCCCACACATCAGCCTGGCCAAAAGCTTGGGAGAACTTCTCTCTGGAGATGCAAAAGGAGATTTATACAGTTTTCCTTTCTGTACACATTAACTTTCCTTAATAACTCTTTTCTAGATGTGCAGATGTCTGCTCTCTGCAAATACTCTCTCATTCTTCTTGGAGCAGACCAGCAGACCAGCATGTCTGCTGTCTTGGCCATGGTTACAGTATTGGCCGCTTCCATTCCTGAAGCATAAATGGTTTTAATCACCTACAGCCTCTTTGGGGATATTAAATCATGATACGAAGTGAATGTTAAGTGTAAAACAAACAGTAAGCATAATTTGTTACTCCATGAAGCAGCTCTAACATAAGCGATACGACGTGAGGCGCGGCTGAGGAAGGTTTGATGTTGACAGTGGAAATGGAAGTCAGCACTGGGTTACCTGTGGTTTGCAGATTTTAGTCAGGGTGCAAAGCACATCAGGAAAAGGGAACCTGCCTTGTGTTCTGCCCCGAATTTATAGCTGTGTGATCTCCAGGGACAAGCTTAGGGTGAGGACACGCGGCTCTGACACAAACATTAGAGAGAGGCTTCTAATTGCTCATCTTTTAAACATTCAGACTGAGCTAAATCCTTAGTGCCTTGGTGCTGAAACCAGATCAGATGCAGTTTGCTGCCTTAATTTATGGTTGGTCAAAGTAACCCTGGCCAAGAGACTTATTCCAGTGTAGGTCATGGCATGAACATCAACTGCTGAGGTTCTTTTGGAAACTGTAATTTCTCCAGGCTCACAATTTATACTAATTACACAGAAATCTTGTCTTGTCAGTGCATAGAAGTCGCCGTAGTTGTCATGACGCAAAGCTATGCGATACGTAGGCTGTGTGAGCAGCATATTGCCATAGGGACCTGTGGAAAAGGAGGCTGAGGGGAGGCCGTGCTGCTCTTTGCAACAGCCTTGGAGGGAGCTTGTAGTGAGGTGGGTGTTGGCATCCTTTTCCTGGTGATGACTAGTGATAGGACAAGAAGAATCAGGGTCAAGCTATGCCAGGGGAGGATGATTGACTCTTAAGAAAATCTTCTCCACAGAAGGAGTGGAACAGGCTGCCCAGGGAGGGTGTGGAGGCACCACAAAGTGGGCAAACATGGTGTTTCAGGAGATGGATCAGTGCTCAGGGGTTGCGGGGTAGACCGTTGGACTTGATGGTCTTGAGGGTGTTTTCCAGCCTTGATGATTCTATGATTGCTCTTTCTTCTTTGACCAAGCAAGGTTTTGATTGCCTCATGACGCAACTGGAGTTGGGAAAAAATTACTCTTCCTCACTCCCGCAAGTCTAAGTCTCCCTTTCTCACAGTTAACTTAGTAAGTTTGTCTACAGAATCAAAATCTTGATGCATTGTGCTGAAAGAAACACGCCGCCACTCCCAGGAGACAGAATGAGCTGAGCAGTGTGTCCTGGATGTACGGTCAGGACACAGGCCACAAGCTAACTGGGGGGTTTTTTACATTTAAACAAAAACTATGCAACAACAAAAGCCTGTCTATTGAATTCCTTCAGATTAGTGCCCTGATGGAGTTAAGAGCTAATTTACACCCTGGAGACTGGCTGATTTTGTCCAATGTTAGAACATTTCTTCAAGAAAGCCCAGAGTCTAAGGAAAAAAAAAAACCACAGGAGAAAATATGAAGTTCACATTTGGGCAGAAGTGAACAAACCACATCTGACTTGTTGTCATGGCTTAACTTTCAAAAATTACCCTGCTGTAGATCTGCTGCAGTTTGCACATTCTGCATTCAAAAACCACTCGGCAAATGGTTGCCCAGATCTCTGGGCTTTAACCCTGCTGAGTTGCATATTGCACAGCAGAAGTTGCTGCCCAGCCTAGAGACTGATAACTAGGACACAGATTTGGGCAAGTGGAGCAATAGGCTTTTCTGTGCTCTTTCGGCCCCGAATGCCGTGAAATCTGGGCTGTGTCCGCGCGGCTTATCGAGCGCACCAGAAGCCAAAGAGGCGACAGCTTTGTGTTCGCTTTAGCACTTTCCATCTTAGTAGTGGTAGCTTCTGGGTCAGGTTCCTGTCGACAGAGCATCATTTTTACCTGTTTGAGGAGAAATAGCGGTAGTTGATGGCTCTTCAAATTGCGAAGGGGCTCTTTTCCCAGAAGTCAGCACAGTGTTAAATCCAGCGTTTACAAAGTCCTGTTTCCTATTACAATAACTAAGCTCTGTTAGCTGGCAAGCCCAGCTCATCCCTGCCTCTGCTGCTGATAGGCTGAGGCTAACAAGCCTTCGGTCTGGCACACAGGTTGTCACTAAACAACGTGTCTGTTCAGTTAACCACCCGAATTTGTGGCTGATGGGAAGCAGATGTATCATTAGGCGCTAAATGGAAATATCATTTACAGCGGATGTCATGTTTCATTTTGACACGCTGCAAAAAACCTCCGTGGGGAAGAGGTGGCCCTGTGTATCCAATACTAAAAGCAGTATTTGTAAAGGTAGTATTGTTGCCCCTCTGCCAGGCTGGCAAATCCAAGATGGATTAGAAAACGCGATGTGTGACTCGAGCATTAACACAAAAGACAATGAAATATATGAGACGGCAGCCCATGTTAAAAGCTCAGAGAAAAGAAGGTGGAAAAAGCAGCCTTCCTCAAGCTTTGAAATTGTGGGGGTCCTGTTTTAAAGTTTTCATGCCTGAGCCTTCTCCTGTCTCCATAATGGACATTATGTGAGTAATGGGGTTTCCTGGATGAAAACAAGGTTGTTGGGATTCACCAGCCTGGCTGTGGAGCTGAAAGAGATGGAGTGATGCTCAGCTGCGTTGATGCTTCTGCCACGTAGCAGTGGCGCCGCAGAGGAGCGGGTGCTGGTCGTACTGCCCTGACCTGCTCTCACAAGCCAGCCACAGCCCCTGACTGGCAGCACCCCTGCATGGAAACAGAAAATGCTGGGTTTTTTTTTTTAAAGTTGCTAATGGCTGTAGCTGATAAAAGACACTGCCAGGGTGACAACAAAGACGGTGATGAGGACAGGGATGATGGTTATGGATGGCTCTCACATGCAGGATGACAGGGGTGGCTCACTTTTCATTATTATCCTGCGAGATGCTGGGTCCAGTCCATGAGCTGACTGACCTCCTGTATGCTCCCAAGCCCCTCCGAGGCTCACAGCACAGCTAATGATAAATGAACAGCTATCTAATTAATTTCAGGAAAGCAATAAGGAATCAATAGCAGTACAGTGCAACAGTTAGTTAAACCGTTAGCGGCACGTGACTAACCACGCTCAGAAGTTGGGGTGGTTTTGTTCTGCTGACATTTATAAATCGCTAAGCCTTCACTTCCATAGTTTATGATGTCACATGAATCCCTTGGGAAAGTGTTTTCCTTCTGAATGATGTTTAAATGTCTATAATTCTGTGCTGAATGCAATTTACCAACAATTGTGGTGCTTTAAAGCGTACAGTAAACTCCCTTATTTCTGTCTCAAGCAACTTGACATTTAAGATAATTTGTTAACTGCAGCAAAAATATATAAACAGTGTAATTTTCTTGTAAACAGTTGCCACGTACAACAGGCAGTATATAATTGGTAGCCTCTGCTGCCAGCAGGAACAATGCTGGCTTAGAGAGACACATTGTGGGTGTACAACATCAGGAGAATTCCACTGGGCTGCACCTGCACTGGTTCTGCTCGGCTAGGATGGTAAAACAGGCTACAGAGAGATTGCTCCTGGAAATGGGTTTGTTCAGAGGGGAAAACAAATAATTACAAGTCTCCCTGAAGCACATTTGTCTTCTTTCTGTCACCCCGCGGTGGAGTTGGGCCACTGAGACATGGCAGGAGCTGGTGAAGCTTTTGGGTACGTGTCTCCAGTGTGGGGTGGCAGCAGCAGGCACTGCGAAGCCTGTGCATCTGTCTGGGACTTGGGCCCCTCATAGGTTGACTGTTCAGACTGTCTCACAATGAAAGAACTTTTTAGTGCTGCTGCTGAGGAATTTCTGCAGGAAATGCTCTTCTTTGTAGCCTAGATGGTAGATGCCTTGAGGATACTCGCGTGCTGTGGTTCTACGCACGTGCTTGTGTGTGCTTACGTGAGGTTGGACTAAATGATCCTCAGAGGTCTCCTCCACCTCCTGCTATTCTACGATTCCACAATTCTTTCTTGGTGGGCAAGGGTGCCAAGTGGCCATTGCTGAGTATCACAGTGACCCACTGCGCACTGCCAGTCAGTGCTGGAGCCCTGCCAGCTTTGTGGTGATGGGGGTGCCTGTGAATGCAGCAGAACTTGGGTCTCTCCTCTTGGGCCATCAGCTGAGATTTCTCAGCACGCATGTCCTCAGCAGTCTGGTCTGCTTTTCCTGCGCGTTTGTGCTACTGGAAGAGAAAGAAATGGGGCTTTTTATGGGAGCAAACGTGTAAGGACATTGGAGATGGTTTTGTGCAAAAGGGGACAGATGTGCACTGCAGCCTATGGCAGATCACAAGCGGCGGTCAGTGAAAGGAGAGCATGTAGTCACCAGAAGCAAAGTATTCAAAGGGTTTGTTTACAGATGCTTGGTGATGGAGTCTTCCTTAGTAACAGTTTGGCAGACACAGCAAATTTTAGAAGAAATGCTGGAAGCTTCTTGCTAGTCCATTGTAAACTGCACTAACACAACACCTATTCATTAACTCACTCACGGTCATTAATACTCTCCAAGCTGTGGTTCCTAAGAAGCTTCTGAGAGAGGAGAAAGAGGATTTACTTCTTGAGGCTCATTATTCAGAGTGCATTCTTCATCTGGCCACTGAAAAGATTCATTTTCCCTCTCCTATCCATTTTGCTTTCTTGCAGGACTGCCTTTTGTGAACCATCTCTCTTTGCAGGGTCCAGGGCCTCTTCTAGACGATAAGTAGGCTGCCAGGAGCCTTCCCTGTTCACGTGTCCTCTCTTGTTATTATAGCCGCTACCCTTTGTGACTGCTATTGTCCTCTTCACTTCTATTTCACTGGAATCAGAATCAAACGTTCTGCTTCTTCCAAGGTATAATGGTGGAAACACACTCTTTGCAGAAATAAAGATCTGTATCTGAGGTTGCGCTAGTTATCTGCTCTGGTGCCACAGCCTTTACTCCCGGTTAATATTATGAATCCTGCTTCTATTCAGATTATACCTAGAGAATATTTAGAAGTAAGTGAAACATGTGCAAGCACCTTATCTTCATTTAAAAACAAAAGATTGTATTTCCTTCTCAAACACAAGCTTTTAGGGGAATGTGATCTTGTGTGCTCCATGTGCATAGTGACGGTGTTGCTAGGGGAACACTGGTCCTGCGGAATCGTTCAGCTGAGCTTTCATCTTAGCGTTTGTCAACTTATTCCGTGAGAATAAAGCAGAGCATTAGAACAAAAAAGAAAACCCAGCACTTCCATCGCCCTAAACTTCCTGTGGATTCGAGGGTTACACTAACAAGGACTTTTTCCTCCTCTCCGTTAGACACCAGGCGTACCAGTGTTGTGTACTGAAGTCAGACTATTATTTTGTCTTCAAAATATCTACAAATGGTAGTTTTTGTCTTCATGATCAAGTGTAATTGCCAAGTGTAAAACACGCACGTAGCGCCGTCAGGAAATGGGAGTCTGCTGGCTCAGAATATGGAAGTTGTCCAGGCTCTTTTTCCTTTGTGTGAAAGCTGAGCTTTTTGTAGAAATTGGGGGGCTTTCCTCATGGGCAGCCAAGACACACCATGTGCATGCATCAAATACGCGCTTGCAAATAGGTTCACCTCCACACACACAGCATTTGTGTAAATACACACGTAAGCATCTACTCAGCCACCCGCAGCATGGAGAAGCGAAATACTGGTAGAACTGCCCAGAGCAATAAAGTGAATCAGATGGACATTTCTCTTAACCCCTGCTGAAACACCACACTTACTCTTGCAGGCCAGGAAGGTCTTTTCAGGCAAACTACAGCTCAGGATAGCTATGGGAACCAGATCACGTGTCCAGTTCTGGAGTCTCCAGCACAAGAAGGATGTAGACGTACTGGAGCGCATCTAGAGGAGGGCCACTGAAACCATCAGGGGAATGGAGCATCTCTCATATGAGGGCAGGCTGAGAGAATGGCTCTGGGGGGACCTACTTTTAACCTTCCAGTGTCTGAGTGCAGCCAACGTGAAGGCAGGGCAAGGTCTTTTCAAGAGGGTTTGTACAGCTAGAGCAAGAAGCAGTGGGTTCAAGCTGGGAAAGGACAGGTTTAGGTTGGATATCAGAAAAAATGTTCTTCAGTATGAGGGTGGTTGATGGCTGGAATGGGCTGCCTGGGGAGGTGGTGGGGGCCCCATCCCTAGAGTCATTTAACGTCAGTCTTGATGAGGCTTTGAGCAACCTGACCTAGAGAGAGTTGTAACTGTGTAGGGTGGTTGGACTGGAGGACCACTAAGGTCCCTTCCAGCCTAGAACATTCTATGATTCTACACTGCTCAGGGCCTTTCATTTGTAGCGAAGGAAGAGAAAGATATGAAATATGAACCTTCGATGCGGTTCTTTACAGCCATGCAGTGGTCCTGGAGCAAGAGCTTTACCTGTTTAAGCTGAAATATATCCGTGTTATTTTCAATAAAACCCCAGCTGTACCTCAGAGATACAGTCAGAGGTAATTTTCAAAAGGCAGGGGCAATGTAGGATTTACTAGTTTATTTAACTGGTTTAGTAGAAGACACAGCGCAGTTTCTCATAAACGCACTGTTGTTTTGCTTTTCCTTAAAACATCCATTAGCATCTACACAGGCCTTTAAATATTTAAAGATTTAAACAATCTTCTAAAGCATCCTCAGAGAAGACACAGACTCTTCTTTTAGTTAAACAGATTCTTATTTTTGTGGTAGGAGAATTGTTTAAGTACTCAGCCAACTAATTCCCCAAATTAATCACACTATTTTCAAACATGAACATGTCTAATTTATGTAAGCAAAGAGGGAAAAAACCATGAGAGAAACTTGCTGTGTTTGTGCCTAAACTGACTCACTGCCTGTACGATGGGGATGATAAGCAGTGATTCCAGAGCTCACTGCAAAACTGAAGGTGATTTCAAATAAACAGCTTGGGAACGTCATGCCCCTCTAAATGTTTGTAAGAGAAATTTCACCACTAATTCTCATCTTCAGAATTCTTCCCAAAAGTGAATTGAAGCATTCAGACTATTTGCAAAATGGGGGCTGGAGAGTAAGTGGTATCACTCACACAAGGAGCCACGCCAGCTGTGGTGAAGGGCGGAACAAAGAGACAACTGCAGTATTACTACTTGCCATGGCACATCTGCTCACAGCTCGTGGTTAAAACATTCTGTAAGCAGAGTCTAAACAAGCAACGGCCAGAGTCACTCACTATTTAATTCCAATAGTTCAAGCAGCATCAAGACTAGTCTGCAGACTGCTTTAGCTTACCTGAGGTCCCTTGCACAGCCACAATCTGGTCAACGCCAGGTTTGCTTGCGTTCATCTCTGTGTCTCAGATGCTTTTTATCCTGTACAGGAAGAGAGAACGAACAGAGGCTCATGGACTCATTTGGCACGCACTTGTTTCCTGGTCTGCTCTTGGGATGTCTATTCAGAACAATTAACTGTGCCCAGGGATATAGCAAAGGTGGTCTCCAGCACAGAGCAAGTTCAACACCACGATCACATATGTTCAGCCTGCACTGAACCCTGCAGCTGACACAGCTGCTTCTTGGGCAAATTTTGCTGAGAAGGAAATCTGCTTTTTCCTGTTCAACTTTCCCACTGCATTGGCCCCAGCAGCTGTAAGGCACCAGCAGAAACTTTCTCACTGTGGGGAAATAACCAACAACCCTACGCAGACATTTGCTAAGGGAACTCATAAGAACACTCTTCAACCAAAACGGGCTCTCTGTGCCTGTAGCCAACACCCCTGTAGTGCAGGGTGTTCTCTAGCATTAGCCTAACCCTGTGACGACAACAATAAACAATGCTCCAATATTTAACCCAGGGGAAATATTCTTCTTGGCCGATTGAACTGCTTTTATTGGAAATGGCTTCTGATAATAACCTGTCTTGTTAGCACTGTAAATTCTGCAGGCCAAAATCCTTTGTTTCTCGTTAAATTAGCTAATTACTGTCTCGCCGGATCGATGGGTTTAGGAGCAACTGACATAAACTTGCTGGGAAAGGAAAGCTGCCAAATTCCATCTCTTTGCTCGAATCTATTACTGTAGGATATGTGAGCTGGCAGAAATTTATCACCATGTAATTAATGGTTTTAGTTGATTGACTGCTACATCAGAAAGAGGTGAGGACATACTTTCTAAGCGAAACAAACGGAAACCCCATACATCAGAACTGCACATGCAGTTTATGAAATGAAGGGGTTTTTAATATATGAAAAGATTCATTTGGAAAAATACATTTTTGTAAAAAAAACACTTAAGATTTTGCCCTTGTTGCAAGGCAGGTGATGTTCAGCGTGCTTAGGCGCAGTGCTTAGGAGCAATGAGAAGTGTTGGTGTGCACCCACCCACACACACACTGCAGGGTCCCAACCTGAGCAGCTCTTTGGACACTTGGACCTTGCCTCAGGGGTGCCTTTGCTTTGCACAGCCAGGCAATCAAATGTCAGACTGAGGATCTGACTACAACAGGGTTTGCCTGATCCTCTGACCCTTGAGCTCTACACCCATTGTTTGTGATCCCATTAGAAACCCACCTGCTTCTTTGCCTAGCTCTGCCACGGATGGTTAGGGTCCTGTCCCACGTGGGAAATACAAAAGCAGGATTTCACAGGATTCAAGAGCCAAGTAGTCTCTAAAACAGCACCCTCAGCAAGTTTGCTGATGGTACAAAGCTGGAACAAGTGGCCAGCACACCAGAAGGCTGTGCTGCCTTGCAGTGTAATCGGGACAGGCTGGAGTGTTGAGCAGAGAGAAACGTGATGCGGTTCAGCAAGGGCAAGTGTACAGAGCTGCACCTGGGGAGGAACAGCCCCATGCATCACAAGAGGTTGGGGACTGACCTGCTCAAGAGCATTCATGGGGAAAAGGTCCAGTGGTACTGGTGGGTTTACCACGAACTAGTTATGTGCCCTTGAGGCCAAGCAGGCTAATGGTCTCTTGAGCTGCACTAAGAAGAGTGCAATCAGTAGGTTGAGAGAGGTTCTCTGTCTCTATTCTGCCGTGGTGAGGCCACACCTGGAATATTGCATCTAGTTCTGTACTCCCCAGTTCAAGATGATACTGGAAAGAGCCCAGTGCAGAGCCACCAAGATGATCAGGGGGCTGGAGCATCTGAGGAAAGGCTGAGAGAGCTGGGGCTGTTTAGTCTGGAGATGAGGAGAATGAGGGGAGATTTCATAAATGCTTGAAATTATCAAAGGGCAAGTGTCAGGAGGATGGGACCAGGCTCTTCTCGTGGGTACCCAGTGGTAGGACAAGGGCCAATGGGCACAGACTGGAACACACGAGATTCAGTTTGAATATAAGGAAAATCTTTTCGACAGTGAGAGCAACAGAGCCCTGGAACAGACTGTCCAGAGAGGTTGTGGAGAGTTTGAATGTCTTGAGACATTCATACCCTGCTTGGTTGTGTTCCTGGGCAATCTGCTCTAGCAGAAGCTGCTGTGAAGAGAAGTTGGACTAGATGTTCTCCAGAGGTTCCTTCTGTCCCCTACCATTCTGTGATTTCATGATCCATGAGGTAGGAAGACTAAATTTCAGAGGGTTAATGGTGCAAACAGACAAAGCCATTTCTCAGCTGCAAGCACTGCACTAAGTCCTACACCCAGCTCAGCTATAGAAGTGGTTTTATGATGTTTGCTTAGAATTAATTTATACACATTTTTACATGTAGTTCTTTTTAATTTTAAACCAGGAAACCGTGGCAAATCTCTTCCAATATAAGTAGACTTTTTCCTTTACTTTGCTAGTTAGTCATTATTTTCTTATTTCTGCTGTATTTTCTGGGGGATAAATCCTCTTATTCATTTGTTTCAATGAAGCTTGGATAAAGGTCATTTAAATTGATTCACCTTTCTTATCTCCCCTCGTGTTTATTCTATAATCCTACCTTCCATTGTGTAGAGCAGAATAGCTTTCTTTTCTTTGCTGGTTTCTGCTAGAAGAAAAATGGTAACGCTTTATTAAATAAATCTCAGAAAGTTCTGCTCCAAATCCATATTATCGCAAGCTTGGGGAAGCAAATTATTTCACCAACTTTAAAAGGACCCTCAAACATTCTGGATGTTTTGTAGTTTGCTGTTAGATGGCCTAAACTTTCAGACCCGATCCCCTCAAATTGACGAGGGGCAATGCTTTGGTTTTGTTTGCAAAAGCAGCTAAACACAAGAGCCTTTTTCAGCTTGGTGCCAGCACCAACAACCTCGATGATGCTGGGTGCTGGGCACATGGACAGTCTTTTCCTGCCATTCCCAGCCATTTCCGTGATTGGAAGCCTGCTGTTCAAATTCACCAACTTGCCTCTTAACACACAGAGCAGCTTCTGAAGCTGTCCCAGATGTAATCCTTGAAGCATTTCTAACCTGGAATGCATCTGTCTACCTATTCATGCACTTTCTGGTGTTTTTAAATACAAATCTAGATTTTTGAGAAGCGCCAACCAGAATAGAACAAGTTTAAACGCTCTCTGAAAGATTTGCTGTGAGAAGAGCCATGAGTCACTACTCAGTTTGAAAAATAACCTGTTTGTGGTCAGTTGACCAGAGCACCTACAGGATCCTGCACCACCTTCTGAACACTTGCTGGTGGGGTCCTTTCCTGATCAGACGATGTTCTGAGATAAAGGACAGGGGGAAAAGTCATTGTTTAATCCAGTAATTGGACAATGTGTAAGGAAGCAAAAGGAGGAAATGTAGGGTTGAGCCACGTGATTAGGAAAACACAAACAACTGAAATGAATCTGTTAGCAATATGTTCACACACATAGCGTGTATGTTCCTCATTTTAAACCATTAAACCAGTATCGCTTTTCATTTTGTTGCCAAGGTTACTGAATTTTTAATAGTCTCTAGAGGGTGGCAGTTTTAACTCACTGAATGGCATCATTGTTTAATACTGAGGGTATTGTGATAAAAGCTATCTCAGCTGTGGAAAACACTTCTTCCGTCAAAAAACGCTTAAAACTAAGTTGCCATTTAAAAGTCCCCGGAACAAGACCACCATTGTCTGGCTACAGAAGTGTTGCACCTAGCAGGAATGAGCAGTTATGCAGAATCTGTCACAAGGCCAGCTGGACCTGAAGAGCCCACTGGCCCTGCAGCACTGCCTGAGGGGTGTGCCAGGGTGGCTCTGAGTTTGGCAGCCAAGGGTGGGCATTGAACATGACACCATGGTGCTGGCAAGAGACCTCCAGATACAGGGATATAGTTATCCCTGAGTGAGCTGGACAATCCCAGGGATGGGTAGAGAGACCAAGAGAGGACCTGTCAGAGGTAGTGATGTGGCACAGACTCAAGAGCAGGGGAAATTCTGTTCAGAGGAGAAGAAACAATTTTTCAGATCATTACCAAGGTCAGAATAAAGTAAGTGCAAGGAAGGAACAGAAGCCGTCTCTGGGATCAAGGCAGTGGTAAGGATGCAACAAAATCTTACCTAGTAATCAGTGGAATAAAACTATGTGGGACCTTGGCAGAGACTGCCAATCCTGCTGAAGAGTGGGGGTGAAAGCTGATGCTAAACAAAGGGAAAAACTCTCAGGATACAGACTTGAACTCCCCATTCCAAAATGACAGACAGGTGCCAACATGAGATGGGATTCCTCCCCAGAAGCCACCCAGAAAGGCATCAGGAGTGAGATCTCTGTTTAGATCCCAACAGTCCCAGACTGCACACAAGGGACTTACTGCTGTGTTGAAATTACTGCTGCTTTATCATCACTTCCTTCTGTAGTCCTCTGTAGAAAGCGCATCGTGGCACCAGCCGCTCACAGCCGTTTTCCTCCCACGGAGGCATAGGTGCGTAAGAATGGGTGGAGATGGCCTTCCTTCTCCAAGCCAGGGGTTCCTATCCAGGTGACACCCGCTGAGTGTTCAAGAAATAAAGGAGATCAAGTCAGTGAGCAAAGACTACAGAGACACAGGGGCAGGCTGAGCTGGGGGATAGGGATGCTTTTCTTGTCTCGCTGTGATACGCTTTGCTGCTCAGGTGGGAGTAATGCTTGACAATTGTGAGCCAAATGCTCTGACAAAACAGAGTTTATGGGAAGATAACATCCAGTCTGTGGCACAGAAATACGCTGGCTACGTGTTATATTTACTGCCACCCACACCCAGACACACTTCTATACACTGAAACACGTTGACATTGACACGGGCTGCAATCTGAATTGGATGCTTGATTTGGGAGATATTGCTATCGACACTTGTGGTAGCACATCTTAGTCAGTGATTTACGTACAGTTTTATTATCCAGAAGGTATAAATCACTTGAACAATAGCTTTGTTCTGTGTGGAGTGCAAGTAGACTGGTGTGAGGCTGGGTATTTTCAGGAGGGATGCCCTGACATTGCATTTTTGTGTGTTTGTATTTGGGACCAGTGGAAACGTTTGGGATAATTCTGGGACATGGAGAGTTACTGCAAGCTCAGAGGGACTGAGGGAGACTCCAGGAGCTTCCCCTAGATTCTCAGTTCCACATCTAATCTCACTGTTATTAGTTTGATCTACATCAAAAAAAGTTGTGTGCCATCAAATCTGTCATTAAGATCTTAAGTAGTCACAGACCACAACTCCAGCAGAAGAAACCTGATCCTTGCAGTGTTTTTCAGGTCACTCTGCTGAAATTTGGTGGTCTCTGGACCCACGATGTTCAGCCACCATCTCCACTCACCCTGTGCAGCCCTTGTGTTGGAAGTAAGAAACACATGGTGCAGCAACCCACCAGAGCACCCTCAGGGCAAAATGGCATTTTAAAACATACAGGAAGACAGACTCAAATAAGTTAGAAATCTCTTTTCCCCCTGGTAGCCCAATAATGTAAGTGAAAACTTTTTTGGTTTTATTAGGTTACAGAAAATTGCTTTCTTCTAACTGTCTTGGTGTTCAGCTCTGCAATACTCTTCTGTGAGCTTGGCAGTTAGGCACCGAGTGCCGCTGCGCGCAAAACCGGAGCCACACCATGAGTGCTGCTGTAATGAACTGCCTCATGAATATGTATTGCTGGGTAAGGAAAGCAGAATAAAGAATTGCAGACTTTTAACACTCCAAACTCCCCAGAGCTTCAGCCCTGGAGATCTGAAAGCTATTCTGCTTCTTCAGGAGCAAAGCAGTGAGCGAGCGCAGGGATCTTTGTGGCCTACTGTTGTGATTACTTGGCCTTAAGAAAAAAAATAAGAGAAGACCCAATTATTGTGCTGCTAAATGTTTTCCATTTGGAAGGCAGTAATGTACAATGCAATGAGAGTTTTTAATAAAGTTTTAATAATTAGCCTTCAAGGAGTGGTGGACTAATTACCAAGAAAAAAAAGTCTGCTTGCAGAACACACCTGGGTATTGAGGAGTTTGACTTCATTTCAAAATTAGATCAAATTTAATTCTGCTCAGAATGGCTGGTATTTCATATAATCATAATGAACATCACCGTGCACCGTGCAGTCAGGGAACTCAGCTGAGCTTGCCAAAACTCATTCCTGAAATCACCAACACGCAAAAGAGCTTCCCCCCACAGGTGCAATACTGAGGAATTTGAGAGATACTTCTGAATGATGTTAGAGTTACGTTCCAAAAGTGCCTGCTCCAGTTTTGGAAACAGCACCGTGCTGCTTGTTCCCTGGACCAGAGTCTTTTCCAGGATCTCTGACGTTATGTCTTTGTGTGGTCATTCAGTAACCATCTGGCACTTATCTCCTTTGGTTGCTCATGTGCTCTGATCATCACCATTTTTTGTCAGGGAAACAAAAACCCCTTTGTTGCTATAATTTTTATGTGTTTCTAAAGCTCTGGTTAGAAGCAGCCAACAAAAGGAGAAATTGCTTTATGGGAGCCCTTTCACACTACAATCATCAAACTCATGTCCATAGCTTCATCATCACCCTTTATTTCAGAGAGGTAAAAGCTATCTGCAAAAATTGCCATGCCCAGTTGTCTTTGCTGACTCAAGTTCCTTACCTTTTTTTTATCTCCATTTGACTATTCTGTGGTTCTCACAAAACCTTCCCACCTTAGAGGTCCCAGAACAATTAGTTGTGTTGTGTTCCCACCAATTCCAGAGCAAGACTGTATTTTCTCATGGTTATGGACTACCACCGAGCAGACTGCAAAACATCTGATTAGCATCCTGGCTGAAGCAGCACCTTCAGAACCATCATTTCTCTGGGATAGAAGAAAGACTTCTTGGTTGATATGGCTTTACTTATAAGATGCTATTTTTAACTTGGATGATATCTTACTATGAGGGTAGTTTGAAGAGCCTGAAAGTTCATCTGTGTGAAGGATATGGTTTTTAACTCTACTGTTCAGCCTCATGGTGTGCAACTGCAGAAGTGACTTGGAGGAGATAATCCCATACTATTGCACAGGCCCACACAGACTTTGAGGACAAAACAGGACCTGAACTTCCCTTTTGAAAAGTCAGAGCATCTACCTTAATGAAAGGTCTTTCTTTTGTCAGACACCCAGGTTGTCTGACTTCCAGATTGTCCTTTAGCTTTGTTTTTTCATATTTTCAGATACCATCTTCTCTCTTTCATGTAGCAACAGATGTGCATATATCTCAGGGTTTTTTCCCACTGATGGTTTAAAACCCCAATCAGACAGTTAATAAAACCTGAATGAGATAGTGAACTTTGTCCCTACCAGCTGTGACACCGAGAAGCAGAAGCTGCCTCAGCCCTCTCCTGCTATTTTCTCTCGTTCTGTTCGAGGTGCCTCTTTACTGGTAGCACTTTGAAAGCGTGTTTGACACAAAACACTGCGAAGCGTTGGCTTGGCTTTGCCTTTATCTCCGCTCCGCCAGCTTAAGGAGTTCTCTCGAAGGCTGCTGGGAACTTCAGCTTAGTGGGGCTTGGTTCTCCCCCACCCCAACCCCTGAAGTGCTAAGAGTGCTCTTTGCTTTCCAGAATTAATATGTTTTGAATTCCTAATTAGAGCAATTGGTCTGGCACCTCGTCAGGAGAATACAAAGGAAAAATAAGTCTCCTTCTCTGGAGATGCTTAAAACCTGCCTGGAGGTGTTCCTGAGGAACTTGGTCTAGGTGATGCTGCTGCGGCAGGGGGATTGGACTGGATGATCTTTCAAGGTCCCTTCCAATCTCTAATGATTCTATAACCTCCTGTGAGGCTGCACTTGTACGTCTACAGTCAAAACCCCGGGTTGAAAGAGAAGTTGTTCAGACAATGCCATCAGACCCAAACAGTTTTGGACGGGGAAAGCGATAGAGAATATTTTTACGTGCAAAATAGTCTGAGGTGCAGATTTTCGCATGAAAAAACACCTCAATTTTCAGAGCACACATACATTTACTTGTTCATTTTCTATTAAGATTAACTTCGTGGGGAACACAAAGCACAAGCATAAAGTGTGAGCAAGAAATCCTTAATTAGGAAACTGTTTCTGATTAGAAAAGAGCAAAGTGTGTTAAGGCTTCCAATTACCACAGAAAAACAATTAATTGCATGGCTAGCAGTTTGAGACCAGAGTTCTTTCAAGGATTGTTAGAGTCTGTGGTCTCAGACGCTATTTATAAACATGAACTTTACACGTGTCAGCTGCGTGCATGTGTCAGATATGAGCCTCTATGGGGCTAAGCAAGCAACAGCAAAGCACACGCGTACCGGCGTGCCGAGACAGAGACCAAAGCTAAGAGTACAACTTCACGCGACTCTGTTTTTTACATCAAAATGCTTTGAAGGACTGTTGTTTTTTGGTTTCATTGAGCAAGAAAACAATTTGCTCTTGGCCCTCAAGAGTTATGGTGCATCCATGCAGAATGCACACTGCTCTGAGCACAATTAGCAAGGATTTTCAGTGTAAGTTGCTGTTGTGCGTTAGTTCCTTGATGTAAGGTCTTCTGGCTGGGCAGAGTTTGCTTCTGCTTTCTTGAGTAAACCTATCACAACTTTTCCTTTCTTTAAATACGACTCCTAGCAGTGAAAGCAAGTTTTAACTTTGGCTTACACAAACCAAGTGTAGCCAGGTTTGTAATTTGGTATTTATATTTAAAATACATTCAGCGTACTCGATGCCAGTAAGAGTAGTTTGGGGAACTGCAAAAATTAATTTAATGATAGATAATACACTTTGCTATCTCATTTATGCATTGCATAGTCTCAGTGCTTGATTCCAATTCTCATTTGCACTAACTTAGTGTTGGTTAAGTGCAACTGACAGGCGTGAGACTATTTTTCATTTAACCAGTGAGTACGTGACACCAGAGATTCAATTTTATATATCATATCTCTACATGTCCTAACACAGGTTAATGATGCTAAGCATCTGCTCAAACAAAATATGGCTTGTTCTGATTATTTCTATCATATTAAAATATCACCTGGGAAAAAAAGCTGTTGTTTTCTTTTATTAAGCAAGTCTAGAACACAAATGTCCACTGAAACGTGGACATCATGAAAAACCTAACTTCTATTGGAAGGTCCCTTCCAATCCGTTATGATTCTATGATTCTACCTAGCCAGACATACAGATCTTAGAATCTTAGAGCAATTGCTAGGGGAAATCCCACGGGACAGGGTGCTGGCAGGCAAAGGAGCCCAAGACAGTTGGTTAACATTCAGAGACCACTTCTTTCAAGCCCAAGATCAGAGCATTCCAACAGTCAAGGAACAGAGCCAGAAGACCTACGTGGTTAAACAGGGAGCTGCTAGGCAAACTGAAGAGGAAGAAGAAAGTCTATAGGTCATGGAAGGAGGGGATGGCCTCTTGGGATGATGGGTTCTAGTCAGAGGACATAGGGATGCAACTAGGAAAGCCGAGGCCTCCTTGGAATTAAACCTTGCAAGACAGCTCAAGGGCAACAAAAAGGGCTTCTTCAAATACATTACAGGTAAAACTAACACTAGAGGCAATGTAGGCCCCCCGATGAATGAGATGGGTGCCCTAAAGACAGAGGATACAGAGAAAGCAGAGATACTGAACATCTTCTTTGCCTCTGTCTATACTTCTTATACTTCTGGGAGTGGTTCCAGACTGCCCTGATTGATGAGGACTGGGTTAGGGATCAGTTGAGCAAACCAGATGTACATAAATCCATGGGCCCTGATGGGATGGATGCACCCATGAGTGTTAAGGGAGACGGTGGAAGACGTTGTTAGGCCACTCTCCATCATCTTTGCTAAGTCATGGGGATCAGGAGAGGTGCCAGAGGACTGGAGAAATCGCAAAGGACTTGTCAGAAATAACTGCAAAATTATTGCAGTGCCCAGCACCTTCCCCTCTGAGACATAACATCTCGCTCATTCTCACGCAATGAAACAAGAGGTGAATGTTAATCCAAGCACCTCCTTAGATTAGATAATAAATCCCGTATTCAACATTTCTAAAACTTGCCACTAAACAGCAAACAGGCAGACTCCACTCTGTTTATGATATCGGTTCTCTAACATGTTGTCTATCTATGGATCTTTGAATTATTCAGAGTAAAATTTTTCTTGACACTTGTGATTTCTTTTTAACACAGAAAATAACATTTTCAAATGACAAATGACAGAATTACACGGGCAAGAAGGGAAGCAAGAGTAATGAATTAATAATAGCAGTTTTGGCATGTTACTCCGCGGCTGAATGTGGGCATGACTTGCTTCATTGTGTAGTTCATACATTGCTTCCTTATGAGGGAAAGTACAATTGACTGTAGAATTAGGTTCTGGAAGGCCTGCTTTATGCATCATCTACTTTGTTGACATCTTACAACCGTGTGTAATAGGTATCAAATTAAGTATATTTATAGGTGATTTCTAGACAAGGGGAACATGGCTTTTTTTTTTTTTCTCCAGTCTATTTCGTCAGAAGAGAAGAAACGTGAAGAGTTTCAGCATTGGTGAGACCTCTGCAGCCAGTTCTGGTTTTGCCTTGTGACAACATAAGGTAGGACACCCACAGAAATTTCCTTTGGCTTTCTCAACGAAAACTATGCGCTGTGGATCAGCTGGGTTGTGTGTCTTCTCAGAGACAGTCTTTTGTACAAAAGCATGGGGACAAAGAACATTTACTTATAAAAAAGAAAGGGTAATGGATAAAGGTAATTTGCCTTCCCTGGAACAACTCTCTCTTATAATGTAAAAAAATGAACAACAGTAGTCAAGCCAGCGACCTCACTGTACAGCGGTAAGGGGAGGAGAGTTTGCTGCTCTGTAGATGCCATCTTATCAGTTGTCAGAGTCGATGTGCATTTGTCTTGTAGAATTATGCCTTCAGGCGGTAGCTAATCATCCCACTGCTCGGTAATTGCTCTTCAGCTTATTTATCAGAATTACTGTGTTATTGTCAGCGGTCGGAGAGTTTTGTGTGAGAGTAATTCACACACAATTCACCTTCAGTTATGTGTTGTTTGGGATTTCGTAACGCCACAGATTTTCTTCTTCTGGACACATGTTGACTAAAACCTATTTTACCTACATCGAATAATGACAAACATCAAGTGATACACAACCCAAGGACCTGCACCCCTAGATTCATCTTAAATTTCAATTCAGTTCAAGCTACTTATTCACTGAGTATTCTTTATGCTTAGAAACGTGAGGCACACAAAGCTTTCAGTTGGAGGTCACAGTAGTTCTGGATGGCTGTTATAGGATATACTCTTCCAGAAAAAATAAAACCAAGCAATCAAAGCCACGTGCATTTCTCTGAAATCTGCTTTGTCTTGGAGAATATTCATGTAGAGTGTTTATTGAAAAATAGATTAAAAATCAGGGGACAGACGGAGAAAAGCGTTTCAATAAAATTACAGAAAATGATGTGAAGCTTTAAATGTCACCTTTCCCCATGAAGTTAGCAGCAGAAAGTCACAGGAAAAAGATATGTTTTAAAGTCTATTACGTGATAAAGATGTGGCAACCTCCCACGAGATAGCTGCCTTGATGATAAAAGGAAGGGTCCGCTGGCTGCCTGCGCCTCACAGATTACAGCCCCTTGCCTGAAGCGCTTCCCCGGCTGACCTCTGGCCACAGACCCCTGTTGAGAGCACTGCAGACTGAGAAAGCTCTGCTTCAGTCTCTGGGATAAGAAAAAGTGATAATTCATTACCATAAAATGACCTTCCAGAGTGGGAGCTCATCTCAATAGTATATTAAAGTAATCCATTCAGGTATAACATTATAAATAGGCCAAACTCTATCAGAAATCCTTGAGCCATACGCTATTTATTGCCAATTGAAAGATAAGCTCCACAGAAGAAGCTACTGAATATTTGCCTTCTGGTATAAAACTATTTTTAAATCTTCAAAGATATATTTAAACACTCTGGCAAAGCCACCTGTCAGTCGAAGGTCCATGGGAAGAATGAGCTGCTAGCTCAAAGTTTTGAACCGTGTGACTAGCATTAGTTTTCAACTTAACATTTCAGGGTTTCTTACATTAAATTTTATACTTACATCCCATTTACTGTCCCTATAATATAAAACTTACACTGTCATGGTGAGAGAACTTGATGAAATTAGGAAAATCAGGCACCACATACAAAAGCAATAAATCAATGGCCTTATTTAAAGACATGGTTCAAAATGTGTTATTTAGCCACACAGAATTGTAGAATGGTCTAGGTTGGGAGAGACTTCAAAGATCATCTAGTTTGAAGCACATTGTCATGGGCAGGGACACCCTACTAGACCTACTTGCTCAAAGCCCCGTACAACCTGGACAAGAACACATTTGGCACACTCTCTCAGTGTCTCACCACCACTATAGTGAAGAACTTCCTCCTAGTTTCTAATCTAAATCTAACCTCTTTCAGTCTGAAGCCACTGCTCTTTACCCTATTACCCTTGCAAAAAGTCACTCCTGAACTTTCTTGTAGACCTCTTTCAGATAGTGGAAGGCTATAGACAGGCTTCCCTGGAGCCTTCTCTTCTCCAGGCTGGACAACCCCAGCTCTCTGTCCTTACAGGAGAGGTGCTGCAGTCCTCTGATCACCTTCATGGCTCTCCTTTAGACCTGCTCCAGAAGGTTAATATCCTTCTTGTGTTAGGGGTTCCTTGGGAGTTCTAGATTTGAACAAAGTACTCCAGGTGGGGTCTCATGAGAGCAGTGCAGAGGGGCTAAATCACCTCCCTCAGGCTGCTGACAACACTTCTTTTGGTGCAGCCCAGGATACGGTTGGGCTTCTGGGCTGCTTTCAAATACTGCTGGCTCATGTTGACTTTTACATCAACCAACGACTCCAAGTCTTTTTCCTCAGGACTGCTTTCAGTCTATACTTTGCCCAGCCTGTATTTGTCTTTCAGTGCTTAGCCATTAAGTACTTTAAGGCATAGCTGTTCTCCCAGTCCGTGCTAGCTCCTGCACAGAGCGCATCGGGGAAGTGGTCGCTCTTTTCAAATACCAACAGAACAGCCACATAATGCATAGGAATAACTGCAGCATCAATGTTCAAACATGAGGGGTGTGACAGATTCAGATGGCTGTGTCTACACATTGACAAACAGGACACATCTTAAGTCATGCTTCATCAATAAACCATGCTTCATGGTGATTTGGGAGGTCACAGGGAATGAAAATATTCAGAGGGGTGGAAAAGCAGTGGACTATCTAAATTCAGTACATGGTGTTCTCTCCCAAGTGTCCTAGGTCAGCTTGGCTCTCCTACATGTTCTAGGGCTGCAGAAATAGCAGTGCTGGCAAGTAGAAATTAGTGCTAGACAGTCTATATCGATTCAGCTGTTGATATAAAAGCAGGCTTTGTTGGCCTAGACAATTACACCTATTAACACAAAAATTCATTTGATGTTTACGTGAGGAATTCCAGGAGTTGCCTTTTTGATGTTAGGTATGAAAGAGCACACGCTTCGTTAAATGGCACATCAAAAGGATGAAAACACAACCACTAATCTCTGTTTTATGGCATTCTCTTAATCTAGTGCACAAACCCATATTGCATCAAAGGGTCTCTTCAAACTTGTCTTATCTTCTGCCTTTTAAATGTCCTCAGCCCTCCATTTTGTACTTGACCATAGCCACACTCATCCTCTTCTCACCCCTTCCAAACCTGTACAACAGTGGCAAGGCTTGGGATGTAGAATGTAAACACGTACCCCTTGTGTATAAACATTTTGTCTTGGGGACGAATCACTGCATTGAATCTATCCAGCTCTCTGCATATGATGAGCTTTTAGAGCATCGCACGTGCCCACACCTGAACTGATACAGGCCAGTTTCTCCTCTGATCCACCCAACTCACCCTTCTAATGTACTGGGGAATGTTCCCATGTAGAGCGACACCACTCCCACCTCAGATCCACAGCACATCAGATATTGTTTATAATCAGCAAGGAGACCCATGGCAGGCAAGAAAAGCACATCTCTAGCCTCTCTAAGCAAGAGAGAAACGTGGATGTATCTTTGGGTCAAGGTATCCCCCACTGAATTTATCAAGAATTATAGCAGCTGTGAAAACTTTGCTAGGCAATAGTAAGCTCATAGTCCTGTAGCACTTAGCTGCTCATCTCTGCTGCTTCTGAAAAGGAAAAACAGTTATCTGAATGTTTGGAAAGTACCTGCCTAAACAGGAACTAATTCCACATGCATGGATGCAGGCAGAACAGAGAGGACATGGAAGCAGATGAGAGACTGGAGCACCTCATTTCCCAGTGCAAACTTGCTATATCTGGCCACAGCTGCATCCAAGTGACTCTGCAGCATCTGAGCACTGCAGTGCCTGAAGGATGTCAGTTCATGTAGGGTTTTGGTTTTAAAGAAAGCTTCTATTAAATATGCAACTGGTCTTTAAAAATATGACTATGCTTTTCCTGTAGTTCAAAACCACTAGAGCAAATAAAAACCCTAACATTCATTTTAAAAGTTACTTTACAAATGAGACAATTGATTAAAATTATGAATGAAATACCAATAAATGTAGCTATTTTTAATTTGTAATGGGATAGATGAAATTGATTTGACTGTGACTATGTCCTGAGAGCAGCTACACGGATAATTCCTGACTGTCTTCATTTCACACAGGCCTGGGAAGACCTGTAGCTCCACTCACTATCGTAGCTTGCCTGTTGTGTTTGCATTCCCCAGATATGCTATTGAACAAGACTTCTGGCAAGAGTGCTCACGTAGGCAGAAGCTGAAAGTAAATATTGGAGGAGCTTTACAGAAGGTTCTTTCTCCAACCCATAAATGAGAATATTAACACTGAAAATATGCTTCCACAGTATAGTATTTAGTCAGTGACAATGAAGTGACTCATTTACACTATTAAAACCAATTAATATGGTTGGAAGTGAACATGTAGATGTTCATTACATCAGATGACCTGCTCTACTGAAAATAGTTTCTTGAATAAAAGTAAAATATTTGCTTGAATAAAAGTAAATATAAAAGAAAAAACCAGTTGTATATGCACTATAAGAGGGAGAAAGTGGAGAATATAAATTTTCAGGCTGCAGGATTTGTCAAAGTAAAATCTGCCACCTAAAAATACTCCTGTGTTACCTACTTACAGGGACATACATCATTTAGTCATGAAACAGAAGTGATCTCACATGACTTAACAGGATAATTTGCTTTCCATACTTTCATTACCAAATGCTAAGAATAATCACGCCAATGTTTCTGAGCTACTTGTCACAGGGAAAAAATGACTAAGAAAAATATTTGTAATTCTGAGCAAATGATAAATTCAATATTTCTCTAGTCTTTTCATAAGCTTTCAGGGAGAACACCACAGCTTTCCAAGTAACAGACCTTTTTGACAGCAGTCACTTACAGATAGTTAGTATAAATTCAGTGTTTGCCACACTGGGGTTGATATGTTTGAAAAAAAACCATCTTTATGTCTGTAGATCAAAACCAAACCCTACAAGTGAAGGCTTGGCCAGAGAACACAATGTCCTTTCAGGCCCACACAGACTCCTCCCAGTGAGCCTAGGGTTGCTTGACACTGAAGAGGAAAAGTCCCAAAAGACATACAGGTTCCTCTAAATCATCCCTTTCAAGAGTTTACTACACAGAAGATGACAGTATACACTTGCCTTCTGCATTGAATTTGACTCCAACTGTGACACCATAGCATGTTTAAATTGGCTGGAAACACCCAGAGAGCAGGTGGCCCATCTGGGATGACACAGGATGCATCTGGAGACAAAAAGAAAGCCTTGAACCATCAAAGACCCAAAGGCTTTTTTCACGGAAGGCAAAAACTAGCTTTGGAACTTAGAGGCATAAGCTGATTGGAGGGAAAGTAATGCAAGTGGATTTTGTTTCTTCACTAGGCTGGCAGTGGGTGGTGATCTGCTACCTAGCATTTGGATGTGACATGGCATATGCAGTTGGTCCTAGCTCTGCCCTCAGGTGTACATGATGCAGAAGAACTGAAACAAACTCGTACCCATCACAGAAGCCCCATGAAATAGCTGCCCCTGTGTTTGACCCACTGCCCTTACACGAGTAAGGTAGCATCCCTATGCCATGCCCTGGATACTGTGCCCAGGGCAGGGTGTCCTGGATACAGGAGGTGACTTTGAATTGTCCCACTGCATACAGGGAGCAGCCAAACACCTTGGAACAAGCATCCAGGGAAGTACTTTTCTCCAGCTGTCAACAAGTCAAAGACATCAGCACCCTAGATTTTGCAAGGAAAACAGATTTTAAGACTTTGCTTCTTCTTGGAGGCCAGCTCATGCCTGGGTTCAAGCGCTATCAGTTTCTCCACAAGTCTCAGTGCTCTGGGAAGCACATCCATAATCCTCATACAGACAAATGAGATAAATTAAACCCCTGCCCTGTTAAATTCAGGCTGAATTCAACCCACATTTTTAGTAGAGCAGCTGATAGTAAAACACACGCATGCAGGGGTGCAACAGCTACATATCTGGACTATCACTTACTTTGGTATCGGAGCGAACGTAAACCAGCAGTTCCCAGGTGGTTTGTGCTGTGACTGAACCTTGCAGTTTGCCAGGCTGTGCTGCTGCTGCAACCCCTCCCACCACAGTTTAGTTGCAGTGACACACCATGATCAGATGATGCATTAAAGCACACTGTGAATCACCTAAGCCCTGTTTGAAAGCCAAAGTGGAGCATTATGGACACCAATTCCAGCAGCGTTTCACAGGCACAGGAGGACAAGTTCTAATAGGCTCTACTTAGTCTTCACATAGGTGAGATGGAGACAGTCTTCCATCACCACAAAATGCTCACTAATCTTTGTATGGGCCCCATGCAGTAAATACCAGAAGCAGCAGCATGACTGTCTATTAAGAAGCTGAATGAAACTAGTGTGTGTGTTTTGAGTCTCCCCTTATGCAACAGTCATTAAAGAGAAAACAGTCCCACCAGAGTTTTTGCTCTGATTTCATGGCGTTAAGCAAGAACATCTCTGAAGATTCCCCCCTTTTCTCTCAGGTTCTTCTCCCTTTGCTCTGAAGGTCAAAGGTTTCATTTGTATTCTTGTCTCTCTCTTTCACTTTGCAACACATCCCTAATTGCAATTTGACACATATACCCATTAGCTGAATTTATTCTTTTTCCATGCTTCATTAACAGTGCTCTTTGCTATATTACAATACTAATGCTCATCATAAAATGCTCTTCTATGCAATGTGGCTTACAATGGATGGTGACTGATGGTATCAGAGGTAACGTGGAATCCAGAAAGTATAACTTTACATGCTGAAACTGCAAGCTGCAGCAGGAATCTCACAGTTAGGGATAGATCCTGAATCCACAGGCTCCACTAAAGGGTGTAAGATGCCAGCCGACTCGTCTGACACAGCAGCATTAACCTAGCTACAGCAGAATCCAGCCGCCCCTGCATTCTCCAAACCCAAAACTGTCACAACAAACCACTTGTGGCTGAACTTGATCTTAATCTACATTATTCACCCAAAATGTTGACTATAATTTTCTCCACTAAATTGTGCACAATTGGGTCTTGTAACTAGAAAATGAAACTCAAGACCATAAACGCAAATGAGCTTTTCATTTTGAAACTGCAATTTCCTCCTCTGATGTACTGTACCACTTGTCCATGAAGTTTTGTCTTTTTCCGAAAATGACATTTTCCTGTGGCGGATAAGCTTCACAGGGTTGCCATGGAAACTGGGTCTCTCTTTCTCCCAATCTCCAAGTCTTTCACCTTGAGAAGAAAATGGTTGTCATTTACAGTGCATAATTTTGCAGGTTAAACTTCCTACAATCACTCAGATAGTGATGAAATACAATCACAAAGTTCAGGGACAGGGGAAGAGGGGAAAGTGCTCATGTATTTCTAAAGGTGACAGTCAAATCCTTCACTGTCTTTTACCCTTGCTTTAGCTGCAGGGGCAAAGGGTGCCAGTCTGACATGCTGGCTAAATGACCCGGGCTCTCTGCTTTATGGCATGTTTACTCAGCACAGCTCACACAGGCTCCAGCTTCTCCCACCCTGGCTCTGACAGAGATGAGCTGAGCCAGATCTGGTTCAGGGGCACATCCCCCTAGGAGCCAGGCAGAGAGGGCACAGCTCCAGCCACATTGGAGGCTGTCCTGTAGGAAGGTGGCTGCTTGCCCAGATTGGCTTTGAAGGCCATGAAAACCAGGTGTCAGAGACCACAAAAAAAGCAGCAGAAAGCAGAGAAACATCTTTGCAGCTCAGAAACTGGGCGCTGTAATACGGACCAAGGCCTCACAAGGCAAGGAGAATTGAAAAGAAATACAAAGCATTATTCTGAACAACTTGCTGGTTATTGAGGCTGGTTTCCACCAGAGGGAACAAGGTCTGGAGAAGGCCAGGGTTTTCTTTTGTCCAGACCGTGGACCTTTCCCCTTGCCTAAAACTACTTTACTTTAGTCTCCATGCAGGGGTCACAAAGTATTCTGCAAGAATAAAAAGGCTGCCTGGGGTAGTGGTGGAGACATTGCTCATGGACATGTAGATGTGGTGCTCATGGACAGCACTGGGTTAATGGCTGGACTTGAAAAATCTTAAAAGGTCTTTTCCAACTGAAGAGATTCTGTGCTTCTGTGAAAAGTTGTGAGCCCAGGCACCAGCACAAAGCACACACTCTTGGAGTGACAGCACTGAAGGGATAAGAAAGCAGTAAGCCCACCCCACTAAGGGGACCTGGCAATCTCTGCGTAGCATGGCTGCACAAGCAATTTCATAACATGATGCCCTAAACTCAGGGACAAAAATCTCTTCTCCATCTGCCATCCACTTAGGTAGATTGTTTGCTCATAAAACCTGAAGTGCAGCTAAGAATCATTTGTCCATATATAAAGTATCTTAGAAAAATGTGAAAGGCAGGAGCAAGAGCTAAAGACCCACTCCTTTAGCAGCTAACCTGAAACAAGAAATGTCTTATAACAATCCCTATTATAAGCACGACCGTAGATGATTTTTAGAAGCACAACCTTAGATGTTTTAGCTAGAAAAGGCAAGGATGAGTTTGGCTATTCATCCAAACAATAATAATTCAGATAACCATCTGAATCTCTGCATGCTTGCCAGCACTGTCTGGGGTTTACCAACCACATGCTTTAACCCCTGCAAACCAATTAGCTAATGCGTGTAAATGCTTGAGGAATTAGTCAGGAGTCATTTTCGTAGCGCTCATTTAGCAAGGAGGAAAATTGACATTAAAAAGGAGGCTGTTTACCAAATGAGTGCTTCAATGCTAAAAGCAGTGGTAAAAAATTCATTGGTTTTCTTTTTTTCTTCACTCCTGATTTCTCTTATGGGAAGCTGTGCAACTTTATATTTGGCGTTAGAAAACTCTGCTCAAGAGAGGATTTTTAGAACTTTTAATGAATAGTACTGCTGTATGCTGCATGATGTGAAGAGGTTTGAAGAATGCTTGGCAGGAATACTACCTCACATCTTTGCTTGAAGAAACACCCAACATGTTTTCCAGTCGTTTCCTACAGATGTTGTACATATGCTTAAAGGTCAGGGTTTTTTTGAGAGCATCCACAGCCCCACTATTGCTGAGATAACAAACATTTCACGTGAGGGTAAAGTGTTTTAAATATAAAATATTACAGAAATAAAACATCTACTCAGCAGATGATGAATTGAAAAAGGATGAATTTGAAGGGAAACTTGCCTAATATTCTGACTGTTGTCCCAGCTTTAGAGTGGTGGGACTTGTCCCATGGAAAGAGCTGGAGAGGTTGCACTGCTTCAGGGGTCTCACTTCTCCAGCCACTTTGTCACTGACAGAGCTACCTGTCCACACCACGCTGGCCAAGGTCAAGCATTTGGCACCATGCATTCCACTCTGAAAAAACAATCTGACTCATAAGCCACCATGAAATAGGAAAATGATCACTCTTTCAGAAGAATAACAAGACTTTGACAGATCAGATTTTAAGATTCCTGTAATTTTCACGGAGGTGGGTGAAGAATCAAACTGGGCTCATTCTTGAATTTCTGAAAAAACCCTAAAATGCACAAAGGGCTGGATTCTGTGGTAGTTCCTTTGAGAGAAAGGGAGGAAAAAATGCAGTAGAACCTGGATGTAACACACTGTTCACACTGAGAATTACTACAGACCATTAGAAATAAAAAGACACAGACCTGTTTTCTTAATTAGGAGACTCATGCTGGCACTATTAGCAATATCTTTTATAACACAAAATCAGGTAAAACTGAATGGTAGGATTTTCAATAGTTGATGTTTGAGATAACCACAGACAGTGCTCAAGATGTGTCCCCAAATGACCTCTGAGAAAATCAATGAGCAATATTATAGTTTTAGTAGCCCCAGATTATTTACTCAAAACAAGACTGCAACTCACATTCATTTACTTGGGGGTACTTGGTCTTTGTATTCTGGTGCAGGGGAAATGAACTCATATCATGAAAGTTAGTGCTCTTTTCCTTGAAACACCATGTCTGCTTCTGTTTCCTGCATCCAGTCAGCATCAGATTTGGTCAGGAACATCTTGTACAAAGAAAAAACTGAGCAAGTGATGGTACTTTCATAATAGCCCCTTATCCACCTGGCAGTTTATGAGAGGCTTCATAAGCCTATTTACTTCAGGTATTTATACAAATACAGTACATTAGCAAGCTGTCGCAGTACTTACAGGTATCTCTCAGCTGCACATAAAGGAAGTGCAGGTAATTGCCATTTGTTTCTTTATGGTGTTTTATTGCAAGAAAGCAGCTCAGACTGTCACAGGTTTTGCTGCAGAATACAAATTATTCTCACCATACTGGTGAGTTAGTCAGAAATAGTTTACAATTCTGCCCTCTTGTTGTGCCCACTCAGCTTTTTGGGGTTTCTTTCCTACTGAAAATATCTGCTTCTCCTTAAGGGATAAAAGTTCATGGTCTTTAGATTAAGTACATTAATTCTTATCTGCCAAACTTGTCAGCAGACACAGACTGGTCAGGCCATCCTGTCTAGATTATGCTTATAGCCAGCTTTCCAGAGGCTTGGAGTGACTTTGGGTTTGTTGCTTTACCTTTCCCAGCCATATACTCCAGTATTTGGGCTTCTGCTCACTCATGATGTACGAGTTCAATGTATTTGCAATAGAAATAGATCTTTTTGAATGAGTTTGCACAGAAAAATGGGGTCTTCACCTTGGATAAGATTCCTCAAAACTCACAATACCAGTCAACAAGCAAACAGCTTTGTTTTGCTCCAAGGAAAGCTGACTGCCAAACATTCTGCATTTGATTTCTGATGGTCCCGTAAACAAGGTTGTGTTGCCTTGTTCGATTTATTTCTTTGCTGTCAAAGCGCACCCAAACCTAACAAGCTGTAGTAGTGTAGTATGTAGAAAATTCCACTAATGCCTCCTTTTCATTGAGTTGAAGGATAAAAGAATGAGGAGTGGTAGGTGCATCCTAACAGCTAGGAGAAATTGCTCTTTGCTGATCCGCTCCTGTCCCAGCCCCGGGGAGACACAGGGCTCAGTCTTTTGGTAGAAGTGAATGGAAAGCCTTTCTCACACAATTACTCTGAGCTGCAAAGAAAAAAAAGTCCCTATACTGGAACTGAAATGATAAAAGGTCTGAACCTCCTAGTAGTCATAAAGAAAATCAGCTAAAGGCAGCCCGCCAAGAGAAGATAGTAAAAAGGACACTGAATGTCATGCTAATGTCTGTATCTTTGCAATGTATCTCACACAGAAAAGAATTCTTACAGATTTTAAGACATGGTAATTTAGGGAAAGCACTGTAAAGTCTCCTGTTAATGTCTGACATTAAAATACACATTCAAAAGAAGAGCACATATTCACTGTACAGAGGAAACAATCATTACTTCTGAGCTCACAGGTAATTTCTTAGTGAAATCCAGTAAAGAGGAAACAGCTGACTGACTTTATGGAAGACTGATGCTCTAGTGTTGTGTCTGCTACCAGCTTTTGGGTACCCTGAAGCAAACCTGAGCTTTCAGCTGCCTAAAGAATGAATGCAGGACAGTAGCACAGCAGAGATCCTTTTGTCTGCTAGTGATCCACAATTTGCAGCGGTGGGGGGGAAAGGAAATTTAGTAGGCTATTCCTTCAGGCCACTTGCAGCTCATCTATCAGTTCTGTTCACATGAAGCACAGTAAATATTGTGACAAATGCCAAAGTTACTGCACTGATTTCTGCTGTTCTTGCATACCAAGCTGCAGCTACCCAAGAAGAAAGCATAAATGGAGATGCTAGCTCTGATGAAGCCACCAACCCCTTGAACACTGATTAAAATTTTAACGAAAAGGCACTGGCAATTTGCAAAATTACAGTGACTTGCTTAAGAAAGATGCAGAGTTGTAATTTTTGGTGGCTTTCCTTTCAAATACAGCTCTGTGGGCAGACAGACTTATTAGAACTATAAAAAAGGGCTCAATCAGAAGAAAAAAATCATATGTTGCCTATGATTGGGAGGTTTATACACTTCATGTGCTAATTCAGTGTTGTCTAACATACTATTGGTTGTATAAACACCATACACACTAATTTGGTCACGTTGGTGTAGCAGTGTCACAGAGGCACATGGCAGTGCCCAGCCATGGCTAAACAAAGCCACCTGGTTTATCTTCACTCCCAGTCAAACCCCCAAACTGGGAACATATTGACCACTGTTATTCAATGCTGGAGACTCCTCTTCAGAGGATGTCAACAAGTATGTATTTGACCCAGAGTACTGTTACTGTGATCATGACTTACTACATCTGCAGATAGGGAAAAAGTAGAACACACCCAGTGCAATTCCTTACTGACTAGGTTTTTTTAGAACACTTGGAAGTGCTTTGTTTACCCCACTCAGCAGCATTTTGAACACAGCAAGAAGTGACTAAACTCGCAAGAGTGTTTCTAAGCCTCAAAGCTCTCGCTAAGTACTCGGTTTGATGATAAAGTATTGACTGAAGTTATTATTTTATCACCTCTGTGTAAGTTTTTAAGGGTACCCATCCTGCTAGGAACCACTTAGCATTTGCTTGGTGTATAGGCAAGTGACCTTCAGTCACCCGAGGACAAGAGCTAAGCAACAACAGCAGGGAGCTGACGAGTCAGGAGTGCACACGCTTAAACAAGTTGCACTTATTAGAAGAAAAATGTAAGCGGCTTTTTCTGAGACACGTAGAACAAAGAGTCCTATGATTACATGGTGTGCAAGTGTACCCACATCTCCACCAGGAAAAGGAAATAGGTCAGCAGAACAATTAGGAGCAAAGTGGCATGTAGCCTCCTCAGCTTGAATTCCTCAAGTGACACCTACAGATTACTTGGGCTTCAGGCACAGACAGCACAGGCTGCCACCGCAGGATCAAGAAAGGTAGAGCTGTTGCAGCATTTCACTGGCCATGACACTCTTGATTATTGCTCACAAAACAGAACAACTTGCTCTGTCCTTCATCACTACCCATAGCCCTGGGCAATGAAAAGTACAGGCATATTTATTTAGTCTTAATCTCTGGTAAAATAATAGAAGAATGTAATGAAATTCAAATAGCTAACACTGAAAGGAAATGGCACATACATTTTCCAACAGACAAGGAGGAAGCCACAGGAGTTTAGTGTGTTGAAGAAATGACAGTTGAAAAACCACAGGAAGGCACAGGAGTGCAAACATAGTGATGACATGAAAGCAGCAAATAATGAGGAGCAGGCAGATGGAGAAAAAACAGATTGTTCAGTAGCAGAAGACTAACTAAGATATGATAATTTGAGTGAGGAAGATTACTTTGATGATGTCTTAATTAAAAAAAAGTCTCTGCATATGGCAAAAGTTGATGAGAAGTGGAGAAGAAAATGTAGGAGTTCTATTTAAACTTCTTTATGTATATATGAAAGGCCAAATCACAAAGTTTTACACCCAAAAACTGCTGATACAGCATTTGTGGAAACTGAAGGTCCCCAAGAGTCTTAATACAAGGAGAGCAACTACATTTACTTAGATACACTTTTTATTAAGCAAATAGCCCAGAAGTGTTGATGCCTTCTAGACTGCCTCTTCTGCTTAAGGGAAAATATTAAATATTTCAGTGACTTTTGTTATGCTGAAAGGGTTTATGGTTGCTGTCAAATGGATCTTCATATAGGAGCACTGAGTTCACTGAGGTTGATGAGCATAGTAGCTGCCTGTCAGCCAGGCTATAATGAATAAAGCCCCTGTGCTTCTATAATGGATATGACAGACTAAAGAGGAGAAGCTATTCACCAAGGTACCACTTGACAAGGCCTTTGTAGACAACGAGTCAGGCTTTGGAGGGTGAGGTACTCCCAGTTGCACTAGGAGAACACAGTCCACTTGTCTCCTCTGAACTAGCTTCTGATTTAGGGGGCTAAGCGTGTTCATAAAAGGTCCACCTGAGAGGTGACTTGTATGTACAGTACTGGAAAGTAGCACACTCACCTTTCAGGCTGATGACAGTAACTGCAGCAAAGCATCAGCCAGGCCCTGCAGACTGAGTATCAACAGAAGAAGGAAAGAGTTAGGGATGGCACCTGCCCTATTAATTAATTGCTATTAAATACAATTTAAAATGTTTTGTGACTATGCAGAATTAAAGGAAGGCTACGTTCTGAAACAATAATGAAATTAAATATGATGTGAGTGGAGAAATCAAGTAGGATCACCAGAGTAAATGAAGATCAACCAGAAATTCCTTCACACATTGTCACTTCAGGATATCTTTATACTCCCTAAAGAAAAAGTGGAGCTGAACTGCTTAATTACCTCTTAAGATCCAGAGCAAACCACTACTAATCCTTGCTTATTTGACCTGGCACTTCCATTTCTCACATTTAATCAGATAATATATCAGAACAGTTTTGTTGTGGGGTGTTTTTTTTTTAAATATAGCTAAGACCTCAAACTCTTCAGCCATGAAAGCAAATTGTCTACTGCCACCCAGAAAGCCTTCCTTACCTGGCAGAATTAGCCCCTGTGTTAATTGCTAAGAGGCAGGAGGTTACACAAGTTAACTACTAATGTTTTCTCAATCTGTTTAATCGGGATAGGGTCACATTACAGCTGAAATAAGATGTTCTCATTAAGCAGTGAATTTGAGACAAAGATTAAATTCTTGATCCAGGCACTGCTTTGTCACAGAGGGCCAATCCATTACAGTTTCTGTTGCCTACCACTAAATGGGATAATTATTTGTTCTCCAGACCTTTCTGTGTTTGCCAATTAACCCGTGTTTGTTTAGACTGCAAGTTCTTGAGGAGAATGTCGGCGTTTAGGCTGCACGCATCTCTGATGTTGAAGCCTTAACGTCATTTGGGATCAAGCCATAGTAACACTTCTCGTATGTGCCAGACAGCAGCAGAAATTTAAACAAAGTAAGTGTCCTTAGCTACTCCTCGCTTTATAAAAGCCAAAAATGCAGGGAACTAGTCAGTATAAACAGAAATAAATGCAGCATTCCACCAATGACTAACTTGATGCTCTAGATTATAATTGTTACTACTATGAACTATTACATAAAAACAGATTTCATTATTGAATTAGGCCAGGAAAGGGATAATGACAAGATCAAACAAACAGAGCCTCCACTTTGAGTTCAGGAGTCTGACATCATCTGCGTCAAAAGGCTGGAAGTGTTTTTAAGAAGGCTGTCACACAATGGCTGAGCTTAGCACCAAAGGCAAACTCTTTCACTGCAAATCCAGAATCTGTGTCAAAGCCAAAAGAACGTAAATACTCCTAAATAAAGTTACAAAATGACCCAATTAATTTTATAATTAACCTTGATAATTGAAAGGAAACAAGGTGACCTTCACTGAGTTTGTTCAGTGTTTAGTTTCAGACTATAAGCAAATTCATTCCTGATAAGGCCACTACTCCCAAATGTTGATGGAATGAAGTAGAAATTAATTAGCACATGCAAATGAAGACTACTTTTATTATACTGTTCTGTAGTTCCAAATTCACTCTCTAAAACACAGGTCTATTTTTACATGAAGTTTTGAATATACGATAGGTTAGTCATGTACAAACATTTGACTTCTGGGAGAAAGCAGATCCAAAGCAGCAAGCTGTCATTACTATTTATTACTATTTGCTTAGTCTCCAGCTTAAAAAGAAAAATTCCCTGTTCTGATGCATAATCCTAGTTGGAGTAAATTTTGTAGTACCTAGTCCCTTCAGATTTTCATCTCTAGCTCACAAGTAAAGAAAGCTCTTTTGTTTTGGTTAGGATTGATTAAAATAACAGGATTTCATTGACTCTATTAGAGCAATGTTCTTCTACATCCAAATCCCTGCCTACTGCTTGGTAGGGCAACAGACTTGGGTCTGTCTATCAGATTCCAGTGCTGTCAGCTTGAGTGACTTCCTGAGAAGTCTTTGAGGATCCACTCTTGTGTTGGAAACCAGGATAGCATCTCACACAGGCTGTCCACTGACTTCTGGCAATGAAGGGAGTCACCTCCCTCCCTATCTCGCTGCAGCCTGACACTTTTAAAGGTTGAGAGCAAAGAAAACTTTCTCAGCTGCTCCAGCAAATGCTATCACATTTTTCCAAACATTTGACTAAGAGATTTGTAAAATGAATCATTACAGAGTTTTGAATCATCAAGTAGCAGGATGCTCCTAAAGTGGGCTTGAGAAGATTATCTTCCTGAGGAAGGGTCAGGAAAATGGTGTGGTCCCCCTAAATGCACCTGACACCCGTGGTGTTTCTAACCCTTGTGAATATTCAGTGCAGGATCCAAACAGTGTAAGAACAGCAGTAAAACTGTAATACTTTCCCATATCCAAAACACTTCATCTAGAGGCTAACAGTTGTTTTTTAAAACTATCTGTCACAGGAATAAAGCTGGGGGAAAGAGTGGAAATGGAGTGCTGGGAATCCTCCCAAGTCCACATACCTGTCAGTTTTTATTTCTCTGGGTTGTAGTGTAATGCCTCTTGCCTGAGTTAGAATGAAAGTGCAGTCTTGGGAGAAGAGAGCAATAACAAAGCACTACAAGCCCGCTGGAAGTGGCTGAAACTTTGTGTTCTTTATGTATTTATTTGAAACTGATGTAACTGAATAGGAAACATGACGCATTCAGATCTAGGTAAAGACAGTCTTGGATAGGAACTACTGGAACAACCCAGGTCTGAAGGGGGAACGACCTGCTAACACCTGCTGACCTACATGCAGATTTATCCTTCAGTCACATAACTCCACTTTGGGTGTAGATTCTCCATCTTCTTGCTTAAAATCTTGAAACTGAATTTGAAGACAGATCCCTCAGTGAGAGGAATCGCTGCCGTCCACGCACACCTCATTAGCATCTGTGCTCAGAGGACCCAGATGTTCAGTGGTGCTGCCTGATGGGGCTCTGAAGCTGCATGGAGGCAGTAAACACATCCCTGACTGAGAGACTGGTACTTTTAAATAGTTACCTAAAGCTCTCTCCCCTTCTCAAGTAGAAGAATCTTTTGCTCTGTACACTTCTAACACATAAAAAAATTGTAAACCTGATTTCTTCTCATTCCTTGAAAGCCATTTAAATACTGTGAAAGGAATACCTATACAAAGACAGTCTTACACAAAGGAACTGATTCTGGAACAGGATAAGGGGAAAATAACCCTGTAGTTTGCTTTGAAGGCTTCCTGGGGCAAATGCAGATGGTATGTAACGATGGCCACTGGTATTTTCACATTCTTGTGTCCAAATAGCAAGATAAACAGGGAAAATCTTCCTTCACCTTAAAGCACTGCACTCGCCTCTTTGCTCTGTAATTCACAGTTAGTGAGGAACAGTCTTGGAGGGGGCAGTCTATTAATTAGGTGGTTGGTTCTCATTACTGAAACATTGTTAGGACACACTTTGGATGTCCTTAAAAGCAAAAGGGGCAACTCCTGGTCCTGAAGAGCCTCTTAGGGTTCTGGGTTTCAGCACAGAGCTAATTCTATAAACCCAAAGTGATGAGAGCCCCTAATGGAGCACAAATCTACCAGCTAGGTGTTTATCTGTCTAGGCTTATCACCATGTGTGGTGCTTTGAGAAATCCTGGCCTTCAGGAAGTACTCTTACTGGTGATACAGCATGCAAATGACATTTGAGACTGTAGCCACTCTTGTAGGATGAGCACAGCACTTTATTTCTGTGATATAGAAACGTGGCAGCTATAGGGGCAGAATCACCAAGAGCTGGGATGAGTGAAGTGGGGAAAAGGGGAAGCTGTGATGCTATTCAAGAAGTTATGCAAGAGTCTCTAGTACTTACACTAGTGAATTTCATTCTTCAGAAATGTGCGTAAGAATAAACAAGCAGCTGCAGAGTATCTGCCAGAGCTGCAGCCTACTCCACTAAAAAGCAGAGGAGATTAGAAATACAAACTTCCTATATTTATTTCAGCTCTGTGTTGCATCTGCATCCTTAAATATAGCACCACACACACAATAGCACTCCTGACTCCACCACAGCTGACTGGGGCATACAAGAACACACACCAAAACAAAGTTACTCAGAGCAAGGAGTAGATCACAGTCCCTAACTGGAAAAATCAAACTTATATTTTCTTTTGCATGACCTTTAGTATTTTTCTGTTATTGTTACTGATTTTTATTATTAATATTTTCATTAATATTAATTCTAAAGCGCTCACACAAAGCAACCATAGTTCTTGGCATGACAACAGCGGAGTTAGTTCTGTTCAAGCCTCTTGTGCAAAGCCAGGCAGCAACGACTAGACTGCACATCCAGTGTAAACAGTTGTCCACTGGAGACAGTTTTACTGTTTTTTATGGTATTCATCAAGTCATTTTTTTTTAATTATTGAGCCAAAATTTGCAGAATATGCTTCATACAAAGATAAGAAGCATCTGGTTTCATTCAGCAAAGTTGTGAACAGCTGTCAGCACAAAGCACACAACACCACATACAGCAGCTTACCTGAAAGCTGGAGAGCAGCTTCAGCTTTCACCTTAAACTGACAAGAGCAGGAGAAGCTGGCTCTTCACTGCTTTAAATGTTTTTCAAATCACAAAGCTGGTACCTTGTGTATTACATCAGTGAGATTGTATTCACATCACCTCAATGTCATTCACCGGAGTAAAGTTCTCACCGCTAGTAACAGCTGGGGAGTTGGAAGTCAGGTTTTATTCATTAAGCCAGGTTTTTCTTTATAAAGCCTCCAAACAACTTTTTAGGTTGTTAAACACAACTGTATCTATAAAGTAGAGGCTCACAGGGATTTGCTCAACATGCAAGGAGAAGTTGTCCATGATCACACAGAATGTATTTTGTCCTTACGTTGGCCAGCTGCAATAGAGCACCTTTATAGGCAGACATAAACCAGGAGGTTTTACTCTTTCCCAAGAGTATAACTGAACATACTCTCTCTATTTTTTTATTTCACGTCCTGCATACCAACTACAACACCCACACTCAGAATCCGTTACGCTAACTCTAATTCTCTAGTATGAGGGAGCGCAAACAGAAATGGTATCACATCTGGTAGTGCTGTGTGAAAAACCTGCACAATTTTCTCAGTTAGACGACTCGGGGAATTATATTGGCTCGTGCTATAGAAATTTAGAGTTATCCTCTAGCTTTTTTAAAACACTTTAAAATCAACTACCTACAGACAACAGCTGGTTCCCAATGTGACTGCCAGTTTCAATGAAGAATCTCTTCAACAGCCTGAAGTATATATTTCGGGTATCTCTACATCCAGCTTTCCTGAAGCAAATGCAGCATTTTTAAGACATATGTCTGTTCATCACTGAAGGCTCATGTAATAAAAATGAAAGTATAGTGCATTCCACCCCAAGCACAACAGCAGTGCCTATCTTAGGGAGAATCTGGAGAACTGTTCTTTACTTCAATTTATAGTGTATTTTAGCTCTTCCTCTGTTACCTTTCAAAGAAAATAAGCTAAAACTTCATGACTACTTCAGTAGTGACAAACTTCTCAAGTCTCAAAAGCTGTCCTTTGAAAACCGAAAGCCCCGTTCCTTTCAGCGACTCTTTCTCAAAACACTTTAGCACAACCACTTCAGACACTGATGGACAGCCTAGGATCCAGGAGCTGAGCACAGGCTTATTCTCTTCACTCCCATAGCTGGCCAGAAGGTGTCTGCAGCCTGTCTCCAGTCCAGCAGCAGCACCGCTGAGATGGAGACAGAATGACCTTGACATACTTTGCTGGCAGAGTAGTAATTGGTAGTGACTAAGATGCCCACTCAGAGCACCCAAAAGAAGAGGAAGTTCAAAAGAGTTTAGTGCTGCTCTGCTTTACCAGTGTTTTCAGTTCTGATCAATGGGTCATTCCCTGAAAGGAAGATAGTCCAGCTTCAAGGTGAATATCAAATGTACATATTCTATAAATAAATCCAATTTCTTATTTATTTGTTGTGATACTAAACAAAGAGTTGACAGACCTCCAGGGACCTAGAGACACAGCTCTAGATTGTCATACAGAGCCAAGGAGAGCCTCACATCACCCACATGTATAATACAGCTGGAAGTTCTAGCCCTCATGTTGGAAGAGTGACAAGCAAACAAGGAAGGCTGCTCCTCAGTCTGCTGCAGCGTGTGCACCCGAAATATGACAGGAAACCTTCCAACTGAGAGAAACACTGTGAAATAAACAGGAAGTTTTCTTCCTGATCTGGACATGCACGTCCACACGCTCAGCTGCAAACTGACCTGCCAGCGCAGTCATTTATTCTCATCCATCTATCATGCTGCATACATGTGCTCAAGACACACAGAAGCATTCTGAAGCACAGAACAATGCTCTGTAGCCTTTCTTTTCCATATTCCTTCCTTTCCTCAGACTGACAGAATATCACCACCCTGCAGAGCATATCTGTTCAGAGCTATTCAGAAGATTGCCCTGCACTGAGCAATAACTACACCACCAGTACAAGCACATCAGTCAGTCTCTGAGGCTCTATTTTTTCTTCCTGAAGATAAAGGCACTTGGTATCTGTGGCAGACAAAAAACACAGAGGTCTCCTTGTAGAAACAGGAGGATGTTTTTGCATGATGACATTTATTTTACAGTCTCACTCTAGCAAGGAGCAAATTTAGCCAGGTGCACTCTGTTCTTGTTGTCAGAGACTTGTGATACTGTTATTGATTGACGTGATTGAAGGGATTATCTCTGAGGGAGCCAATTACTTCAACATTCCTCTGAGAAGTTGCTGCAGAACTGGGTATGTTTCTGAGTTCAAAATTATGCTGATCAATGCCTTAAAGTTACAGAAATTATTTGATCACACTAGGTAATTGAGATTTGGAAATGACTGGGTAATCAAAATTAATGAAATCAAGAAGCCAATTCCGTATCACACAAGACAGGCAAATGTTGGGTGTTAAAGTTACCACTTTGCTGTCCAGTTTCATCTGCAGACAAAAGCATAATATGGAGGTCTTCTATGGACACTCATGTAAAAGAGATGGAAAAGAGAAAGACTGAATGCAAAATGTTCCAAACCTAGCTCTGCATGAAGGAATAGCATTTGAATATTTTCAAAGACTAATTTTTCATTTCCTGAGATAGCGTCTAGGCACCCCATCAACTTCCTGAGATTTATTTTCAAATAAACTAAGACATTGTTTATAGAGCACTTGATTTTTGTGAATGAAAATATTTTTAAGCTACTTGAAAACACCAATAAATATTCCAGATAAATGTGCTGGTTTGCTTCCGTGGAAAATACTACAGTTGAACAGCCTCTTGTAACCAAATCATTTGGGGTTTCTTTTAACCTCATCTGTTTAAGTTACGCATTAAATTGAGAAAATTGCTACAAGCTTGAGAAATCACCAGGATGTTGTTGTTCTATCAAAGTCAGTTTCACACAATCATCGCAGTGGCAAGGGCCCTCTAGAGATCATCTAGTTCAACCCACTCACTACATCAGGATCGCCTAGAGCACATTGCACAGGGCTGCATCCAGGTGGGTTGTGAATATCTCCAGAGGAGGCTCCACAGCTTCTCTAGGCAGCCTATTCCAGTGCTTTGTCACCTGCAAAGTTTTTCCTCATATCTAAACAAACCCTCCTGTGTTCTAGTTTGTGTCCATTACCATTTGCCCTGCCTCTGGGCACAAATGAAAAGTTGGGTTCCATCCTCCTTACACCCACATTTCAGGTATATAGTTTGTGATTTTCTTAATTGGAACGGTGGCCAAGTGTGTGTACTTTGAGAATAATGTCCAAAAATGCAAACAAATAGAAAAGATAGGAGCCACTGGTTATCCTTCAGTTACGTTTAGGTGTGGAGTTGAACTTTGTTCCTATGTCTTGAATGCTATAAAGTATATTCACCAGTTTCTGCAAGGCTCTTGCATAACTTTGTTTCATCCAACACTGGCTGAGTATTGGGGCCAGTCTTGTTTAACATCTTAATCAATGATCTGGATTAGGGGACTGAGTGCACCCTCAGGTGACACCAAATTGGACTGCGTGTGTCGATCTGCTTGAGGGTAGGAAAGCTCTGCAGATGGACCTGGATAGACTGGATCAATGAACCAAGGTCAGTTGTATGAGTTTAACAAGACCAAGTGCCAGGTCCTATGCTTCAGTCCCTGGAGGTGTTCAAAAGCATCGAGATATGGCACTTGGAAGTACAGTTTTAGTGAGCATTGCAGTGTTGGGTTGATGGTTGGACTTGATCATCTTGGAGGTCTTTTTGCAGTCTTCTATGTTTCTATGATATTCCACTAATGAGTAACAGCAAATCTGCTTACAAACTACACAACAGCACAACTATGTTGAAGTGAACAGGAGCACTATGTTGTGAACAGGGTTGCTTTCCTTTCATCCTATTGACAAACTAAAGACAGATCCTCATCTAATTTCACATTTTTTTGTAGCAGCAATCTAATCATAGAATCATTCTCGTGCCATGTAGTGATAGGACGAGGGGCAATGGTTGTAAGCTGGAACATAGAAGGTTCTACATCAACCTGAGAAGGAACTTCTCCGCAGTGAGGGTGGTGGAGCACTGGAACAGGCTGCCCAGGGGGGTTGTGGAGTCTCCTTCACTGGAGATGTTCAAGACCCACCTGGATGTGATCCTGTGTGACTTGGTTTAGGTGATCCTGCTGTGGCAGGGGGATTGGACTGGATGATCTTTTGAGGTCCCTTCCAATCAGTAGTGATTCTATGATTCTTTGATTGAGTTCAACAATCAATCCTACTCTGCAAGTTCACCCCTAAACCAGATACCCCAACACTACATCTAAGCAACTTTTAAACTCATCCAGGCATGGGGACTCAACCACCACCTTGGGCAGCCCATTCCAGTACTTAACCACTCTTTCCATGAAGAATTTCTTCCTGGTGTCCAATCTAAACCTACCCTGTTGCATCTTGAAGCCCTTCCCTCTGGTTCTGTCGCTAATTACCTGTGAGAAGAGACCAGCACCAACGTCTCTACGATGTCCTTTGAGATAGTTGTAGAGAGCGATGAGGTCTCCCCTTAGTCTCATGTTCCTCAAACTAAACAGCCCCAACTATCTCAATCTCTCCTCATAAGATTTATTCTCCAGGCCCTAAATATCACAGTCGTCACATGAAGACACTGTTTACCTTTGCATTTACTTTTATAAGAATTGCTCTGAAGGCTGAGACACGGGACCATGCCCCTTGGAACCAATACCAGCTATGCTACTTGTATCATACTACTCTGTGCAGTGTTTATCTGTGTTTCAAGACATACACAAATGCTTTTCAGTAGTGTGCTATTAACTGAGTTACTTGATTCAGTCTCCAAAAGAAGTGAAATTCTTTGCCAGAGAATTCCATGTCAATACCAGATTGCTTTTCTGTCAACTCTGGTGCTGTAGTGACTAGATAAAATGAATAAACATATGCAACCAACTTGTGCCCTCTGACAAATGTAAGATGCCAAGTTGAGAAAAATAAAAATCAGAGAGAAAGGCAACAAAAATATTTCCATGGACCAGACAAATGTCACAATTTAAACATTTTGGTTTTGAAATAAAGGTCATGTACTTAATCTCTCTTCTTACCATAACTCTGTAAGCCACAAAGCACAGTTCAACATCAGGCTATTAAATATTACTGGATAGACTCAGCCTGTGCTGTTCAGTGCAAATTGTAAGATGCCTCTGACAGTTAAGCACCACACTTTGGATGCAGCTGTACCCTGTTTACAAAAGCCCAACTGTGATGGCTGACACACATCTGAAGGACAAAATGCCAACTCACAAACTGTAATCAGTCTTCAGTCACCAGTCATTAGGAAGAGGGATTAGAGTGGCAAAGAGCAAAGTACTGCTGTGCAAAGTGCTTCCAACATTTCTCAGATCCACTCCCACAATATCCACTGTACATTTAACACATAACCAAATATAAAGATGGAGAAGAGTAAGCAGAAGTATGCATTCATGTCAGTATTGATATTTATCACAAAACATGTGAGGCTGTCAGAACAGGCTGCCCCGGGGAGGTGGTGGAGTCTCCTTTTCTGGAGACATCTAAAACCCGCCTGGATGTGTTCCTGAGTGACTGAACCTGATCGGACTGTGGCAGGAGAATTGGACTAGATGATCTTTTGAGGTTCATTCTGATCCCTAATGTTCTGTGATTCTGTGACTCTGTGATACTCTTCCAATTCTGGCCTTTACTCGATGCTTATCTGAAAACGTTTTGTGTAAAGCATCGTTTTACTCATTACTTTTTCCCCACAGACCACACCAAATAAGGGTACAGATCGTCACTAAATCTGCATTTAAGATTCATTACATTCCAGAAGACAGTGTAACTGTGTCTTACTGGGACTGATTTATTTGTGCAAGTCATTTTCAAGTTAATATCCCCTGCCAGACTTAGATTTTCCTTAGAACTACGTCTACAGGATTGCACCCATGTGCTGACACTGAGACAATCTAAAAATGCATTCATCTACTGTCTCTTAATGATTTAACAAAAATCTCCACAACATTCACCAACATTTTCTTTTAACAAAAGAGCTTGTTAAGTGAGGAAGAACTGGGTGAAGGAGCAGGAGATGAATGGGGAGACATGACAACTTCCAGAATATTTTCAAATCAAGGATCCATTTTTAATTAAAAAAGCCATGAATCATCTATAGAAGAGAAATCTGCACAAATATTTATACATATTCATCTATATATCACAGGAATTGACTGGAGGCAAAAAGATATAAATCATAATTTATGGAAAGCTCAAGAAGGAATAGGAATTGCTTCCTGTTATTTAAAATTCATCTCAAGAGCAGAGAAATGTCATAAGAAAATTGTATGAGATTTCCTCTCCTGTACATACACAAATATTCATTCAGTCATTCATTCATTTTCCTCCCTAAACTTGACATTTACTTTGTTCACATCCATGAAATGGCCCTTCCTTCTGTGTTGAGGAAGGTGGACATGAAGCCAAATAAAGTAACAGCATAAGTTTTCAATCTGTAATTCTTACGGATGTTTCCATTTTCCATCAGTGTTTGTATTCACATGAGAAGGAAATGGCCTCCCAATGTCAGCACTGTATTAATGATCCTAAATCCTTAAAACCACTTGTTTTGCATATTCTCTTCCTACAGGGAGATTGGACTAGATGATCTTTCGAGGTCCCTTCCAATCCCTAACGATTCTATGATTCTGTGCAACCAGGGAACACATGCCCTGGAAGCAAGTGTCTACCTTGCCCAGAGATTGGGCCTTTCCTACCAAACACTTGTGCCTCTAGCCGAGACACTATCCAGGGAAGTGCTAGCAAATAAATTTCTCCATGCTCAGAGGGCAGCTTTGCACCCCGGAGTGTAAAGTATGTCCCAGTTTGCTTTAATCTCTCCCAACAGCATCAGCTTTCACTGAGAAAGTTACTGGGTCAACAGTCAATGGGGCCAACAGTATCGGAAGGTATTTGTGGGTCCATGAAGTAAAAAGCTGCCCCAAATCTCTGTCATAATTTTACACACACTCAGACACACCACACTTCCTCCATAAATCCTTGCAGGTGGCTCACGAGTCTCATAACACGCTGTTTAGGAATGGCAGGCTTACCAAGACTTGCTGAATTGGTATTTAAAGCACCAATTTCAACACCTGCAAAGGTCTTCAGAGCAAAATTTAAATTTTTATTTTAGTATAAATGCAATTTTATGATGCTTTAAAATACAGCAGCAGTGTCTTTAGAAGCAGTATACACGGATAAGCACTGGGAACTTATAAATGAGATTACATGCTTTTGAAACCTACAGCAACTGCTAAAACTGTAATGGAGGCACAGTCTACATAGATAATGTTTGAAATGAAGGTCAGGATGTAGATCACTTACATAAGCATAGTGAGAACATCAGAAAATCACATTACATCTATTTTTCATCCAGCTAATGTAAAAAGTGGAAGTTGTATATGGGGAAAAAAAAACAGTACAAAACCCAAACTCTGCAATTGCACTGCTTGGAGACAGCAAGGACTGGTGAGGCTTCTTTGGGGAGAGCACGGTGTGGTGAGAATCTCTTGGGGAGAGCAAGGACTAGTGTGGGTATGCCTTTCCCCCCAGCAGAAGGAGCAGATCTGCTGCCAGTGGAGCCCTCTGCCCAGGACAGGAGTGAGAGAAATCACAGAATCACAGAATTATTAGGGATTGGAATGGACATCAAGAGATCATCTAGTCCTATCCCCCTACCACAGCAGGACCACCTAGACCAAGTCACACAGGAACACATCCAGGTGGGTTTTAAACATCTCCAGGGAGGGAGACTCCACAACCCCCCTGGGCAGCCCCTTCCAGTGCTCTGTCAGCCTCACTGGGAAGAAGTTCCTTGTCAGTTTTATGTGGGACCTCTTATGTTCCAGCTGACACCCATTGCCCCTTGTCCTATCATTAGATGACACTGAGAAGAGTCTGGCTCCATCCTCCTGACATCCACCCTTCACATATTTATAAAATTATTGAGGTCACTCCTCAGTTTCCTTTGCTCTAAGCTAAAGAGACCCAGCTCCCTCAGCTGGGTAGTGCAGGGCTCTGGCAAGGGGAGCCCCAGTTCTCCCATCATCTGCTCCCATCCCTGGTCAGTGCTTTCTGGTTCCTCCTGGCACTGAGGTGACAAAGCTGCAGGCTATGCTCTTGCCATTCCAACACCTGCATCTCACGTTGTGCGAAGTGAGCTGACAGAAGTGAAGGCTCATTGGCAGGAGCTGGGTTTCATCCTAGAGAGCTGCTGAAGTAAGGTTAGCATGTTTTTTTACACACAGACACACTCACCTCTCCCAGCCAACACAAAGTCCAGTGTTAGGCAGCACTAACTCTCCAGGACAGCACATTCCTTCCGGGCTTGAAAAGGGGGATAAAATTTTCAGCATGCTGCCAACATGTCCCCCTTTTTCACTGTCTTTCGCAGCACAACATGGGCAGAAAGCATGGCTAAGAGTGTCCTTGTAGCATACATATAAGAGAAAATCCTTCCAGGAATGGTGATTATTGACTTGTTTAAAAGGAAATGGAGAGCAGCTGAAGAAAGATAGGAGATATATTGTGGATCGAAGCCGCATCAGACACAATTCACGGCAGGAGGCTGGAGGCAATGCCAAAGCATCAGCAGCAGAGGAGAGAATTTTCCAGTGTGAGCCCTAGCAAAACAGTATGTTTTTAAGAAAGACCTGAAAGTGAATAGTCAGAAAGCTGAGGTAAAAACCTGATTCACTAAAGGCACAGACTGAGAAACAGCAATTTGGTTTATATTCTCGCCCTTTTCTGCTCATTAAAGGAAGGGAACATAATCACATAAGAACTGATAGCGGAGCTCATAAAAAGGAACCCAGGAACACTCTGTTTTGGAGGAATTGTTTTAGAAAATTGGAAGCACTGACCTAGAGCTGTCAAGGTGCCTTTTCACTTGCCAGCTAGTCTCTGCAATATAAGCAGATGAAAGGATATTCAATTCGTGATGTGAGCAGCACCTCCATTTCATTCCTCTGGGTCTCCCGAGTTCCCCCACTTGACCAAGATTCCTCACAGCTTCATCCTCTTATCTTTTGGTATCTCAAGCATCTACAGGATAGTGGGTGACAGAAGAGAGATAAGTTGTTGTTTTTTTTCTATTATAAGAACAGGTTCTTTATATAGATGGTGGGGACTGCGGCATCACTTACATCCACTTTGGGGCTTGTAAAGTGTAACATGAAGAGCAGTACTGCAGGCTTGGCAACTGAGAGCCACTGTAGCCATTCCATATTATTTTGGATCAACACCTTAGTAAACTCCCTGGTAGGCATGGCGTGATAAAGCATTGAATCCTGAGGTGTTTCAGAGATTTTTGGGACATTCATCTGAACAAGTCAGGACTACTGCTGCTCTCTCTGTTCTGGCCTCACCTGGTTTCCTTCCACAGGAGACCCTGCAGACCCACTGGGCTGCAGCAAAGTTGCTGTTTTCCCCTGTGGTAACAGGTTTTCTGAGATCCTGTGAAAGACATCTGGAAATACTGTTTTATGTTATTGAAATACATGCCACCACTCTTTTTTAATCCTTTTGGGATTGGAAAACTGTGTTAACATTTCACAGAGGAGTCACACAGCTTTCACCGGTGTTCCGCATCGTATTACAAGGGCTCATTGGTAAAGCAAAGATTGACAAATGCTTAATTGGAAAGAAAGCTGTTTCTTAGAATAGAAGCTGGTGCTGAACTAAATGGTTCTGAGCCTCCTGATCATTAGGAATGAGAGCTGCCTAAATTCCATTTTACTTGCAGCTTTTATTGTTATAGTAGGCAGATCCCAGATAAGCTGAACTCTGTAGGAGTCAAAATCTGAGTCCACATCCAAATACCATAGCTTCTGCCTGTCCCTTGGCTTTTGTGAATTTGAAGTCATCAGTGTTTGAGACAATTTTTAACAGCAGAGACAAAATGAAGCATCAGAGCTGGCCTTTGCAGCAAAGCTGAATAGATCTGACTATGGCTGGTAGATATTGCCAGAAGAAAGACCACCACAGTTCACATCTGCTGCGACAGATAAAGCAGACCCACTTCCACAAAAAGGTGGGAGGAAGGAAGAAGTGAGGAAAGGATTAAAACCGAAGCAGAAGTATATTCAGACATATAAGAATAATGCTTACATATGCACACACACATGAAAGCTCACAGTAGCATATTTAATCACTTAGTGAAAAGCTTTGGGGAGGTCAGCGCGGATCACGGAGCAGAGATTTAGTGAAAATAGAATGGAAGAGAAAAGTGAAACAAAAATGTCAGGTGAAAAGAGGGCATTCGACTTTTGCTGGGAGGAATTGTGAAGAGACGTGCCTAATAGAAGAGAACTAATGCAATCTGATTTATTCGTTTCTTATTAATATGAAGCAAAAAGTATAATGAGGATATGTGAGAGATTACAACAAACACATTGCAGGGGCACCTAGGAGAGAGAGAATCCCCGAATCACTTGCCAAGTAGACAAGGAAGCTTTGATATCAAAATAGCAATGAATACCAGCTATGGCTGTTCAGCACCTTTGTTCCACTACCAAAGAAAAGCCCATCAAGTGAGGTCTGGTATTTCCAGTTTCATGTCTGATAACAGATCTACCTCGAAATGACAGCTTAGGCTTTGGGGCACAGATCACTATACAGGATTTTACCAACGGTCCAAGTCTTTCTTTTAATACTCTCTAATTCTGTTGGCTGTAAAATAAAGTAAAGCCTATCAAATGAAAAGTTTAAAAAATGAAACCCGGGTCAAAGCTTTGGATTTTGTCAATGTAGTTTTGCAGTGGCTGTATGCCAGAAGGGTTAGTCCCTCAGATGTTGTGCTCTGCACTGGGATGACACTGTCTAGTGCAAGGGGGGTGGCAGGACTGTGCTGTTTCTAACAGACCTGGATGCCCAAGGCTTCAGGCCAGATCACAGAGAAACCTAGGGAAGACAGAGAAACTACCAATATCCCTGGGCTCTCCGTGCCTTTGTCGCATGAAAGCTTCTGAAGGGTTTAGCAGCAGCAGCAGCAATATCCCTGGGCTCTCCCAAGGGCAGCATTTTGGCCTCTAAACCTCAAAATACTTAGCTGTGCCAACCCATCCTCTGTAGGAATCTTCATGGTTGACCCAGTGCAGCAATGTCCTCACCAGCCATCTCTTTGCACCAGATGATCTTTCTGTCAGCCCACCCTGCAGAACTTTTTCCTTTTATGATGCCACATCAAAAAAGAGAGGGAATCATGCATGTGGAACCACTCCTGCCACCATGTTACCCCAGCAGAAATCAATAATGAGTATCTCCAGCACAACACTGCTGAGCCTTGAGATCACAAGTAATAGGGTACTAATGGCTTCATTATATATTTTCAAAACATTCACTCTAATATCTCAAAATATACCCAAGCCAACAATTTTCAGGCAAAATAGAATTAATGAAGCAGGGCAAGATTTGCATCTTTCAATATTCCTGTTCCTGTGAGTGGATATGTTTGTATTTGGCAAGCTGAATGCTACAAAAAGTGTTCGTTTCTACCGTATCACTTCAGCTAAGCTGGGGATAAAGACCACCAAAATTGTGTGCTTTGCTTAGTATAACTAATGCTCCACCTAGAAAAGAACTTTAGTTGTGTGTTCCCAATGTCTTCGTTTTGTGCACTTTTTAAACACATATACATGTGCCAGCATATTTCACAGGCCTTTTGATGTTTTATTATCTCTGTATGTGGGTGGTTTGGTTCCAGCTATAGTTTGAAGTGCAAATTTGCCTCTCAAGTTTTCCTATGTGAAGGTTAAAAATACAGTCATGGAACAGCCCACACACATCTTTTTTCCTGGGTTTCTAAACTAGAAGTTTCAAACAAGGCAATTTCCTTCAAACATTTTTATTATTAAAAAAACCCCAAAATAAAACGTAGTGAACAGATGATAAATAAATATGAAGACCTTCAAGGTCTGCTGTCCCTACTTCCTACCCTGAAGCATTAGCTGTAATGCCTGCCCCCATTAAAGTTGGGAGCAAGAGACAAAGTATGAAAAGGAATCATGATGGGTTGGAGATTAACCCGATGCCCACCGATTTCAGCCCACTGTGCTCTTGTGCTGGTTTGCATCTTATTGTGACTCATATGGAAATGAGGAGCTGCATCCCAAGCAAAGCTTCGCTTTGAGAATCAAACATAAAATCATATATTTATTAAATGAGTATTTCTATCCAACAGGCTGGAAACAAATATGAAAGTGTTCAGGGCAAGTTATTTTTCATCCTTTGTCTGGCATTCGTACAAAGCAGGAGGGCTTTTCCCCAGTTCTACTCTTCCATCAGTCAGTAGTAGCAGCAAACACCACAACATGGCTCTTGGGAATGGGGCTGTCTGGAGGAGGTTTGAAATCATATCAGCTGTGCTGCACACACCAGAGAAGAGAGAAGGAAGCAGCATGTTAAGAGCATTTTGTCCTCTGAAAGACTAAGGAGAGTTTTCTAGATTTTCCTATGGAAATTAACGTTTACATGTAGTCTCAGAGCTCTCAAGCTTTAAATGCTGTCACAACAACCAGAAAGGACTAAAGGGAGCCTGCTGACTTCTAAAATTAACACCTTTTTAAAAGACAGAAATTGGAATAAGGGTCTTTCCAGGCAACCAAGTATGAGCAGAGAGACCACACTGTGCCTTGGAGGGGTAGCACTGCCCCTTAGCCATCTGGGCTGAGTTAGCTTGGGGCAAAGTAGCAAAGATCTGCTGCCAGTGCAGAGCAGCAGTAAACGATTACTTCTGTGCAACAAAGGGCAGCAGAGAAAAAAGTGTGGTCTGTCCAGTCAAGTCCATTCTCGCTGCAATGATCTCAAGTCATTTTGTGCCATGTATAACCATTTATTACTGCAATACTGGTAATGACAAGGTGGGGCTTTTAATCTGTGCTGGCTGCTGGTAATAGGATTCTTAGTCCACCAAACACTATGATGACAAAAGCTAATTGGATCTGTGGATTGGACTTTCCTTTATTCTTTTGGATTCATTTTGCTTTGTAAATATTGTCAACCCTCCTCCCAAAGACAGCCTTTCTTTTCCAACTTTATGGTCCCTTTTCCTTCACTTACCCCTGACTTTCAGTTTGCCACTGCTCAGTAGCTAGTTTACTGACACACCCTTCCTCTTTCTGCGCTCTCCCTCTCTTTCAGCCTGACACAAGCCATGCATTTTCCAGCTGAGCTGAACAGTGAGAGTGTCTTTTCATTTGTAGGAGATATGAAATATTAAAACCAACATTTCCTCACTTCACTCCCAGTAAGAGCTTAAAGGAGCTGTTACAAGGATTATTTTTTCTCTGCTTACTGGAAAACAAAGATAAAAATGTAGCTTTCAAGTAGGTCATTTAATCTTAGAACATTTAATTGTGAGGTTGCCAGCCGTGATTTGATTTCTCATCTTCTTTTGTTCCAAGGTTACAAACTTTCCAATTCATTTATATTTATAAACAATGTTCCCACTATATTACATGCATGGATTATTAGGAACACCTCCCAGTAGAGTACTGTCAAATTTTGTACATAATTAATTAAAAGCCTCAAAGTTACCTTTTATCAAACTTTCACAGAGGTTTAGTATATCAGAAATCTAAAAATGAAAGAAGCCTTTTTTAGACCAAAGGGCTATCCAGCTTACCCAAGTAAGGAAATACTCTTTATTTCATGGGATTAAAGAGAAAAAGAAGTATTAAAGCCAAAGTGGAAATCACCTAGGGCAGAATGTGGTTGCACTGATAACAGAATTATATTTCACAGTAAAGGAAGTCAAACCCTGGCTCTAATTAATGGTCTAGTTCTGATAAAATAAGTCAAAGGAGAAAACTGCCAGGCCAACACTGTGATCTTACCTGCAGAAGAATTGCGGTGGTAGCAATAACAACCCCTAACAGTTAAACTGCTTATAAATCATTTGTGAGGGGGGAAAAGCTCAGCCTGTCTGCATGGCTGCTCCTTTTTACAGTAGTTCCTCAAAAGCAAATTGAGCCTTTCGGCTTTAAATTAACTTGCAAGACTTGAATCAAAGGCCAGGTCAGTCTCACACGGGCCCCGTGCATGTGGGAGTCCACACATTACCATCCTAATTTCATACTTGCCACGTGCAGCGTGTGTGAGTAGGTCTGGGATGGACCTGTGGCACAGGGGGTGAGCTGACTAGTGGCAGTAGCACATATGTCCGCTTGCGTGCCGTAAAAAAGCCCTTTTTTGTGTGTTTCTTTGCCATCCTGAATCATTCTACACTTCTAACTGTGAGACCTCTGCCAGGATCTCTAACCACAGTGAACATGAATTATAGCCAGTGAACGTCCCTTTGATTTAGGCCATCTCTGACAGGTAATAAATAAGTGCAAAACTCTCACCAGGATGCTGCAACGTTTGACATTTTATCGGGACTTTCGGGAAATGGCTAGTTGCTTCTGAGAGCGGTATTTCTTCACAAAAATTTAGCTCTGAAAGTTTGTGGGACTGAAGGGCTTATTCCTTTTCTTTCCTTTGCCACAAATGACCCTCGAAACCAGGCTCTGTCATGAGCAGCAGCGTGACGTGCTCAGGTGATACTTCACATGATTTCACAGAGCCTTTCACAGAGGTGGAGTATCTGGAATATGACCAGTGCCTACGTTCCCACCATTCACTCCAACGGCCAGGAGATAACATGGGCTCTGTATATGAGACAGAGAAGTCTTTGAGCTGCGCTGCCAGCTCTTATCGTTCTGTTTGCCAGGATGAACAACTTTATGTTCTTCAAATGCTATAAAAAGTGGTTTTGCAATGTGGCTATGTGCCAGGAGTTTTCCTTCCTCTGGTAGGTCACTGCTGGTGCAGCAGCACTTTAGCCAAACAGATAGCTTCTCTCTAGAGGAAGTCACATATTTAGTGTTTCAAATGCTAGGTTAGATGTCAGATTTAATTTGAAACCTGAGATGCTGTAATTTAGAAGAAGCTACTGGCAAAGTGTTTATGATTAAACAAGAGGACATTGGTTTGACTAATACGAGTGATCTCACTATGCTTGACATTAATTAGCTTTGATGACTAATGATTTACCTAATAAAATGAAGAAAGCAAAGGCTAGCAGACTTTCTCTGCGGTTCCCGATGGTATTAAAACACAACAAAAGTTAAAGATCCTAACAATGGGATCATTAGTCCTATTTGCCCTCTGAAGTGAGACCAGATCACCACTAGAGTGTCTACAACAAAGATAAATTCCTCATTCCAGAGACTGAAAGTGGATTTTTGATGTAATAAGGCAGAAATGTAAATATTACACCCTTGTAGCATTCTGAATGAGTATTTACTACAAGAACCTTGAACACAAAAGTGTATTTATATTGCAGTCATTCTAAGGTGACCAAAACTGAACCAGTTTCCCTGCATTGAAGGAAGGTACAATTTGTTTATGGCACTGTTGAATATTCAGTTGATTTCCTGACAGTCTGCACACACCTGCCCAGTCCTGTGAAGCATCAGCCATGCCCAATCCTCAGAAAGACACCAAACTTTTTCATTAAACGTACTGTTGCTGTTAAATACTTTCCCAACTCTCATCTCCTGTCACTGAACAGGAGAACATATAGACTGGGTCAGACCAAAGATCTGTCCAATCCAGTAACCTATCCCCAGCAGCAGCTGAAGGCAGATGGCCAGGGGAGAGCTGAAAACTACAGCACAAACCTGACACTTGCCCACACAGTCCCTCAGCTGTCAATCATCAGCAGTCCAAGGACTACTGGAGCTGTGTCAGGTTTCTTTGCTCTGAGTCACATGTACTGGACACCTCTTCCCACAATATGTCCAGTCTTCCTCTTGAGCCATGGAAACCTTCAACTTTCAGAATGACTTTTAGCCCAGGACTTTCCAGAAATACTGAACCTGTCTGGCCTCTCTGCACAGGACTTGGCAGTACTTGCACTCTGCCTATGCAGATTTTCTAGTTGTGCCAATTTAGCCGTTGCAGACTTAGTTTCTAATTCTGTCCCACTCTTCCTTGTCATCTCCTCTTCTGTACAGAGCATATTTGCACTCACATACTTAGGCTTTGTTATTGTGTTGTTTGGTTTTGTATTTCAGTGCTTATGAATTAGGAGAGCATGTATAGCCCTGGAATACTAATTCAGAATTGCTATCATACCCCATGAAAATGTCTTGTTCCACTAGCTAAAAGCAGCCCAGGCATTTCCCTTGACCCATAAAATCAACATTGTCACAATCTCAACATTGTTCCTTAAAAGGAACGTTCCATAACACGGAGAATAAGAGGAATATTGTTAGGTACAGTCTTAGAGATTAACTTTTGTCCCTCAGAAAAGAGCCTACTACCTGTCCTCACCTGTGTAAGGTTCATTCCCACACCTACCTGGTGCTTTTAGATCTCCTTGGCAGATTGAAACATTTAAGGCCAGGTTTTGTATGGTTTCTACCAGAAGCCAACTTTCTAATTTCAGCACAAATAAAATGTTGTTGTTTTTACAACCATCTTTCAAGGCTTGCTATATTGGATTTGAAACCTTCTCCACTTCCCATTTACTACATGCCACTTTTTTTAATTGCAACCAAAATACCATCTGTGCTGAGATTTGCTACACGAGGTTTTTGCTTTGGATATCAGCTATTTCTATAAAACATCACTTAAAATCAATTAGTCACTTTGGACGTTAAGATAAACTAAACAAACAGTTACATATATCTTCCTGTGCCTTTTTTCCTTTAGCTTTTATGATATTTTGAGAAGTGCCAGATTTGCCTGACGAATGGTTGTCCATTTAATGACAACATATAAAAGTTCTGTAGCAGCAGTTGGGAAAGATGCAGGGGGAAATTATATCTGCTTATCACCATCCTGATTGAAGGAAAATATCCTGAAGCTTAGGCTTGTGATTAAGAGGACTCAGATCTCCTCCATCTGTCCGCAAGGCTGGTGTCAGCCATGGGGCGATGGCTGGTGAGGATGCAAGGTGGGGGTCAGTCTGGGGAGGCAAAGTTGCATACCCCAACCAGGACAAACTCTTGCTGCAAGGGTGGGAACACAAATTTACTAACACAGTTGAGAGAAGGAGGAGAATGAGTTAGTAGGATTTGTGGTTGTATTCAGACAGGAACACAAACCACAGAGGCTAGAGACAGGCTGCTTTTTTAAAAAAATCAAATTAGAGATTGTCTTTTCCCTCTACTGCCAACATAAATGTTCAAAAATTATAAATTGGGATCTCAGGTGCAACAGATCAGACTTTAAAAAGCAGGAACCTTCAAAGAAGATCATTGGCATTTTTGTCTCTGAAAATCATTACAAGAAGGCTTTGAAGGACATTACAATTACAATTGTGCATCTAGACCCCTCTAGCTGCAACAGCCACAGACTTCACTGGAATTCACTTGAGTTCTTTCTACACCTGTGTTATTGTGTACCTCCACATAGTGACCCTTTAATGCTACACAATGCCTCAACAACAGAGCCCAAAGGACCACAAGAGGTTAGATAGCCATTTCACGGTATGTGGGCTTCTCTGACCTTCAGTGAGCTGGAAAACTAGCCAAGGAGTGCTCGTCCCTGCACGTCTGCTAAAAACACCACTATGATCTCCATGTTAACATTTACTCTTTGTTGGTACCCATGGCATGCTGGATACTGCCTTTATCTAAGCTGTGGGGCTTTCAGCTGGGTACTCATGATCAGCTTACTCACAGTCAGGTATGGGTACCAACTAAGAATGAAACTTCATCCTGCTGCTTGCTGCCCAATCTGTAGAGCAGACACTGTGATAATGGAGGAAGCTGGATCATAGAAGTGATCTGGTTGAAAAAGTGACCTGACAAAAAATGACCAGATAGTTTTCAGCACTGGCTTCACAAGTGGGTTCCCTTGCACAGTCTTTCAACCATTAGTGCCAGCACAAGGTCAGGGACACAGAGACACCCCTTCAGTCTGCACTTAGACACAGTTAAACTGTAGTCATGGCAACACAGATAAATTCCCAGAGGTCATTTGACAGTCCTGTAGCCCAATGTCTTTTAAAAGAGGGCCCAAATAAGGGAAGGAAAATACAGATGTGATACCTTTTTCTTTCATGCTTTGTCAGTCGGATCTTCAGGTGACAAACCCTCCAGGGCAAAGTTCATCCACCTTCCTGCCTCTACAGAAAGGGTCTACTTGGTTTTTCAAATAAACCTAATGGGTACCAGAAAAACCATAGAGGGAGAGGATGGAGTGACTGTCATTTCCCACAGAGGCCCAAACACATCCTGCTCCTCTTACATAATTTATACAGCAACAAATAACAGCATTTTGCACAAATGAGGGCTAGAAACTGCTCTTATTGACCCACAGTGTATTATACACAATGAATCCAGAAAGGCACTTATTAGCAACCACAGAGCATCCTTCTTGACTGAATCAGCTTAATCCCACTGCCCCTTGACAGAAAGTTTGTCTAGATTGTAGATCACATGAATGAATGCTGCTTTACCTCCTTCTCCCTGTGTATATGCAGTTTAGACATCTGATATAAATTTTATAGGGTTGTAGGACTAGGGTTGCAGAGCACTAAGAAGCAAGGGACTTGGAAAGTAAAAGAAGCTGTATTGCTGTTAGAGTACCACAGCTTACATTCACCTTTCAAGTCTTACAAAGCACAATCACCTTGAGAAGGCAGAGTCCCAAACAAAGCAAGCTCTGCTTTTACCAAATGCCAGCCAAACAAAAGTGTAATTTTAAGCAGTTTCATACAGAATCTGACCTGAAAAGGAGCTCGGGGTTGGTTTTTTGATGAAATCCCAGACACAAGCTTTAATGCTGTGAGGAAACAGTGTTACTGGGGATGCATCAGATTGCCCAGCATGGACATGAATAATGGAAGAACACAGTCCTTGCGGTTTTTCTCTTGGGGGGCTTTCCCAGCACCTTGTTATAAGCTACTAAGAAGCACGAATGAAAAAGCAGACTGTAGCCTCAGCTGGGTCCTCAGCATTGGCACACAAGTACCCCCTGCACAGGGGCTGGAGCTTTCCAGGCTGTGCTCACAGGGGAGGTGCAGTCCATGGCACAGCCTACATAGCACATCACCAGGTACCATCACCTGTGCAGCACTGGGTAGCTCCTGTTGGGCACAGACACAGATTTGTATGTCAGGACCAAGGCAAATTAGGAGAGATCCTCTGGTTCAGTGAAATAATGCCATTGCTATATTTTTAGTTACTTTTTGCTAAATAAAGACTGAAACTTCTTGCAGCAACTCTACATTTAGGCCTTGTTCTCAGGCCAGTGTGACTTTTTTTTTTTTTAAAAAAAGTAATTTATAGAATCATCAGGGTTGGAAAAGACCTTCAAGATCATCAAGTTCCAACCATCTGCCCTACAACCCCTAACCACTTGGGGATCTCCTGAAACACCATGTCTACTTACTTTTTGAACCCCTTCCTACTCCCTGGACAGCCGGTTCCAAGGCCTCCCCACTCTTTTCCTAAGATCCAATCTGAACGTCCCCTGGCACAACTTGACCCTGTTTCCTCTAGTTCTATTGCTAGTCACCAGGAAGAAGAGGCCAACACCTACCTCACTACCTGCCTGCAGGTGGTTGTAGAGAGCAATGAGGTCTCCCCTCAGCCTCCTCTTCTCCAGGCTGAACAGCTTCAGCAGCCTCAGCTTCTCTTCATAAGATGAGTTCTCCAGACCCCTCATCAGCCCACTTGCCCTTCTCTGCACCCTCACTAGTACCTCAATATTATTCCTACACTGCAGTGCCCAAAACTGCACCCACCAGGCCTGAGTACAGGGGCAGGACCATCTCCATTCAATTTTATATCAATAGCATAAAACTTGTTTACTAAATCTTTTGCATGAGAAAATTCACCAAGTGGCATCTACTCACAAAAGGCACACAGACAACATAACTTTATCTTCGAACTTGCTTCTGCTGCTGAGCGGGTTGGCTTGTCCTTGTGCTTTTCAGCAAAAGTAGCTTTGATTATACTTTCCTCTATAAAAACAAAGTCTGCATCTGGCAGCATGGAACGTATTTATTTCAAATATGGAAAACTATAAAGAAATGACAATAGCAGGATCTCCTGCTTGCATGTGACAGGGTGAGCGAGAGCACAAGACATTCACCTGCACTATCCTCTACCTAAACAAAGTCAGAATTTCAGCTCCAGTGACCCCGTGGTTACAAAACCCACAAATCACAGGATGGAAGAGGTTAAAAGGGCTTTAGTCAACCAGATGTACGTTGCTGCACTACAATATGCAGTTGTTGTCTCTCTGAAACTGGTTTTCCTAAGACATAAATAAGCCTTTCCCTCGTGTTGTTAAATAATTTAGAAAGCCCAGCTCACAATAATTCATACTGTTGCTCAGCATCAGTAAGGACACATTTCTTCATCGAAAGATGAAGAACCTCCAGAGTGTAAGAAAACCAAGTGCCAAAAATAGACACATTACAAATCTGCCTTGGTGAATTTGACATAGCCCTGCATACAAGGAAGTCATTTTTAAGGGGGCTACAGTGTAAGTTCAGTAGAATATAGTAATATTGACATGAATATTACAGTAAACTTGGTATTAAGAAAAATCAAAGGATAGAGAATAAATACACTCTGTGAACTAAACTACTAGAAAAGTTTCTGCTTGACAAATCATTAATACATCTATTCTTTTTTGCTTCAGCACATAGACATTGAGTAACACCCCTGCTGGATCTGAGTTAAGCTGTATGACTCCTGAAAGAGTTTTGTGTGGCTTCTTAAACCCTAAAATGGATCAAAATAACATCTAGGTTCTTTCCAGGTTGTAAAGGCACAGAGACCTTATCCCACAGCTCCAAAATTCATCGCTCTCCCTGCCCATGGTCATTCCTCCAGCTCATGGAATACCACACAGCCTTAAGCACTACCAGAATTAAAAATACATAGATGTGCCACGAACACTGGAGTGTAGACCTCTGCTGCTATTTATATCTAACTTTTCATGCCATCTTGTTAAGGACTATGTGAGTATATAACATAATTTAGAAGAGCTTTTCTGCTCATAAAGCTATGGCATCTCTAGAGGAGTTAATATTTGTTCTGGGGATCAACAGGCACTATGACTGAAATTAAAGATGACTTTTTCATCTAAAAAACCTTTTCTAAGCTTCATTGACTTAGAGCCCTATCTGCAGTCTAGAGTTTGGAGCAAAAACAGAGACCACAGAGTCATAGTGGCTGCTGATAGAAGAAGACAGTGATTGGAGGGTTTTATCCAATTTGATCCTACTCACAGGATATCTCAGTTTCACACAATGTTTTAATCAAAGTAAGCTTTAATGAGTATCTGCTTCTACTTATTCTAATGAATCCTAGGACTGAGAAACTCATATACTAGAATGGAGGATATATCTATTAAATTACTTTTTTTTAATAAGTACATTGACACTAAGAGGAGGGGTAGGAATTATCTCAACGTGTTGTTAGATGCAGAGGCGAATACTGTGACCAACGATCATGACATAGCTAAGGTGCTCAATGCCATCTTTGTCTCAGTCTTTAATAGCAAGATTGGTAGTTCCCTGGGTGCACAGCCCCCTGAGATGGAAGATAGGGATGGCAAACAGAATAGGCCCCTCATAATTCAGGAGGAAACGGTTATAAATCTACTACATTAGCTGGATGGTCATAAAACTATGGGACCAGATGGATTAAATCCTAAAGTACTGAGGGAGCTGGTGGATGTGGTAGCCAAGCCATTCTCCATAATCTTTTGACAATCTTGGTTAACTGGGATTGTACCACTGGACTGGAGGCTGGCAGATGGGATGCCTATCTTCAAGAAGGTCTGAAAAGAGGATGCTGGCAACTACAGGCCTGTCAGTCTCACCTCAGTGCCAGGGAAGGTTATGGAACAGATCACCTCGAAAGCCATCATGGAGCAATTAAAGGTCACCCAGGCGATCAAGCCCAGGCAGCAGGGGTTCATGAGAGGCAGGTCCTGCTGACAAACCTTATCTCGTTCTATGATAAGGTGACTTCCTTAGTGGATGAGAGAAAGCCTGTCAATGTAGTCTATCTGGACTTCAGTAAGGCCTTTCACACTGTCACCCACAACAACCTCATGAGTTAGCTAGTTGCCCAGGGCTTGGACGGGCATGAACTCTGCTGGGTGGAACACTGGCTGGATGGCCAAGCCCAAAGGGTTGTGGTCAATGGAACTAAATCCAGTAGGAGGCCAGTCACCAGTGGTGTCCCCCAGGGCTCAGTGCTGGGGCCACTCCCATTCAACATCTTTATCAATTATCTTGATAAGGGGATTGAGTGCACCCTCAATAAGCTTGCAGAGGACACCAAGTTGGGAGGGTTTATCTGTTGGAGGGTAGTAAGGCGATTCAGAGGGACCCTGACAGACTGTATTGATGGGCTGAGGAAAAGTGTCTGTGTTTCAATAGTGCCAAGTGTCGGCTCTGGCATTTTGGTCACAACAATCCCAGGCAATACTACAGCCTTGAGGTAGTGTACCTGGGGACCTGGGGGTTCTAATTGACAGGAGGCTGAATATGACCCAGCAGGGTGCCCAGGTGTGTGGCCAGCAAGAGTTAAGAGGTGATGGTCCCCCTGCACTCAGAACTCATGATGCTGCACCTAGAATACAGTGTCCAGTTTTGGGCACCTCAGTACAAGGGAAACATTGAGGTGCTGGAGTGAGTGCAGAGGAGGGCAATGGAGCTGATGAAGGGCCTGGAGAATAAATCTGATGAGGAGAGATTTGAGAGTTAAGGGTGTTTAGTTTGAGGAAGAGGAGGCTGAGGGGAAACCTCATCACTCGCTACAGCTATCTGAAAGGACATGGTAGAGATGTTGGTGCTGGTCTCTTCTCACAGGTAGTTAGCGACAGAACCAGAGGGAAGGACTTCAAGCTCCAACAGGGTAGGTTTAGAGTGGGCATCAGGAAGAAATTCTTCATGGAAAGAGTGGTCAGGCACTGGAATGGGCTGCCCAGGGTGGTGGTTGAGTCCCCCCCCCAGATGAGTTTAAAAGATGCTTAGATGTAGTGTTGGGGAATATGGATTAGGGGTGAACTTGTAGAGTAGGGTTGATGGTTGGACTCAATGATCTCAAGGGTCTTTTACAACCTGAATGATTCTGTGATTCTGCGAAAATAATCCTCATTACATAACAGAATTCAGAGACCTATCTTTTCAGATTCACTGAGCTAGAGGAACTAGGACACAGATACAGTCACTAGGCATTTATTAACTTCCTTAGATAACAACAATTAATTGCATAAGCACATTTCAAAGAACATATTTTTTCAGAAACATCTCATACAGGTGTACAGGTGGTCACTTGGGTATCAGAAGGACCACAACTGTGTAAGAAGTAACACTGAAGTGGGAAGGCATCAGGCATCCTTACGTCCTGACCCTCCCAGGACCAGATCTTCAAGCATGTGTATTCTGAATGGTGTTTTTTTATATCTCTCCTCAGACATATGTCAAATAAGTGGAACATGTGCTCCATTTCTCCAGGGATATTAGCTTCATAGGGAATTCAAAACACAGGGTTACTTTCTGAATTTGCCTCTATGCCACTTCATGTTTCGAAAACTTAATAAACAGTGCCAAACTCTCCAAGACTGAAATGTAAACAGTATCTCAAGAAGTCTCATTCTACTTTGCAAGGCTAATCAGAACAATATTTAGGGAGATGTTTTACTCAGACCACCTGAGATGGTGATTCCCTGTTACATCAAAAAGGAACAAGAAAACATGAGAGGTAGGTCGGTGCTTTCCTTAATTTGACTGTGTTCACACACTTGTTTTGCCAAGTCTGCTGTGTGACTGAGGGCACTAATACTCCTGTGCATTCAGCATGTGTTGTGTGGATATATGGCAAACTAGACAGTTCAGAAATGTATTTCTAGATGAGCATGTCCTCAGAGCAAGTCAATGTTGATGTGCATGTCAGGCCACAGGTAGGTGGTAACATTCACAAAGGATCTAGAGTCACAGTAAAAAAAAAACCCAAAAGCAGCACCAGATTTCCTGCAAGTTAAAAGTGAGGCATTGTTTGGGGTATGTATTTTGGCTTATATATAAAATGATCTTTTAGATGTATCAGAATATGGAATTAGAGCAGGGATCATCACTAGAAACCCAGCCAAAAAAGCATTCTTTTTCCCTTGGGATTACTTTTCTGAAAAGGATCAAAATCCCACCAAATCAGGGACAAACTCATTGTCTGGAAGTGAGGGTGGCTAGACTTGCCCATATGACAGTGCAAACATGACTGCAATCACCTGAGGATGAGAAAAGTCCCTGAGCTCACAAAAGCCACCCATTTCTTAGTGAAAGCAAACACTGCAAGTGCTGTTCCATTCCGCAAATGCTTTAATTCAGATGGGCTCTGGGCTCTCTGTTGTTGTCACTCCTTCACAACCCTTTATACGTGTGCTTGATTTGACACACAGAGACAAAGCTTAGTTCCAACAAAGTCCTGTGACATCCTTAACCATAGCATCAAAAAACTCCCACTGACTTCAAGTGTAAGAGATCAGAGACTGAAGGATCAAGTTTATAGCCAGTAGGGTCAAGCAGAGAGTTTCCAACCCACAATATGAGAACTGTTTTTTATTGTATATCACTACTCTTCTCTGAAGGACTATTCTCTCTCCAGCATGGCAGTTTCTCTCTTTTTCTGAATGGCCATGATCAGATCACAGCTTTACACTGAAGTTGTTTATAGATGTTCCTTGTGATATTTCCTTTATTTTTTTATCAAGCTGTTTTTCCAACATGAAACAGGACAGTTATTGTTCATATATAAGAGGCAATGAACCTGTAAAAGGAGCTTGCATAAGCCTGGATACCTGCTCAACAAGCAAAATGACTAACTGTAATGGACACTCATACATCACTCAATATCATTTACCATAATTCCTGAAGTTTCATTCATTCCTACAGGAAGGCATGAATGTAACGTGTATCTGAAGGAGACAGCAGGTTGACTTGCTCTATAGACGTAAGATATCTCTTCCTTACTCAAGAGATGCAGGTTGTGCACCTGCACACAGCAGAAAATCAGTGTTAGCCACAATGTGGGGATAGTCCTCTAGCCAGCTCTACAAGCACTGATTTTGGTTTCAGAATGGGCAGTTGTTCAGTCCTAATCCTGCCTCCAATGAACTCAGTGGACATTTCACTTCTCCCTCTGAAGCTCAGGCAGAAACACACGTGTAGGGCTTCTCATCTACCTCTGATATCAAGTGATCCAGTTAAGAGCAAGATTTGATTCCTAGGGGACCTGAGAGGCCAGCAGTGTCTGGACCAGTGGTACAAAGGACCCTTCAAAGAGGATACCTAGAGCACAGTGGTGTCCAGCTAAACTGTAAGAGCTTGGACGATCAGAGACCACATGTGTCCGTAAGATTCCTGAAAAAAATGATGATAAAAATCTTCCCTTTTAAAGCTGTCAAACTGATCAAAAACAGACAAGACAAGCCTTTTCAGTGAAGGAGATTGCTACACAAGAATCTGCCTTCCCTGCAAATGCTAAAGCAAGCTTGACATCCTGTGGCCAGAGCCAGCATGGGAGTGACTCACCCTTTACAAACCTGCGCGGGAGGTACTGCTGCTCCTGAGGGCATATATTTTCCCTTTGAGGTGGGTGTGACAGTCTTGTGACAAGTGAGTATCCCAAAAGAAGGAATACAAATACACATGGTAAATATTTCTGGCAGGGCATGACTAGTTGCTGAAAGCAAGTGATTCCACGTGAAAGCCCACAGCGTGTCAATCAGGGAGTAAGCACAGCATGAGGCCAAGAAAGTCTGTGTAGCCCCTCTGCTTGAGGGGACCCCCTGCCATGAAAGGGGGCTGCAAATACAAATGGGGGAGTAGAGACTGGAAAATAAGAAAGAGCACAGAAAGACTAGTTTCTCCTGAGAAGAAACAGCTGCAAACCGTTATATAAATATCTATTAAAAGATTATTTAGTCATAATTATAAGGCCTGTTTAAAATTCTTCTGCTTCTTTCTCCAGCTCAGATTTCACAAAAGAAAAAAGTCATCCTTAAAATATCTGTGATAATTTTTATAACACAATCACAGGTAGCAATCTCAGCTTATTGATGCACAAACAATGCAGCACATCAATCCTTGTAAGCCTTTCCAAACCTACGTGCGCACATAATGCGGAAGAACTCATCCCCCAGCACAGATAGCAAGGCAATTTGCTAGAGCTTAATATGTAACAAATTATTCCTGTTGAAAGAGCAAATTGGAACAAAAGAATATCTTTAGATTTATGGTTGTGAGGTAAGACCTCGTGCTTCAGCGGCAGGGTACCCTGGGATAAGTTGTGTTTGCACAATGTACTTTCAAGTTTGTTGCTACACTTGCAAACAGAAGCTAATAGATTTACTGCTAGGTTTATTAAGATACAATGAGTATTTATTTACTCTTGTTTTATACAGCAGACAACATTAATAGTTGTTACCCAGTGCACTTCATATATTCTACCGTGGCAAACTTTCCAGGTCAAAGGAACAGCCTTTGAATCAAGCTACAGAACAGCCATGCTGGGTAAAATAACTGCTTTCTACAGAGGTTTTTTGAAACTATTCACCCACTATAAGGTGCTTTCCAGTATCACTGCTCATGACAGAATCTAGTGTCTTCACTCAGCTCCTATCACTTTGAATGGTAGTGTTTTGACCTTAAAAGGAGTAAATGTTTTTAATTTTCAGCAAACTTTAGTTTAACAATTTCAAAACACTGCAGCAGGTTCCAATGCTGAGGACGCAAAGCAGTGAAGTATTTTGAGAACTTGGTTACTTTCCCTCGTAAATTTTTGTTGGTTTTTTGTAGTCAATTTGAGAATATTGTAGTTTTGATCATAGGATCATGCTCTGTCCAAAGCAAATTCCTAAGTGGAGCTGCTATTCAGTGGGACCTAGACAGCCTGGATTGCTGGGCAGGGAGAAATGTAATGAACTAGAACAAGGACAAGTGTAGAGTCTGGCATCTGAGCAAGAACAATCCCAGGTACCAGTATAGGTTGAGGACTGACTTGTTGGAGAGCAGTGCAGGAGAAAGGGACCTGGGGATCCTGGTGGACAGCAGGATGACCGTAAGCCAGCAACGGGCCCTTGTGGCCAAGGCCAATAGCATCCTGGGGTGGATCAGTATGAGGGTGGTCAGCAGATCAATAGAGGTTCTCCTCCCCCTCTACTCTACCCTGGTGAGACCACATCTGGAATACTGTGTTAAGTTCAAGGACAACAGAACTGCTGGAGAGAGTCCAGCACAGGGCCATGACAATAATGAAGGGAGTAGAACATCTCTCTTACAAGGAAAGGCTGAGGGAGCTGAGTCTCTTTAGCTTGGAGAAGAGGAAGTTGAGGAGCGATCTCACTGATGTTTATAAACATGTGAAGGCTGGGTGTCAGGAGAATGGAGCTATGTGCTTCTCAGTGTCCTTTAGTGATAGGACAAAGGGCAACGGATGCAAGGTGGAAGATGGGAGGTTCCATATAAATAGGAGAAAGAACTTCTTCACCGTGAGGGTGACAGAGCACTGGAATGGGCTGCCCAGAGAGGCTGTGGAGTCTCCTTCTCTGGAGACATGCCTGGATGTGTTTCTGTGTGACTTGGTCTAGGTGATCCTGCGGTGGCAGGGGGACTGGACTGGATGATCTGTCCAGGTCCCTTCCAATCCCTAATGTTCTGTGATTCTGTGAAATGTTAGCAACTTTAACCGTTAGAATAAAAACCTGCCAATGATATGAAAGAAGATGCTGAACTCTATTAGAGTTCATAATAAAAGAAGGTTTAACTCTAAACTTAGAATTAATACATTTGATTACAACATACAAGCTTGGTTTTGAATTCAAAGTAGACTTTGCAGGGCTTGAAATTAAAAAAAAACAAAACCCAGTGAATTTCATAGATTTATTATGAAAATAATTCCAGGAAAATAACCTTTGTGCTGTTACCTCCTAGAGCCATTCTTCTAATTATAAACCTCATTTCAGCTGATTTAATTTCACTCCATTCCTGAAAATGCAAAGAACTGCAGCAGTAATTCATTAGACTGAGATCACAACCAGTTGTTCCTTAATATAACCTATGTTTTGTCCAAACTAAAATGAAGTTTACGGCAGCTTCTATTATCAAATGCTGACTCATCAATAAAGACTCCTGGGATCTTACAGGTGCTCACAAGGCAAATAGAAGAACACAATCCTTCCTGCTTACTTTATTAATTGTAAAAGGTGTCATCAACCTAGACACCACACATTAAATAAGGAATTAATCTACACAAACACGAGTGGCATAGAGCTACTCCAGAGGTACAAAGACATCAGTGCAGACAACACTTGCCTGTTTTTAAGGGGTTTTTTTCTGCCCTTGTATTTTTAAATTATTCCATTTTAGAAAACCATTATATGCACACTCTTACTACTATCCTTGCCATTGACAACAGGGAGAGGGAGGATGAGAGCAATCAGTGAAGACAGACAAATCATAGCTGACACAGCAACACACCATCACCAGCCCTCCAGCCTACACAACAGAGAACTATTTAAACCCTTGTAGGTTGGAGAAGAGCTTCAGCTGTGCAGATGAATAAGCAGAGCTCTGTCAGAGCCTGGCTTTCTGTAGCAGGTGTGCAAACGTGCAGGCACATGGTCGGCGCTTTGCAAAGGCAGTTGGTGGCAATTATAATTAGAGCAGAGATGTGTCACTCCAAATTGTGAGCTGTTATCCATCAATACTTACACCAGGAAACATTAGATTATTCTGCAAGATGCTGAATGTTCCTGTTGATTGAAACTATTTAAGGATGTCAAATCAAGGCTTTTCTCTGCGCTGCACCACACCTGTTTGATTTCCATTTCATTGTTATCACAACTACAACAAAAATAAGCACTTGCTGTACAAAGGGGCCCATTACCCTTCCAATTATGAGAATTTGATTTGCAAACTAGAGGGATTCGTGGAGTAAAAATCCCAAGGGTACTTACGTACAATTTTTAAACATTACTATAGACAGCTCAGAACTAAGAACTAAACTTTTAATACCATCTAAGCATCACGTTAGGCAAAATGAGATCATTAAAAAGCAGAATGGCACCAAACACCTGTTGTTTAAATATCTGACCATAAAAGCCACATTTTCAAAAAGGACATAATCCTATCACGTATCAAAAGCATTTCTGCTCTTATGATACTAACATTCCCTCAGAAATACTACACCAGCTTTCCATACCAGGCATTTTTAAGACACTGACACTGGCATCTTTATCTTTGCACAATGAGCCTCAGAACCCACACAATGGCAAATGCCTTTCTCATACAAAAATCAGCCTTCAGGACAAAAGCTGAGTGAGCAGCAGCTACTGGACAACCCAGCATGCAAAATTAGATGTGAAGAAAGCAGGATGTACAGAAGGATCTGCTTTGCAGAGCAATCCCATGCAGCTCTGATAACTATAGTTTGTACGTGCACAAAGTACTTGTAAAACATAACCCAGCCTGTGCCAGTTTAGAAAGTCCTGGATTTATTTATTCATGAAGTATGTTGTGCAAATGGACATCTAGGCAGTGAGAGAATGTTTCTAATCCCTGGCTAGATGACTGAAGTTTTGTCATTAGATGGGTGATCCCATGCAGAGTAATTAAGAAATACCTCTCCAGAGGCATATTGAGTTCTGAATGTATTTATGCACTCAAAACACAATACTGATCTAAAAAAAAATCAATAACAGCCTAGGAAGAATGAAAAATCTGCACTAAGAATAAACAGCACATTGCTGTGCTAATAGATAGTTTCCAGCAGGTGGAATCTTGCTGTTATATCATCTCCAAAACACAGCAGGAATGTTTCATGCTCTGACTTGTGGGCATGACCTCTAAAACCACGCTGGCCATAACTTCATTGCAGGCTCAGAAGAATATTTGCAGGCTCAGTAATATTTGTTGGCTTATAGAATCAGAGTGAAGGGTTGTCTTGCTGCAAATGCCAGCAGTCAAATCTCTCTGTGTTTAGAGCTGGCCTATTTAGCTGTTTAACCGACGACGGGTGATTAATGTAGATGCAGAAGTTTGAAACAGCTTTTTCTTGGAATGCAAATCTGATAGCAGTTCATGTTTCAGCTTTTGGTTCTTTTTTGAAACAAAATAACTTCTAGAAGCTGAAGAACATGAATGGAAATGCTGGAATACAGCAGTTTTTAAAGCTTTCAGAGTAGCTACAAAGAGGAAAAAGTTGATCAAAGTCTCTTTCAACCAAAACAATCCTTTGATTCTATATACATGGACCACAAGTTCCTGCCGCTCATGAATACCAGCAGTGGGGGTTCATACACAAGGCTTCACAGCGTCGAGGCCTTTATATGTTTGCCAAGGTGAAACTCTAGAAAGAGCATTTGCTGTATGTGATAAACTACCCCAAGACCATGTACTCACTCTTGTTACAGCCAAAGTGCCAGTGAGATGATACATTGGAGTGTTGTGCACTGGGACTTGCAATGAAAACTAGACTCCATGAAATATGCAGAGCTTTGCTGTGCGTTGTCTCCTCCTGCCACCTCCCCTATGAATCTCTCCTGTCTCTGTGGTGTGGTGAAATACAGATGCTTTGTGCTTGTACACAGGCATTCCACCTCAGCAGGGCATTGCACAGTGCTGCCCAGGACCCTGGAGCAGGTGCTATCTTGGCAGGCCAGCACTTTCACAGGTATTGTGAGATGCAAGTTTCAGTCTGCTGTTCCAGCTCAGATGTTATTTTCTCCCAACCCTTTTCAACCATAAATAATTATCCATGAAAAAGCAATGAGTTAGCTTTCAGATTTCTCTCACCTTTCTATAGTGTTTTTAAATTGTTTTTACATAGTCTTTCGGTTTTCTGCTCCATCTTGTGCTCTTCCAGCTGCTGCTTGGTAATACAGATTACCGTGCAAAATATGAGCTCCCCAAGATTGCCCAGTTCAATCAAATTTTAACCAGAGGCAAGCATGCAATGTAATTGAAATGCAGTATTTCAGTAGAATGATTGTGAGCTTGGTTTGGTTTTTCTGTTGTGGCTGAAAGAGTCCCATTTTGCTGAGACACACGGCATCTGCTTAAGCGGACCAACAGGGCACAGGCAAGAATTTGCAAGATTAAAGCCTTGTGGATCTGGGGACTGTTGTCACATCTCCACCATGAGTGGACTTTATTCACTGTTCACCGTGCACACTATTCTACAAAATCCTGTGCAGTCCCCTGCATGGTATTAGCTAATTCACACTCTCTGGTACTAAGCATAGGGGAGCATAGAGAACATGAGGTAATAGCTAAAATTAGGGTACATAAACAGTCTGCTGCATATCCATGGCGTTTTAATAAGGGCTGGGGAAATTTCCTGCACCATTTGAAAACACAAGATGAGTTGGTTTCTCAGTCCTGACTACTCTTTGCGCAGTACAGGATTTTTCCTTTACATGGCCAGTTCAAATCTCCTCTGAGAAATCGGTCTTTCATTCCACCTAATGAATGCCTTTTACAGAAAAATCCTGGTTTTCCGCTGGCATTTCTTTTCATTACATGACTTGCCTTTCAGATAGAGTTGGCATTAAAAAATAACCAGGGTTCAAACGGGATAAAACAGCTGAAAGGCTTTTCTCTTAGATTTTTACGTCTTTCTGCCATATATTCTCCAACGTTCATGATCCACATTCTCAAAACATCTTTATATCTCCCTTCTGGTATTTCTGCATTGTTGCCCTAGGGTTTACCGTATGGTCTGTGCTAACTGGACCCAAATATGTTAATTGAACTCTCCAGGTTAGTTGGGAGTTATGAGAGAGTTTCTAGCAAAGACTCTGTCTCATCTGTCTTTTTTTGCTAATCTTGGATAACTCCCTTTTTGATCTGCACACTGCACTGAAAATTCCTTTTCAGATTTGGTTCAACTGTTGAGAAAGAAGCTGTCCTTACTTACTGAGACTGCCTCAGTGCTCTGGAGACAACTCGTGGTCCCAGTACCCTGGAGATGACTCATGCATACTCTGCAGGGCTTAGATGGCACCGTAAATTCACTGCTGGTCACCAAGGACCCCATCCAGAGCAGACTGAGGTCAAAAACCTCATTTCCATTAACTTCAATGCCAAACCTATAGTCTACTGAATGCACTTTGTTCCCACAGAAATTTATGGAAGAAGGTGATGTTTAGTATATCAAAGAACCATCTAAAGGTGACAACACACTGTTTTATCTACTAAAAAGCAACAACACGTGACACTCTCACACCACTGATAATTGCATCCTCTGACCCTTCCATATTTGTTTGCCTTATATTTTTAAAAACAGTGACCAGAGATGTGTTCTGTGTCCAAAACATCTGTTAAGTCCTGCTTTTTCACCAGCCCACCAAAGGGGCAGAATTTTTGCAAATACCTCAGTGAATTGAAACACAATGGAAAATGGAATGAAGAAAAACTGAATAATAATGGAGTAATGAAAAAGACACATAGGGATGGCCAGTAAATGTCTACAGGGCTGTGTGTGAACTTGTAAGGGTTCAAGGAACTACTTTGTAGTGGTCTACAGGAAAGAGCTATGGAAAGTGTTCACACAAATACCACTAAAATACTAAAAGATGTACTAAAAGATGTACTAAATACTAAAAAATGTTTGCCAGTGAGCAACACAGATATTATGACTCCATGACCTGATATGTACATCAGAACCAGGTGGATGCATGCAGCTGTTCCTATCCCGGAGGAGCTCTCTGCACCTCACACAAGAAGCCATTAACATCAGTAATGTTGTGTCTCTGTGTACAATGGGGTGGAAGCCCTGAGTGGTGGAGCAGGGGGGGGTGTCTGAGCAAGGTGCAGCACAGCACGCACACCCTGCACGTAGAAGAAGTGTTCTCTGTGCAGTCAATCAACTAGTTCTGTGGTTTTATTACGAGGAGATAAGCCCACTGTTTCCAGCCCTGAACAGCAGGGCAATTTTGCTGGCAATTTCAGGCCACGCTTGCTGCTAAGGGACAGGCTGTGCCCACCTCAGGCTACTCCGCTGCAGTGCCCACTCGGGTTTGTTCGGTGGCCCAAGGCTTGTTGGACCGGGCCAGGCTCGGTACAGCCCTCAAGGACCAACAGCGTTATCACCCCAAGAAGCTCATCACTGTGAATGAGGGATGTTTGGGATTGGGATATTTCTCCTAGAACAGCATTGATGCTTTTCACAGAGAGACACATAGCCCAGCATCTTCCTTTCTTCCTCCTCCTCCTCTGTTTCTCTGCTCATCCAGGTGCTCCTATCTATCTTTTCAAGTTCTTCAGGAATAAAGGGCCAGAGTGTCGCGGGAAGCAGCAATAGCTGTCATGACACCACACATAGCAGTAGCCCCTGGCCCTGCAGCAGCAGCCAAAAGTACAGATTTATAGGCAATACAGAGACAATGCAGAAAAGATGGCTCCAGTCACCAGTCCTAAATGACCCTGTGGCGCTGATAGAAGAATTTCCCTTAAAGTCAGTTGATCCCAGAGGTTTTGGAGTTGCTTAGGAAGAAATTGTCAGTATCTTACACATACAGTCTCAGTTTTATGCTGCTCTTCTTTACTTCTCTGCCAGCTGAGTGCAGATAACTAATGCACCAAGACACACGAACGAGTTAGACACAGCCCGTCTCTTCACTGCAGTGGAAACCATAAAACCTCAGCACAGTGCAGAACAGATGTAGGGAAGGAAAGGAGGAGAAAAAGTGAAGCATCAGAATGGCCCATTTCACTCAGTATAATCAGAGTGACTACAGAAGGCAGCAGTGTGTCCTCCTGACACCTTTGCTACCTGGAAGAGCTCTTTAATACACAACCAATCTCCTACAATCAAGCTGAATGCCACTGCAGTTAAAGAATCGGAACAGACTTGAGACAGTCTCAATATTCACAGTCAGATGCTTAAAGAAGAAGTATGAGTGTTTATCTGCTCCTATTCCACACCAGATGACTGGTATACAAGCGTTTGGTTGTGGCTGACCTCTCTTACAAAATACTGTGTGGCTATGTTTTATGGAATAGCTGTGGCTCAGCCTTGTGAGTCATGACTTCATTCACGTTTGATGAACAACTGCTGTCGTTGTAAAAACTATTTTAGGAAATGGAAGAACACTGTCTCTCTTATAATTGGTGCGAGCAGACAGAAGTGTCAGGCGCACTTCGTGACAGTAAAAAGACCACTAAATAGGAAAGAATAGTATGAATATTTCCATGGGTGAACACAGGTAATATCTTTGTCAGAATCATGGCAGCACTGCAAGGAAAACTGGGACCAAATTCCAGAATCACATAAATCTTCAAAATCTCCAGTATGTAGAGGTATCTCAGCAAGATAGAGAAAAATCACGAGACAGCTGCTAGTGAGCAGAACTACCTTTGTCTTTACTTGAAGCACAATTTGCAATGAGCAAGTTAAATTGTCTCGATTTGGCTTCACTAGCAGTGTGCTTCAGTGCAACCACAAGCAAAAGCTGAACAAAAAGCAGGCTCCGTTGCATTATTTACAGCTCCTTGCACAAACCACTTTGCATGAGCATTTATTAATTGCCTGCACAATCAGCAAACCATGTTCCGTGTCTGCCACCTCAGCATATATTGAACATAATTGCACATTTGAGCCACACAGTTGTTTATGTCACTTTTTAATCACACTAATAATTACCAACAACTAAGTAATTCAATGAACAGTAAATGCAACATTTAATTACTTTATTAATTTCCACATAGCATGGAAGAAGGGAAATAACTAGCTCAATCTATATTTTCACTCTGGTTGCAAGCCCTATCTTTAGGCAGATATATGGGAGAAATTATCTAAACACAACACAAGAGTTGCACAAATATAACTCAGTGTTTGCTTGATGTTTTCCGTGTTGGCATCTCTCCTGCATGGAGCTTTGAAAATTTATCCTATAACGTCAAGCAACTTCAAGGCATCCTGGACTTCGAAAATTAAAAGGAAAGGAAAAAATGAATAAATTCTGCACTGAGATACAAATTCCACCTTCTGTCAGGAGCTTACTGATTAGAAAACTCTTTATAGGTTAAGCCAACCATTACATTTTTATGGTGCTATATATTTCAAAACATAAAAAATAAAATATTTTCTCCATAAAACCTTTCAAAACTGTAAATACTAGCTCAGTTCACAGCTCCAGACGAGGTTGCAATTTATTATTTATCTGTTTTTATATTCTGCTGTGGTATCTTTTTCTTTTATAAGCCTGGCAGCTTTCCCAAAGAAGTTTCCTCATCAGCAGTTATTTTAAACTATAGGCCTTCATAGTCCATGCTGCTCATGTGCTGAACCAGCCCTCAAGAACTGAGTTAGTTTTAGCTGCAAAGCATCTTGGTTTGGGTACAAAACAGACTCTCTGCAGTTAATGAGCATTAAGAAAGCCTTTCAAATTGCATCATTCTTCACAACATCTGAATTCATGCTGAACATTATATTTTCACAAGCATTTCTGCACTCATGCCACCCTCAATAATGAGCTCAAAACAAAGCTTAAGTACTCAGTACCAGCTTATGGAAGCCAGTTGGATTCACGTTCAGAGTAGAACATGAAATGCTGAACCTGAGTTTCCATGTGTGGGCTCTCCCTCATCTAGAACCAAAGCTGAAGCGTGGGCTATCTTTATGTACCACCAGAAGAAGTATGTTTGAAACCTATGTTAACATGGAAGTATCTAACTAAGTGGTATGAAAATGTGGCATCTTCCCTGGAGGGCAACACCTGCCATCTCTGGCCAGCCTATTGGGCAGGAATAACTGTGTTGCACAGCTACCACTTAATGGGTGTGACTTCCAGTGACAATGGCAAAAGGTCTGGGCCAGCTCTCACAGGCAACGTGACATAATGGTCAAAGGACTTTACCTTTGTCCTGGCCTGCAAGGCGTTGGAGAGAAGCTGGATTACTTGTGTTTTCTTCAACTTGCCCAATGATGATCCCAAACTTTATGATTGCCCATAAAGTTGAATATTTTATTGCGGTTGCTGTTCCATAGTAGAGAAAATAGAGAGGGGTTAGCATCTCTGAAAATGCAAATTAGACCTACTATGTAGATAACAGATCCCTGATCTGGACTCCTAAGTTCAGGAAAGACAAGGGATTACTGGAGAGAGTCCAGAGCCACTAAGATGATCAAGAGGCTGGAGCATCTTCCGTAGGAAGAAAGACTGAAAGAGCTAGAGCTGTTTAGTCTGGAGATAAGGAGACTGAGGGAGTATTTCATTAATTCTTTTAAATATCTAAAGGGCAAGTATTAAGAGGATGGGAGCAGATCTTCTTGGTGGTGCCCAGTGACAGTGGTCACAAGCTTGAACATGGGATGATCTACCTAAATATAAGGAAAATCTTTTTCACTGTGAGGATAACAGAGCCCTGGAACAGGCTGTCTAGATAGGTTGTGGAGTCTCCTGCTCTAGAGACATTCAAAACCTGTCTGGACAAATCCCTGTCCCATCTTCTCTAGGTGATACACACAGATACACAAACCATTAGGGTTTGGAAGGACCTGCAGGGGTCATTGAGTCCAACAACCCCCTGCTCGAGCAGGATCATTAAATCTAAGACAGAAATGCATCAAGATGAGTCTTAGAAGATCCTGGTCTAGTACTGGGGCTGGGCTAGATGACCTTCAGAGGTCCCTTTCATCCCCTACCATTCTGTGATTCTGTGATCAGAGCTGAGGCCCACCTCCATCTACACCAGAAAATGGCTCCAGATGAGCGGGGAATCTTTCTCATCTCAAAATAATATTTTAGCATATCTCTTAACTTATAAAGGTAGTTTGTACATAATTTATAATTTTCATAAACATTCAAACATTCATTGACAATTGACCACCTAAACAGAAAGAATAAAAAACTAGTAAATAGGATAGAAAGGGATTTAGTATAAAATGTAAATGCTTTCCTTTGTCCTTGATGTTTAATACTTATATCATTCAGCTCATCTACTTTATTTATTAGACTTTCACCTTATCCCTCACATTTACTCTGACACACAGAAGTTCTTAGTTCAGAGAGTATACTACAATGCAAACATAAAAAATGCATTACAGATAAATGCAAATGCTCAGATTTGTCCTTGATATTTAATACTAGTTTCTCTCATTTCATCCATTCTATTTATTAGACCTTCACCTTATCCCTCGCTGCTGCTTTGACAGTAATAACATCTTTGTTCATCAAGGAATAAGACTGCTTGTGCTGAGTACTGAATAGTCCTGCTGCTGCACCTGCTGAACTAACCATGGGTTTCTGGAGCTGGAGACACTGCTTCTGAGGGAAGAACCTAAGCCATTTTGAATGAAGTTGTTGATGTAAAAGCCCATACAACAGCAGATTGGGTTTGCTTTTAGAGAAATCAAAGGGTTGTTTGTATTTGAATGTGTGCTACTGGGAGACCTCATCAGGAAGATGTTCCACTTAGAATCATTAGGGATTGGAAGGGACCTCAAAAGATCATCTAGTCCAATCGCCCTGCCACAGCAGGGTCACCTAGACCAGGTCACAGGCATATACCTCACCAAAGGTATATATCTCATCTATTTCCAGTTGCATTACGGATGATAGCACTGATACATCTCAACTTGGCTTCAGTGTGATCACCTTGAGAGATCAGTTGGTGTCAGTTGTTTTACTACAGGTATTCTCATGCACAAGCATACATGAATAAATAGTACTAACTACTACGGGCCTGCGAAGTTTTAACAAGACCATTGGCAATTAAATATGAGGGTGAAGTTGTACTGGTCAGAGCTGTCCTGTCTAAGAGCTAATTTCTAAGAGCTAGTTTTTGAAGTCCTTTGATAATGTATGTAAAGACAGTTCTATGCTAGTCTAGAATCAAGGCTTTAAGAAAAATCTCACTAGTTTCCCCACATGGAGATCGCGAAGCGTCTGTAGAACTGAGACAATTTACACCAAATACTGCAGTTCCTACGAAAAAATAAGAAATAATGAAAAGATAGTAATTTGACTGAAATAGGGCATTGAAATGTTGATAGAAATCTAAGTTACATAATACAAAGACAAATGCAAAGGATTAAAATACCGTGTAATTTTGAAACCATTACTCTATGCCCGAGTGATTCTTTATTAGGGAGCCTGAAAGCATGTAATTTCATCTTCCACGAAAGCTGTAATCTCTCTGTTGGGTGTGTTAAAAATGGCATTTCAACCTCCCCTCAGAGAGACTTTGATTTTGTGGGTTCTGTCACCTTGCTGTCATTACTTTAATGCATTTTGTGTACATTGTAATAACATAAACATGTTTGAATGTGTTTCTTCTCAAGTTAATCTGGACAGGTATCTCTAAATCAGTCTTTTGTAATGATAGGTAAAGAGGTTACAACTGGATCAGTGGGAGCTATTGGCAAAGAAGCAGCATTTAAACCTTATTTTGTTAATTTCCCTGTAGCAGAACTTGTAGCAACAGACTTCTGAAAACTACTCCTAGTTATATTTTTAGTCCTTGACTTTTAGCAAACACTTACAAGAGGTAAATGAATTTGGAAATGCACATGAAGTGTAATCTATAATGCATGTCTCTAACAAATCACTTGCAAACCATTTCTGTAAAACTCAATAAGCCATATACAATGATGGAAAGAGATATACTTTTGAAATACTGGAAGTCAGTAGTTTAACAGGCTGCCCAAGGATCTGGTGAAATCACCACCCCTGGAGCTGTTTAAAAAAATGTGTAGATATGGCACTTGAGGCTATGGTCTGATGGTTAGGGAGATGTGGGGATGAAGGTTCGACTTGATGATCCTGGAGGTCCTTTCCAGCCATAATGATTCTATGATTCATCATACTGAACCTGTCAAGAAATAGTCTCCAAGTCTCTTTTAGGCTTGATATTAGGAAGAATTTTTTTCACAGAAAGGGTGGTCAGGCACTGGAATAGGCTTCCCAGAGAGGTGGTTGAGTGGCCATCCCTGGATGTGTTTAAAGATTGTTTGAATGAGGTGTTGAGTGATGTAGTTTAGGGTTGAAATTGTAAGGAGGGGTAGATGGTTGGAATTGATGATCTCAGAGGTCTTTTCCAACCAGACTGATTCTGTGATACTCTGATTCCAGTGAATGTGGAGCTGCGGCTCCTTAAGGTGAGGTTGAGTCCTAGAATTCTTCTCATATTTATATGGAATCTCCTATGTTCCAGCTCACACCCATTGCCTATCATCCTATCACTAGATGATAATGAGCAGAGCCTGGCTCCATCCTCCTGACACCCATCCCTCACATATTTATCAACATTAATGAGGTCACCCCTCAGTCTC